>CM053793.1:261306843-261906843 GCA_028749045.1 Cupressus sempervirens
GGTGGCCGGGTGGTGGGAGAGTGGTGGTCCATCGTGGGGCGGAGCGGCGGTGGTGGCCACTGGCAAAGCCACTGCGGACTGCCAGCAGTAACCGCTAGCGGTGACCGCTAGCGACTCTGCTGCGGTTAATTAACTGCCACGGCTAAAACTGCTGCAATTTTTTTTTTTGATAATTTATGCCTTGTACTACGTGCAGAGGTCGTACGATCCTATATGAAAAAAAAAATGTTTGCCTCCAAACCAACGTTTTCCAAATTGGACAAATTTTATATGGATTCTGGGGTTTTTGGGTGCTCTAAGTGCAACGGTGATGTCCGTTTGAACCCAAAGTGACTAGAAAAAAAGGTCCCCCCTAAATCCACATAAAAGGCTTCTAAAACCCTTGGAAAACTCCTACTTCTGAAACACTTCAACAAAAAATGAACAACAAGCAGCAAGATGGCTCTGATACCATGTTAGATTAGGTGAAAAACTAATCTCCCAAGAACACTTGCATGCATAACCCTGTCACATGGAAAAAGCAAAGAACAAAGGAAAGAAAAAATTATGGAGGCCAAAAGGCCAGAGACATTCTATGGACATGCAAAGAGAAATCTCTATTATGATCCAATAAGTGAATGAAAAAATACAAAGAGGTGAATCCTTATAAAAGGAATCACGAAACCCTAACTAGGTTTGCGCATTATAATTAATATAAAATATTAATTATATGCACCTAAAAGCAAGCTTAAGAACTAGATTAATAAACCACTTAATTAACTAAATCAAGATGATCTAATTAATAAGTGAAACAAAATAATTACTCTAACATTTTTTCAATCCACATTTTTTATTTCTTGGAGCCCATCCTGCGTTTCTATCCATTTTCTATTTCACGTATGAGCTGTCGGCCTATAAGAGATCTAAATTTGAAGATCATAATACAAAATATCATATAGTAAAAATTAAGGATTAGATTGGTTTCTAAACATTTTCTTTTATTCTAGACCACTAAACATTCTTCTTTCATTTCTAGATATTATTAGGGCGATTTTGGCCCATTAGCTTGTATGCTATCAGTCCTTTGTTATAAACTCGGTGAAAAGGATAAGTTGCCAACCAAATAAAAATAAGAGAGATCACTTATGACACTATTTAATGGTTTTTTAGGAAATAGTTTCACATGAGCTATCTTCTAACATTTATTTTCAAGGGTATTAGAAGAAAGGAAAAGAAAATGGCAAGAAAAGAATTGATCAGAAAGCTTGTTATGCTCATAATGGTAATAATGTTGGTGGTAAGAATTAATGTAGTTTCAAAATTATAAATAATTTAGGGTCCATTTGACAATGGGAATACAAGTGGAATAGGCATATGTAAATTCTTAAAATTTTGAATTTTCTGTTTTGATGCAACAAATCAGAATTTGAATAGGACTAAAATTGGAATACGCATTCCAATTTAGACCCAAAAATGAGCATTTTCTATTAAGGAATGTGTATTCCTATTCCAATTTTATTCATTTTAGAAAAAAAAAATTTGGGTCCATAAATTCTCCATTTTCTATTTGTTTCCCATATTTATATTCCCACACCCAAACAGACCCTTATAGAATTATGAAAGAATAAATTTTCTATATTTTGGTAGATAAAGTGTAACAAAGATTCTTATGGGGTCTAATGATTACTCTAATGGATCTAAGGTCCTACTTTTGAAAAAGGTTATACCAAAACTTAGATCTTAGGTGTCAAGGATGGCTCGTTTCAAGCTAGCCTACTTGGAAATCCTCCTGCCCTAGTCGAACCTGTCAAGGTTGGATGTCAAAATGGAGATTCTTAATTATTTATTCTTCACCCACTCCTGTGATTGATTGGTATAGGGTTTTTGATGACCTTGGATGTTTGGGAATATGTGTCTCTCATTTTGGAAATGGGCTCCTAAATAGAAATTCAATGATAATTTCTTTGCCTCCATCCATTTTTGGGTTTGTCTCCTAGGGTTATTTATGGAGTTTCGGAATGAAGAAGTGTTTAAGGGTATTGTTGCTTGTTTTGGCCATCCTCTATGCAATAGTGTGTGATTTGCACCCAAAAATATTATCATATTTGAATCTAGGTAAGTATATATTCACAATACTCCATCTATGCACTATTAAACTGGTCTTTATTTACAATGAAGTATTTATGTTTTTTATTATAGTTTTGGTTTCACTAAAAATGACTTACTCAATATTTATTTTTCTCAAATTAAATTAATATTTTTCTGATTAGTATTTTCTTTTATAAATCATGTATACCTACATCAATATGAATATAAAAAATTGTGCAAAGCTTTTCTTGAGCCCAAAAGATAAGTATCTTGATACTTGCTAAGTGGATATATATTCTTAGAATGTCACATTATATTCCTTACACTAGAAAATTGTGTCATAGACTTCTAAATGCATTAGTAAAATTGAAGTATATATTTTCCTAGATTATGCATTTGGTTTTTTAAGTTAAATTACGAATTTGGATTAAGCGAAAATAAATTAAAAGTAGATCTTGTTAAAAAAAAAAAAAAAAAATCCACAAAACTACTGAAGCAGTAGAGCTACTTGACAAGGTAAGGAGCTAAGTCACGGTAGTGTCAAATTGCTCGGCACCTATACCTAGACTAAATTACCTAGTGACCAAAGCAAGATTGACACACAAGGGACTCAATCAAGTTGTTTGATCAATGGAAGTCAAGTTACTCAGCTCAAGCAGAGGTCGAGTGATGTGGGGAGAATCAACAGTGTTCCAAAAAATTCATAAAAGAGTTAATGATTTCTCATCCATTTTGTGAAATTTTACTAACATGCACAACAGAATGTATAAATGGAGAAAATACCTAAAGCACAATAGATTGGAGATGGTAAGTATGCTTGCTTGCTTTCTATTAACTAAATCAAATTGATACATATCTAGAGAACAAACTATAAATGCTAGAAGAACAAAATATCTAAATACATAAAACAAACTTAGAGCAACATATTGTTGCATACAATAAACGTAGAGAAATCACTTCTCATGCAAGACAAAACATTACTTTCACAAAAAGCCTCAGAAATTCATCCATATATGTTGCTACTGAATCTAATAGAACTTTCTACTTCTATTGTTTTGTTGAACTTGACCATTCTCATAATGTCTAGGATCTGACTTATGGAAGGAAAAATTCCCCCCCTTTTTGTCTCTTTCTGTCCACACAAAATATCCCTCACATTTTTTAATTCAAAACAACCTACCACATTTAATGCTTTTGATTGTTGCAGCTGTAATGTCTTCTAATAGGTAGGTGTATTGAAGGCTCACAGGACAAAAACAAACTTTTAATATTCCAAAACTCCCCCTTTGTCCTGAGCCAACAATACCAAGATCACTACTGATCCAAATCAACTATGCCTAGACTTCCTCTCAGGCACTGTAAAGAATGCCCCTATAAAACCAATGCCACATCAATAATCTCCATAAAATGTAGAAAATTCAATGAGATTCAAAGTCATTTGAATATTGACCAATCAACATTAGTTAATTAACTATCATTAACTTTAACAAAATGATACATATACATATATACTTAAATCTAAAAGAAACCATAATTTCATTACCAAAATATCGAGATGTACCATTTATGTCAACCTTTTGATAGAAGCTCCAAAACTTGTCTAAGATTAAAAAGGATGAGAATATTTTAGGAGTGCTTTACCACCCTACCACGAAGCTATTAAGCTTCCCTAGAATCTTTCCTAACATGAAAGATACCTAGCCCAGTAACAAGATAGTCTAAACAAGTAAAACTCAGAGGAGTAATGGAATCTTGCTATACAAATAATGTCAAGAACACTAATCAAATAACAACATTCTCTTAATTATCACTTCGGTATCATAGTCTCATCTCCAACAATTATAGAAAATTATAACATGGTTAATCCAACATTGAGTTATATATACCCATCAACTTACAAAGATAAAACTATAAATTCCATTAACATGCATCAATGAATCTCATCATCTTAGCTTATCTCTAGCAAGAATCCAATTTCCAAAAGAGCATACAAGTACTACCATCAAATCTCTATTGACACATGTTATAGATACATATATTAAGCTAATCCCATAGGTAACAATGAAACTCTTTTCCTATTAAATAATATTTCATGTTATCATATTTTGAATTACTCTCATAAAACTTAGATACACAAGGTGTAAATTTTAGTAATGAGAATCCTTAGTTTTTATTATGAAGATGCTTGGTTTTATTCTTTAGTATAATACATATTACTCTCGCATCCTTAAGCTTCTTTATATTATTACATAAAGCTTATTGTATTGAGGATGTTAATTGGCATGTAACAGTTCTTAGAATCTAAGTGTTTCACAATAGTTCCCAAAACTAGAGAGTGCATATTTACTCACAGGCAATATGCAGTACAAAGAAGTTTGGTTCCTATCTATTAGGGTCAACCTTCTACTCATTTGTTCCATGGTTAAGGTAATTGTTATAGCATTCATAAAATAGTCCAAATCACAAAACCATTACCTTACACATATTTTGCTAAGGCCCAAAAGAGCCACAAATGGAAGCATCAACTTAATGTACTCTCCATGTTTATTTCATGGTATCAATTTTGTATTACAATCTCCTAACCCTGTTGTATTAAGTTTTTTTAAAAACTTTCATCAAACAAAAATGAAATTGAAGCTCCAACATATTCTATGGTTTATTTGTTCTAATATAGTCTATGTTTAGCATGTCAGTTCAACCATTCTCACACTTGATCAACAAGGAGTAGATGTTTAACTAGTTTAATCAATAGCTAGAAATAAATATATGACAGCAGCAATGTTGATAATTACCAGAATCTCTAAGAAGGTAGGAAATAGAATGTGACAATATAAGATCATAATCCATAAATTTAAGACACACCACCATACACATTGGTTAATGTATGAAAAATGGTTTTCCTCTACAGTATGTTCAGTCTCAAACAGCAATAATGAATATATATATTTAAAAGAGTTCTACAAATTTCAATTTCTTATTAACAACAAGCTACAATCTTCAAACAAATATACATAAATTCAAATTCTATAACTATTTTGACATAGCCTTGGTCTACAACAGTAATATAACATCTGTATTAAATTTTTTATGCTCACAACCAAAGCCCATGGTACTAAATAATTGACTGCATTTTGTAGGAGTTGAGAATCTGACTCTGATAATGTGCCAAGATCACTTGCAATGCAAATAGCTTGGTGAAGAGAAACCTAGGAAGCAAAGAGCTTGAAGCAAAAACCGCACAAGAATAATTCACAATAGGAAATTAGAAGTAAAACAACATGCTGAAAAAAATATGAAGTGACGGAAGGAAGGCCTCAACCAATCCCCCCAAGGACAACTTCCGTAACACCAAGCATTGACCATAGTTTAAGAAAGTGTGGCGTTGCAAAAGGTTTAGTGAAGATGTCTACAACCTAACTGGTAGTAGGAATGTACTCCAATGCAATAACACCATCCTAGATCAACTAACGAATGAAATGCATATGCAACTCAATGTGCTTGGTACGTTGATGTTCCACTGGGTTGCATGAAATGTGGATGGCACTCTGATTGTCGTACCATAAAATAGTAGGGTGATAAAGACAAAATCCAAACTCAATCATCAACTAAAAAAGCCATAAACCCTCTTGACTAGCAAGAACTGTGGCCCTGTATTCAGCCTGTTTAGATGAAAGTGCTTGAGCATGTTGCTTCTTGCACGACCATTTGATGGGACCGAAGCCAAGGCAAAAGACAAAGCCAAAAGTAGACTTCTGATCATCAACATCGCCAGCCCAATCTGAGTTAGTGTAGCCAACAATGTGTGGAGTCCCTATAGTGTAGTGAATGCCATACATGAGTGTACCCTGAATGTAGTGCAGAATACACCTAGCAGCTTGCCAATGACTCTCATGAGGGTCTTGAGAAAATTGAGAGACTAGGCCAACCGCAAAAGAAAGATCAAGGCAGGTATGTGTCAGGTACAAAAGGCTACTAGCCAACTGTCAATATAAAGTAGCATCCATTGAAGGTGAGGAGCAGGAGGTAGACAAAGTAACACCCGATTGAAATGGTGTAGGAGCAGCCTTACAATCAAGCATGTGGAAGCGATGAAGCATGTCAAGAGCATACTTCTGCTAATATACAAAAATGCCAGTAGGAGACTGATGAATCTGAAGACCAAGAAAGAAGTGCAGCAAACCAAGATCAGTCATCTCAAACTGGTCCATCAGTGCACGCTTAACATCCTAGAGTATGGATGATGAACTACCTATAAGGATATGATCGTCAACATACAAAACAAGAATCAGAATCTCATCACCAAGACACTGAATGTACACTGTGGGATCAGAATGGCAGCGTTTGAATCATGTAGATAGAAAAAATGAGTCCATCTTCTCATACCAAGCTCGAGGGGCTTGTTTGAGACCATACAATGAACGTTGAAGACTGCAAACCAAGGTGGGATCCTGCACAAAGCCTGGAGGTTGCTCCATATAAATCTCCTCTGTAATATCACCATGTAGGAAGGCACTCTTCACATCCATCTGATAAACTGACCATCCTTGTGAAGCTACAAGGGATAAGACAAGGCAAATAGAATTCATCCTGGTGACAGGGGAAAATGTCTCAGAGTAATCAACACCCTCAACTTGCGAAAAACCCTTCACAACAAGATGAGCCTTATACTTATCAATGGAACCATTAGCAGCATACTTAGTGCAATAAATCCACTTCCAATGCACTAGTTTTCTCCCCTTAGGAAGAGAACAAAGATCCCATGTGTGGTTCTTCATCAAGGAAGAATATTCCTCCTCCATTGCACCATCCCATTCTGAATGTCTTGTCGCCTCTGCAAAAGTCTGAGGATCAGTACTAACAGCATGACTGAGTAGACTAGAACTTGTAGTGTGAGAATGGGTGTGATGGGATGTGGATGGGTCACCAGCTAGAGATCTTGCAGCCTCAACAATAGCTTGAGCCCATTTACACATCTGGGGAGGATCCTATGGTAGAGGTACATCGGGATCACCATGATCATCATCCTCATCATCTGTGAAACAAAGTGGAGATGAAGAGGGAGTAGTGGGTGCTAGAGGAGGCAATGGAGGTGAGGAATGAACATTAGGAGGGCTCTCATCAAATTGGACATCCCATTGAAATAGGACCTCTCTAGAATTAGGATCAAATAACCTGTAAGCCTCCACATCCTCGTAGTAGCCAAAAAAAATCAATGGTCGGCTCTTCGGTTCCATTGCTTTCCTTTGAGAATTAGGTACAAATGCATATGTTGTACTCCCAAAAACTTTGAATGATGACACATCAAGTTGGACATGGGACCAAGCCTCCTCAGGAGTCATATGTCAAAGTGCCTTATGAGGCATCTGATTCTGAATGTAGTTGGCACAATTGACTGCCTCTGCCCAAAAACATGAATCCATGGACCTAGACTGAATCATGCAATTTTCCATCTCCCAAAGGGTTCTGTTCTTTCTCCCAACCACACCATTCTGTTGAGGAGTGTAGGGCACTAAAAGCTGATGCTGAAGACCATGCTTAGAACAAAAATCTCTGAAATCTTGGTTCACATACTCCCCCCCATTGTCCATGTGTATCCATCGAATAGAAAGTCCAGACTGCTTCTCTACAAATGCCTTAAAAACTCAAAATGAATCGAAGGCATCAGACTTGTACTTAAGAAAGTACACCCATCTGTGTCTGGAGAAGTCATCAATGAATGTAACCACATATCTAGCACCCAAAAAGGATGGAGTAGGAAATGACATGAGGTCACTATGAATCAACTCCAAAGGTGCTAAAGCACGAGTGGCTTGTCCATGTGGAAAAGAATCCCTATGTTGCTTGTCAAGTGCACATCCCTGAAAAACACCATCTGGATAGGAAATCTGGGGAAGCCCAAGAACAAGTGCTTGTGTGCTCATCTACTATAGATATCTGTAATTGACATGCCCAAAGTGTTCATGCCAAATTCTGCTTACTAAATTTGCATGTGCAACTAAACATGAACCTATGTCATCAGAAGACTCAAATCCATCAAATCTATAGAGGTGTGATGCAGAGTCAACACTCCCAGTGGCCATGATCATCTCCTAATCATGCAAGTCCCAAATAACCACATCATGTGCTGAGAACTCGATTATCTTCCCAGAGCCAGAGTGGCAAATCTAATAGATAGACAAAACGTTCATCAAAATATTAGGAACACAAAGTACATCCTAAAGAGAGCCCCAAGCCAAAGCAACAGTGCCAGAACCCAAAACTAAAAGTTGCAAAGAGTTCCCAACTGCAATCTATGTGGTGGCACAAGGAGCAAGTGAAGTGAGCAACTTAGGAGTGTTTGTTAAATGGTGAGAAGCCTCGGAATCAAGAATCCACAAAAGTGTTGAAGTCGTAGCTTGTGCAGAAAGAGCATGACCTTTCCCTGCAAGCGAAGATGAAGACTAAGGGGTTGAAATGTGATACTCCTTCATGGCTTCCTCTAAAGCCTCTAATCATTTCCAACACTTGGAAATTGAATGTCCATCTTTCCCACAAAAGTTGCAGTTCTCACTTGATTTCTTCTTGGTCTTGGAGGTAGACTCACCTGACTTTGAAGAATCTTTACCCTTGGGAGGGTTTGCTGGAGGATTTTCTAGAGGATCAGACTTTGATGTATCTTTCTTCGATTTTCCTTTCTTCTTTGATTTCCCCTTAGAATTTTGAGCAACCAAGGCTTGGTTGGAAGAGCCAGAGCATTCCACCTATTGGATCTTTGCTTGTTCCTGAGTCAACCGATCATAAAATGTCTCAAATGTACGCATCCTATGTTTGCCTCCAAGGGCATCCATGGTGGAGTAGAAAGTAGAAGAAAAAACTTGATACTGCCCCTTCAGCTTTGAGAGTATCAAAAATATGCACTCATCATCAGTTTTGTTCTTCCCACATCCCTGTAAAACTGCACGTAGGGATTTGAACTTCATCAGAAAGTCCTCGATGGTGGAAAAGTTACTTGGTGACAAAGAACTCAATTCTACATCCAACTGAAGTGCTCAAAACTCATTCACCTATCCAAATAGAGTCTGAAATTTCTACCAATAAGCTTGTGGAGTAGTCAAACCATCCAAGCGAAATAGTAGACTATTTGAAATGTTGAGTGAAATTAGTCCCATGGCTTCATCCATCTCGTTCCTGTGCTGTAGAACCTCATAAGGTCACATAAGATTAGGCTGATTTGCATCCATACAAGACCATAGACCTCTTGACATGAGAAGTCTGGTCATTTGTGCTTTCCAGGTGTGGTAGTTGTGTGGCATGAGATGGGTCACAGATGGATCCACCATTGAGAGAAAGAATAAGATGAAATTAGAAGGGTCTTAACTGAAGTAAATTACAGAAAAGAAAGACACCCCCCCCCACAAACGTACAAGAATATCTCCCAAATACCACAAAAACAACTATAGAAAGCAAAAAATTGGAAAAGAGCCTAGATTCATTGATGCAGAATAGAAGCCTCTACTTTGATGCCAAAAATGGGAGCTCAAATGAACTTAAAATCTAATGAAACTAGCACCAATGTCTCCATCTCTGAATCATCTTTCTGACACTTCTTTCAGATCGAAAAAAGACCTTTGTATGCTCAAGTTATAGCCAAAAAAATTGATTGCTGCTCCAAAAATGCACCTTGCTGGAAAATTACACACTAGCTTAAATTTGACGCCAGTACATTCATCATGGGACCGTCGCTGGAAAAAAGATCCATCACCAAAAAGATGATTTCAGTAGTTAAAAAAGTGATGTCAGCTTGCCAAAAAATGACGTCAACAAAAATGATCGAGAAGATGACGTAAGACGTCGAGAAATGATGTCACTATGTCTAAAAATGACATCAACTATCAGGAAACTAATGTCAATAAAGCAGTGTAGGTGTCCACATGTCTACAGTTGACTGGATAGGGCCATTGGTGGAGACCACCGGTGGTGGTGGCGCCCAGGAGGAAAACCCAGCAAATTCACTGGCGGGGTTGGCCTCCGGTGGCACGCAGGTGGTGTGCTAGCTACACCCGGGTGGCGGGGATGGCTGGTGCCGCTACGACGGGAGCCGTCGGCAGAGCAGCACTTCAACAGGCAGTTGATGGTGGTGGGGTGGCCATCGGGTGGTGCTTCGACATTGCTACAGCGGTGGTTTTTTTTTTTTTTTTTTTTTTTTTTTTTTTTTTTTTGCTTTCCCGTCCATACAGTCCGTATGACAGCTCCCAAAAGGCTTCAAAAAAGTTTCCAAAATGCCCTATGTCCAAAATCAAAAAGCTTTATATGAATCCTAACCACAAATGGCCTTTTGGATCCAATAGTGGTGTCTGTTTGGGCTAAAAATGCTCCAAAAATTCACTCTACCCCTGATTTGAAAAAAAATTGCACAAACAAACTAGGGTTTGTGACTCCAAATTACGGCTTCAAAAATCCTTCGAACAAGAAGCAGTAGGGAGGCTCAGATACCATGTAGGAGTTGAGAATTTGACTCTGATAATGCGCCAAGATCACCTGCAATGCAAATAGCTTGTTGAAGAGAAACCTAGGGAGCAAAGAGCTTGAAGCAAAAATTGCACAAGAATAATTCACAATAGAAAATTAGAATTGCTATGTGAAAAATGGAATGAATTTACAATGAGAGAGAGACCGTTTATAAAGGCCTCATGGAAGCTTGTAGAACAAGATGGAATGTGGTAGAAGATAAGGATGACAACTCAGCACATATCCACAAAAGGTGGAAAAGATAAGTATGCTAAAGGGAATAAACTCCCATGTTGTCAACAACTAACCACTATAACTATTAAATAAATGCATTAACCTAAGTAAGCTTAAGCACTAGAATAAATTATTAATAATTAATTAATTATTTACTCTAACACATTTTAGAATACTATTTAATAAAACAACTAGTTATCTTTAAGAAAGTATAACATATTCAGGAAGTGTGGAATCAGTTCGTTCTTTAATAGAATTGAAATGTAAAGACTAAGCAACCTAGTTAGAGAGGGAGGAATTCAAACCATTCAAGTAGCAAGGTGGAAAAGAAAAAGAATATCCTTTCACGTGCTTCTATTTCTTAAGATAGCCTTTATGCTAGATAAGTTCTAATGAAATCAAAAACTAAATGAATTAACCACTCCTGAACCTTTCTGCATATTTAATGATTGAAAAGTCTGGTTAAGTAGAACTAAAAAATTTAACCACCTCCCAACCAGTAGACATCCATGTTATGTGAAGGGTTGACATATGATTGGAAAGGTGTCAACATACCAATCCTTACTAGTTTGAGCATGATATTGGTGTTTTTACTAGCAATAAAACTATAGGTAAGGAACAAGCATACACCACAGTTTAGAGAGAGAGAGAGAGAGAGAGAGAGAGAGAGAGAGAGAGAGTTGTGAGAGGAAAGTACAGGGTGTCAAGAAGTCAACAAATCAAAGTAATTATACATGCTCATAGTTTAGACTAAGAAAATAAAGCCTTTTTTCTATTTAAACTCCACCACACTTCACATTCTTTCCTTTAAAAAAGACTTAGATCTATGGAAATGAAGTAAAACTAGATAAAATGGAACCTAGTGCTTACTGGTATAGAATTTGAGTTGTGTGATCTCACTTCTTATAAATGCAGCTACAACTATAGAATTTGGGTGAAGAAAACCCCATAGCTCCACAAGAGGCACACCAAGAATCGCATCATCTAGAAAATAGGGACCAAAACCCCCAATTGTAGAGGATGAGCCATAACAACATTAGGGGAAGCTAGATGACCCCAGAGCAGACAAGATCTCAAACATTTATACTTCTTCCTATCCAGCATTACAATGATAACCTTCTAAAAAGATGTAAGCTTTGCAACAGATGGGCAATTCCATAAAAATGCTTCCCTTTATCCCAACCATAATGCCTTACTTTTTCTCAAGTTCTCACATATACCCCAGACACAATGGCTTCAATGCAAGAAAACATATCCCACAATCTGTAACTAACCCAATCCAAAATATCCAATAATAATGATAACAATTTCTAATCATTAATTATAATTTATAAAATTGGTTCATTTTGCCATCCATGTCAAAATGTGATGCCAATTATTCGGCGAGAAGAAGTTGGTTGTGATAGAGGCACAAAACTTGCTATGCCCAATGGCTTAGTGAAAATGTCCTCCAGTTGCTACTCGAACTTATAGTATTGCATTTTGATTTCTCCATTTTTTCACTATCACTCAAATTAAATGATTTCTAATCTCAATGTGTTTTTCTTCTCCCATGGAAAACTAGATTTTGTGTCAATGCGATTGAGGAAATGTTGTTGCAAAATATTGTGGTTCCGTCTTGTTGCTTTTTCATTTAAATCTACCAAGATTCTTCTTAGCCAAATTGTTGAACATATTGCTGTATTTTCTACTATGTATTTAGCCTCTATTGTAAATTGAGTAACAATTTATCTAAATAAACTATGCCATAGAAAAATCATAATAACTATGCACATAGAGTTACCCTTAATATGACTTCAGCACACTTCCTAACTCACAGTTTTCTTCACCCATGAAAACCATTTGCATTGTATAGCATTATAGAAATTTTTTTTTTAAAAGTAACAATTTCATCTAGATATACTCAATGCTTTTTGTGGATGTATCACGACTGCCTTACATGAGTAGTAGATGGAAAAAGAAAATAACCTTTTTGAAATTAAAGCAAGTGTAATCTTATACCAACCTTCTCTTGATAGACAAGTTCAAAAATTTGGCCCCACATAATTTATCATGACCCTTATTAGATTGAGGACTACTCTTTCAAATTTTTAATTTAGGAACTCTTTCAAGTTTTTCAAAGGTTGAGTTGTAGAATCATCCAAATTTAATTTTTAATTAAGTCAATAGGCTTTCTCCTTAGCAGAATTGCATCAAATTTTTTTTATTTTTTGGCATTGTTAGATGCCTGAGAAGGAGATATTGGACACTGCTACTAGGAACCATGGGTGACATGAATTTTTGGGAAACTTTTCCCTACCTGCGTGGAAACAAAATAGATCAACTAAATGGAGAATTTGAGTGTTTGAGTCCAATAGGATCCTTGCCAAGTAGGTGCCACATAAGCAGATCAAACAAAAAGAGAAGGGGAGGCACTACATTACCAATGGTGTCATGAAAGAAAAGGGAAAGTATCAAATGCAGTGTTTGGGCCTATAGCTAGAGAAGAGGATCAACATATAAAACAAAAATGGTGCTTTCATTCTACACAAGTGGTGTTCGCTAAACACAGGATTTCACATCTTTCTCAGTCTCACAAGCTCTTTATACATGTAGTTAAGTATATTTTGGGTGGTGAATTTATCAGGGTTAAACCATTCAAATAGAGTCAACTAATATCTTAGTCTACAGAATGTGGCGAGGAACCTTACAATTCGTTGGTATGGATATGTCATGCCCATCAACCTCATTTTTTGTTCAAGATAAAGGGAAAGCACAATACTTCTATGGCATACATCAAATGAAGATTATGGCAATAGGAAAATCATTCTCTTTATAGTAGTACATGACCAAAGAAGAAGAGATGAATTCTTCCACTTCTAAACACAGAGTGACAGAGACAAGAATCACAAAAATAATCCTCATAGTTTAAGAAGATTTCTTACCAATGTCATAGAGGAAACAAAATGATATTATATTATTGACTTGCATGTAAGTCGAGTGCCAAATGGAAACATTTGCATCAAACTTTAAAATGTCATTTGATAATTGATCCTTTCTTTCCTTAACTGAATATTTATTCATATATTATATGTGCACTCACATTCAAATGATAAAAGGCGGACAATATACTTCATGTCTCATGGACAAATTCTTAAGATTTAATTAAGGTAAGACTTATATACAAAATCGTTGCCAAAGTCATTAATACTCAATTACACATATTTAGGTGTTGGCCAACTTATTGTATAATATATTGTGTAAACACTTCTACTTAATTATCTATTAATTTTTTGATTGTATCCAATTAGATTTGAATATTTCTATTTTGATTTTTTTAGTTTTGATTTTTTTATAAATGCAAGATTTTAAATTCTTAAATTAGATAAAATTATTAAACTTCTGATCAAATTTAAAAAATAAGCTAACAAATGAGGATTTTTATTATTTCTATTTTTATATTATTTATTGTTACACAAATTAGTTATGTATTGTCACTTTATATTTTTTGTCAAATTTAAATTCTTGTAAGTTATTAATGACGATATTTTTATCATTTCATTTTTTTAAAAAAGAAAAAAAAATTAAATTATTAACTTACTTTTATATTGATATCTTCATTATCACCCAAATTAGTTATCTAATGTCACTTTAGTTCATAAATATGTTTTTTCAGTTTAATTTAATAAAAAATTAATTAATTAATTTAAAATTTAACTAGAATTGATATTCTAATATGTTGAATAATTGTAAAAATACGTAATTCTCAACTATCTAATTCATATCAAGTGAATTAGACGAAAAAAAAGATTTCATTTATATTGTCTTAAATTGGTGATCATTTTTTTCTTTAATTTTGATAAATCATATTGAGACTTATTAATAATATTTTTGTTGCATTAAATTATTAAAACTTGTCATGATTTATAATAATTTGAAAATATATCTTTTAAAATAAATTACTTTATACATTATTATGACACTTTGCATATGAAATATCACTCAATTGTTTACATTGTTGAAGAAACCATAAATCTTAATGTGACTCATAACTTCAAATCTGGTGTATTTGTTGTTTTCTAGCTCTTATATTGACACTAAAATAGACTAGCAGAGAGTAATGGGTATAAATACATACCAGAATCAAATTAAATCTTTCAATACATGGTCAAAAATTAATTTGATATCACTTTGTATTGTAAAATCTCGTGATAAGTAAAATCAATGTGGCAATGTTATAGTTTATCCAAACATATTCATGAACATTATAGAGCTTGGAAACTATATCTATTAGTGTTTCAAGTAAAATCATGTCTATGCATAATAGACATGGAAATACATGCTCCTCAAACTATGCAAAGGACATATAAGTGATTTCTATATATATAAGATATTTTTTTACTTGATTCTCACAACTTACCAAAGATGTATTAGCCTACACTTTGAGTATCCCAATGATAGTAACTATTTGTCTCCTACACCTTAAGAGGTAATTTATTGTTTGCATGGTTATAAAATTCAATTCTTCCAATTCATATTATGTAGGGTTGCATTTAATTGAATTCTATAAATGATCATCTTCATATTGTCTAGGATCATAAATGAATGAATTTGATAATTTATGCAGAGGTTGAGACCATTAGAGAATAGTTGAACATAATATTATGCTCTTTTGAGATATAATGCTTATGATTTATATATAAGTTTGAATTATACATCTCATTATCTATCTAAATTATATTTTAAAGAACTCTTTTACTAGAACCATCTCTTCCTCAATTGTAAATGCCCATCAAAGAAGAAGATAAGAAATCTCAATTAAACCTCTAGTTGGATGAAGAAGAAAATGAGGAGAGCCAAGAAGAAATTAAGGCTCAACAAAATGGATTGTAGCTTAGAATGGTGCAAATGCTACTAGATGGAAATTTTTGTTTTAGAGCCCTAACAGATCAACTTGAAGGTGACCAATAGCAACACTCAAAGTATAGTAGTATGCTGGTGTAGTACATTATGGAGCATTGTTCAAACTTTGAGCCTTTCTTTTCTCATAAAGATGACATCAATTTTGAAGAATACTATAAAAAATGGAAAAAGATAGAACTTAAGGAGACCATTATTTGATTTGTGCAACCTCCATGGTAACTCAAACTAATATTCATGTGCACCATCTGAAGGGCCAAGTATCCCAAATCCAAAATTTTGATAGATTAGGTACGGAAGCACTCTATGTCTCATATCATGATGAGAACCACTAAAAAAGTTTTTACCTTATTACTAACAATGACAATTTTCCTGTAGAACCCATTCTTTTGGAAGATGATAATCAAAGCATGAGGCATTCTGACCAAATTATTATATAAAGTTCATTATATATAAAAAAGGATGCAAAGATGGTCACACAACTTGTAAAGAGGATAAATTATTAAAAAGACGAGATGGTCCTTGATGAACAAAAAGTCTAGTGTATTCCATAAGTACCAAGAAAGAGAAAATAATAACATAAAAATTATCTCACCAAAAATGTTATGATCAATGACAATATTTGATATATAAAACTATCTTCTTAACCCTTGCACCCTTCAAAGGTGGAACTGCTAGTTTAAGAACTCTTTCAACTTTTCAAAGGGTCGAGTTGTAAAATCATCCAAATCTACATTTACTATATGTAGCAAAAAATTAAGAGAAGCAAATTTACCATGTGAATATTTTTACTTTGGAATGTGATCTTATCTTCTAGTCCGATGGAAGACAAATTGTGAGGGATTGTTCCTACTGTTGTGTTATGTGACTATTCTTGGCAATTCTTATTGTTTTCTTTTCTGTAGCTATGTTACCTACTACAGCACAAGACCCAGTAAAATAAACACCTTGTAGGTGGCTCTCCAAGTGTTATGTGCATGCAATGTTTCCAATTTTATTTATTATGATCTAGTATACTATTTCTAATAGTTTTTACTGTGCAGGATACAAATTTAGCTATAGTCAAATAAGGGTACGCAATCTTTTTCAATTTTATTACCATTTGATTTGTAGATCTATAAACAAAATATGAAGTCTTGTTTGAGTTTTAGCTATCATTAGCTCATTTCAATATTTTTAAAATTGTTGAAGTACTTCTACTTATTATCTTCTTGATCCACACATCTTACATTTGGTATAAAAAAACATTATTCTACTTGACATATGAAGATTATGGTATTGAAAAAATGATTGAATGTATTTAAATGGAGATGTCGATACTATAAAAAATTTATAATTCAATCATGCAGTTACTTATTCTAGCAATTTGTCTATCCATTTATCTTTGAGTAATGTGTTATCCATGTTCATTCCCATCTCAAAAGTAATGCTCTATCCAAGTATAGTTAGACGATCCTAACTAGATGTTTTTGAAATTTTCCCCTCACAAATAATAGTTGCATAGGAAAATCTTTAGAATTAGATCTCAGACTTCATGATTGTACAAGATTTTACCTCTATACTAACCTCAAATTGAATTTCTCTCCTCCTGTAGTTTCCCTCCTTGAAATCACATTCCTTGGACTTTATTTTTCAATCAATTCTATCCAAATTTATGTGATTAATTCATTTTTAAATTTCCCTTGCTAGAAATCGATGCCTCTCTCATTTTTTCCAAATTAAACTCAACTGTAAGAATTTTCCTAAGGGCAAAATTCACCCAGGAACTAAGAACTCAAACACAAGCACACAGTAGACCAAAAAGAGAGAGAGTATGATAAGAATGACTAAGTGTCATATGTGTGTAGAAGATTCCTATGTTGTAGAAAACATGTGCTTAAAAGAGGTGCGGACCCCTGTGATGTCATCAAGACAACTCACAAGAGTGCACAAACTCCTCAGTGTCTTACAAATAAAATAATGCAAATTTAATAAATAATGCATTAACCTAAGTAAACTTAAGTAAGTGTAATAAGCAAATACTTATTTACACCAACACCCCCCCTTAAGTGCAACTTAGGAGAATGCCCTTAAGCTTATGAAACTAGGGTGAAGATGCAAGATGGGTCCTAGCTACTAGGCCATTTTAGGTACCCATGTACATAATGAAGATGTAAATCTTCCATAAAGTGGGGAAAGAGAGAAAACCTCATGGGAAAAATCCTCCCCCAAAAAGAGAAATAAATAAGGATGCATCGATGGATGGAGTAATCAAGACCCCCCCCCCCCGCCCCCCCCCCCCCCCCCCCCCCCAATTACAACATACATCCAGTATATACAAGAAAGAATGAAGAAAAACAAAACCTCCTATGAGGAAAAAGTCCCCTCCAAAAAAGAGGAGACAAGGTAGTCCCCTCCCCCCCCCCCCCCCCCCCCCCCCCGCCTTAAAAGTATTGTGTCGATAAGTGAAGAATGCTCCTATGTAGAAGCTAATCCATGACCTTTGAATGATGTTTCTCCCCTTTGGAAGAAACAAGAGCAAGGGTACCTGTGAGATGTCCCCTATATGGAGAAAGAATCTCTATGATGATCGGTGTCTCCGAAACCTATTCAAAAGTCCCTGTATTGATACTGATGATGGCTTCCTCCAAAAATGTTGAAGAGAAGAGCAGATCAAACAAGGAGTGTGGTAGAACCAGTCTCAGGAAACCAACAGTCTTCTGAAATGTGAGAGAGACCTCCTGTAGATGATGTAAAGAAGAATTCACAATCATGCTACTCTGGAAGGATTGATCATGTAGAGAATGTGCAATAATTATAGAAGAATCTATCTCAGAAAAAAGAGAAGTGATAAATCATCATGAAAGTCTCCCATATCTATTATGTGTGACTCCAAGAACAGAACTGAAATGTCTGGCAAGAAATCATCACTTGGAAGACCATGAGTACCCTGAAATGTTGAAGTACATGAATCTGTCACTATGAAAAAGGATGAAGTATCTGCCTCAAATAGAAAATGAATGTCATCAAGAATGTCTCCCACATCTTCAATGTGAGACTCCACAAACAACTTTGCAATGTCTAAGAAGCAATCTTCACATGAAGGTAGAGTAGGAAGACATAAAGTATCTTGCTGCACTAATTCCAAAGCATCTGTGGCTGAAATAGGATCAGTAGGAGCAACATGAGCTGGAGGTGTGATATCATCGGAAGAGGAGTCAGTTGCAATTGGAGGAATGAGATCTTTTGGGAATGGAGGAATAGCTAGATCTCCATAATGCTCCCAAGGATACATCCATAAAACATATGGATTAGATGAATTAATTTTGAACGTCTTTTTTAGAACTTTATACTCCAGCAATAAAGAGTAGGAATAAGGAGGTCAACTTGATCAATAGTATACTCAAGATCTGGCACATATGGAAATACATTGTGCTGAGAGAGATATCTTACCATAAGTTGACTCCATTCCATATAATTATCTGGGTTCAAGTAGATCAAATCTGACTCTTCCATGATGGACCAATCAAAGAAACCTCCAAAAAAAATCAAAGAACCCCCCCTCCTGAAAAAGATGTTGTTGGCACTTGAAAGCCACTTGCCAATTTAGGGCCTATTTCTAAAAGTAGTATTTCTATCTACAGAACCTATAATTTGATTGCAGATCACAAAAGTAGACCAAAAAATATGCACTTTCAAAAAAATGGAACCTGATTTGGAGTCTGGATGAGATCGTACTAAGCATTTTAAGTGGCAAAATTTGAGATTTTGGAGTTGCAAAAAAATTTAAAAACAAAGATCTCAAACCACCTACACCAATGTGTAGATCACAAAATCCTATCCCAAAACAAAAAAAAATTGCTCGTAAAAAGGATTCCATACGAGGAAGATATCGTTGTTTGAAAATCGATGTTGTTGTTATTTTTTCTAAATCGACGTCACACCTCCAAAAAACAAATGGCTCTAGATTTTGCCTCAGATGTCCAATTTGGATTAAATAAAATCTTATCTAGGGGTTTTTGGACCTTCTAAATATGATGCAAATATCAAATTTGCACCAACAAGATTCAATCTTCACCTGCAAAAAATCTCTCCTATGGCCCCATGGCCAAAAAAATTCCAAAAAATAATGTAGATCCAAAAAAATAGCAGAGATGTACATGAAAAAAATGTAGAACTAAAAATTAAATGTACAGATCTAAAATGATCATACCAATTCTACAAATTGATCCTTCGAGTGCTGATTTGCAAAAAGAATTTTTCTCACAATCGAATTTGGCCTAGGGTAGGCAGCTTTGTAACCGATTTTCACTGATTCAGCGTTCCAGATGCAACAGTGAGTTTAGATCTAGCACTGGACGCTCCTAATTTCTGTAGGACTCTAGATTTAGGTTGAGATGCGGAAGCAAAATGATAGTCTCGAATGGCTATGTGATGAGAAAATCTTCAAGTTGCTCTGATACCATGAAAGAATTTGCCTAAGAATTTTCCTTAGATACATCTAGAATGCCTCGTAATCAACATCATGATGTGTCATACAACCAAGCACATGTCCACCAGATATGAATTATCCTCCATTAAGCATAGAAGTAAGTGTGGTGATGAGAGGATAAGCCTACAAGGTTGTGACACGCAAAATAGTGTTGTAGACACCATGTTCTTAAATAGAGTTGTGTACTCCTATGTTACCTACATGACAACTCAAAAAGGTGCGCAAACTCCTAAGTGTCTCACAAATAAAAATAATAAAATAATGCAAAATAATAAACTAATGCATTAACCTAAGTAAACTTAAGTAAGTGTAATAAGTAAATACTTATTTACACCAACATCAACATTATATTTGACCACTCTCTACAATCTTGCTATCACCTTCATGAATGTGCAGGCTTCTCGACTCAAAGAGCTAATATATTATGGAAATAAGAGTGAAATTTTCCTATACACTTGGGAAAATCTAGACATCTCACCATATTCTAGTCTCATAGAATGGTTTACCTTTTCTCTAGATCACGTTACACATTTCTCCAGCAAAATTAGAAGCAATTCTACTAACTCATGCTAAGATTGGTGTAAGCTATAATACCTTTTGCAAGTTCAAGTTTAGGATTTCACTATCTACAATACCCAACCCTTTGAAGTGAAATTATTTGTTTATATCTGACGTAGTGTCTTCCATTCTAAGGATTCAACAAGTTTTAAGGCTTATATCAAGACCACTTTTCTCAAGCTTAATAGATAGAAAATGTACAAGGAATTGATAAGATTTCTCAAGTATTCACTAAACTATACTCAGTGAAACCCATGCTTGAGGAATGTTGTTTCTCTCCTTGTCTTGTTTATTGACCAGTGTCGATCATCTATTGTGTTATTGTAATTTTTACTATTGTATGTTGTATTCTTTAGCCTAATTAACATCCTATTTTTAGCCAAACTTTCAATATACAAAATTAATTAAATCTCATTACAAATCTTTTGGGCAATAGTAAATCTTATAAGAGGAGTTTTAATGTCAGTGATCTATTAAAAATTACAATTGGAACAATTTTTGTACTGTCATTGATGTCAAATATATTGATAAGATAGTTTGCTATCTAATCTAAATGTCATATCTATTTGACTGATAAAGAGGATTTCAGAAGTTGCTCATTACAAAAGCACCTAGAGGAAAGGGTGAGTTATTAAAAGGAAGCTACAATGGACATTTGAATAGTTAGACTCTGATGAGACAAAATGATTGTTTAAATGATAATGGTAAAGGAGAAAATAGCAATGATCAAGTCTTGACACTGCAAGCCAAGATAAATCACTCGTGTAAGACTTCACCAACTAACAAAAGTAAAAGACGAAAAAAAATTCAAGTTTATGTTGAGTGATGCTAGTGTCAACTAAGCCACAATAAGTGTTAAACAAATTTAGTGTTGATCGAGCATCAATATCGAACGAGTGATAGTGTTGATACTGAGCAAGAAGCTCTATAGCAACTGAGCAATTCAATGACTAGTGTCAGAACTTTGTGTTGGCTAAGGAACAACATTTTAATTGCTTGCAAGAAATGGTAATTTTTAGCTAACTAAGTTGATGTCTTAAGATATGGAAAATGTGTTGAAGATAGGGATTGATGAGTTGGATCATTTAATTCTAGGAGAGGATTAGTTAAACAATCTAAGATATAAATTCAAGAAGTTTTTAGAAAATAAGAGATAAACAAAATGGTGATTAGATACATTGTATTTGATGAATCTAATCATGAACCCTAAGATCTATAGTGTTGATTAAGTGACAAAAGATCAAAACGACCTATTTAAAAAAGCATAAAGGAAAACTTTAAAGAGATGAGGGAATGTGAAGAGAAGAAAGCAGAGAAGTTGTGCATGTTTGAAAGAGTTCCAAAGAGTTAGAGCTATTACTAATGTTGTTGACTAGCAAATCTAAGCAGAAGGCTTAATCGAGTTGAGAAGAAGTGTAGGGTGATTTTTTGAATCTAAAATTGAGATGACAGTGGAGGCCACCCAAGTATGTGGTGATTTCTTGAAGATTTTCCAAGAAAATATGAAATTGAGATGACAATGGAGGCCAGACATTAAATCAATATGAGGAGCAGAATGGAGATCTAAAATTGCAAAAGTGAGTTGTATTCATACAAATCAAATCTTGTTGTTTCTTTCTAATCATTGTAAACAATATACATTGAAATCCTTTAATCAAGGTTGACCTAACAGTCACAAGGACCTAATAGTCTCTACTATAATCTCAATAATAATATTAACTAGTAGTTCATTATCCTAATATAATAGAATTGCATAATGTAAACATGAAAATGTAAAACACCATAATAATATTCAACCCAAGTTTAAGTAACTGATTCACCCCCCCCCCCCACCCCCCCCCCCCCCCCGCCAGTTATTCTAAACATTCTAACACGATCATAAATTTTATTAATTAAAATTAAATATAAGATTGTATTACAACACAATCTTTCACATGCACAAGAGAAGAAAATACATGGTAATCTAAAAATGATTCCTATTCACAACTGATTGCAAACCACCCACATGGTAACTCCACAATTTTTTCCTCTTCATGTCTTTACATGTGAAAATTGCATTAGAATGAATGCAGTAGAAGAGTTGGTCTAAATGGTTGACAATATACTAGATGATGTCTTGTTCTTATACTTTGTACATTATAGCCATACTGAAATCACTGCACAATCATTTTCTAAACCTAACTATAATCCTCTTTACTGTTGCAAGAACAAATTGTTTCAGGAAAATTGTACCTTTGAAACACATGCCAAGCTCTACATATACTATTCAATATTTTCTTTATATACTGGTATAATTAATAGTCTGTTGACAAGTTACTTAGTGTATCTTACTATGTTTTTCCCTTTCATTCGCAATGAAAATTGATAGACATGAACTCCTTGTAAACAAGTTATTATATATATATATCTCAACTATAGAAGCTTGAACCTATTTGACTTAAAGTCACATTTTACTTTAACTGTAAGATGTATTTTACTCTTATACATGATATAATGATATCTACCAATGAATGACAACATTTCCTACAATATCATATTTTGGTTTTCTTTCTTTATATTTACAAACGGTTATGTGCTTTTTATAAAGATAGATTTAGAAATAAAGAAGGGATGAAAATTATTTAGAACATATAATTCTTATAGATTTATGATCTTATGTACCTTTATATTCTTTAGAATGTATAACTCTTAATATTGTGTAGATATCTTCATTAAATCTTCTACTCTCACACATAGAATTGACTTCAATATCTATCTTTACCTATTTTCTTCCTTGAATATCTCTACAAAGTATGTTATTTTCATGTTGTTAAGAATTTTGTAACTAGTAATTGAGTCCTTAATTAACATAGTGTGTAGCATAGGTTGGTACCGGCACAAGAAGAGAGGTATGATAAGAGGGTTGAGTCCACCTACCAGCATGAACAAAGGAGAAAGAGCTTGACATTCTAATAAGCATAGGTCAATTTGTTGGAAATTTCTCTCAAAAACAAGCCTAGGTACCCCTCCCTATGGTAGGGACTCCAACTACTTGAAACCTCAAGCATAGTAGTAGGTTTTTATAGCAAGTAAACTGAAAATTTAAGGACTATGGACAGCTCATTAGTTCCATTTAGAAAATTCTTTATGTCAGTCTAATAATATGCATCAGATCAAGGAGTGTAAAATGATAATTGTTGTGATTCTCTTATATAGTATGTCTCAAGCTTATGTCAATGCCAATGATCATTGGCAATATATGACTATTTCTACTCGCATTTAAATCCACTTCTTCATGCACTTGACTGCGCACTAAATCTAAGACTCCAAAAGTCTTTCCATATCATGTATTGCACTACTTCTCCTCTCTTCTATCCATTTATCCTCTCCGACTAACATACACCTCTTTCCAAGCCCACCAAAGACAAGGACTAGTGTTGCACGAAACCCCTATTTCTTTCTACTTTGATGAAAATGTATTATACTTACATGAATTTTTCAAGGGTTTGTCTTGTTTCAAACAATGTTTTTATTATCTGATACTCCACTAAAAGGTTTTCCCAATCAACCTTAAACTTCTTATGGGTTAAAATTTGGTATTCATTTTGACTTTGAAATGGTAGAGGGAAAAATATATTTCTAATATATCTTCCTTCCATTTTGAATATATGTATTCAACAAAAAAATCCGTTTGGTAACATTTACATACTTGGTTTTATGTATTGAAAATTCCACAAATCCCTATTGTCTTTTTTCTGGTCTCCCTTATCAATCCATTTTACTACTAATCTTTTTTGTCACATGCCCACTCCATGATCAAGTTAATCATTTTTGTTGAAGTCTCATTGTTACATTTGTTTTTATTTCTTTGGATCCTTGTTTTCTATCTTTCTTGTGTTTTTATCTCTAATTGCATTCTTGATAATTCCTCTCTCAATCATGCTTAATCTCTTTTAATTTGTCACTAAGGGCCCATTTGGTTGTTGAAATATAATTTGAGAATTGACATTCAAAATCCTAGATTTGGGATTATAAAACTTGAAATCCATATTACAGTTTTGAGAATTAGATTTGGGACTATTTGGTTCAAAAGAATTCATAATGTCAAAATACATTTCCCCCATTTGGTTGCACATTTCTAAAATTAGAATATCACTTAAGTAAACATATTTTAAAATTTACAAACCCCAAATTTGACATGAGAACAAAAATAACTACCATGTAAAATAGGGGTTACTTACTCCATCAACATATGAGAATTTTCTACAATGACATTCACAACATACTCTACTTCGAGGATTTAATAGGCATATATCCCCATGTCCAATGCAAAGCCATGGACATTGTGGTATAGCTTTAAAAAGGGTGAAATTATAATTAACTTTTAGCTCCTAAAATACGGCAAACCATAATCAAATGGGAAAAAAATAAAGGAAACGGAGAATAAGGTAATCCCCAAAGTTTACTTTAGATTGGACTAAAAGTTCCACATGTTTTCCTACAATTAATACTGAATTGGACTCGTATTAAAAGAAAATTAAAATGCATAATCATAGTACATATAGAACAACTTCTTACTCGTTATAGCTTTGTATTTTTCTTGTACATATCATTGAAATGGGTTGATTAATTGATTTAATAGCAAATGTAGATCCACCAAAAGTGTTGAAGTTCATAGAATTCCAAGCATTAAACACATCGTACTTGAAATGAAAATCAATCTTGTCATTGCTTTGTTGATAAATTTAAGGACTGCCTACAAATTCATGTTCTGATATAATGCCTAAGGAATTTAGAATGAATAAAGAAATATTTAATTGAGAGAGCTCCCATAAGTTATAATCAGAACATTCAATGATAAAATGTTTTTCTTCTCTTCAAACTCATTTTCTGACGAGTGTGAGAAGGAATAAGTCCTTATTACTATGAGTATTACAGTTCATTAGTGAATGATGATGGAGACCTTCAAATACAAGTTACCATTTAAATAAGGAAAATATGACTTCCCAGTTGGTCATTATCATCCCTCTCCATCCTTGAAAATATGTTAGGCAGGCTTAGAAAATATTTTAATTTCATTTTATTTCTCATGCTCACTTTTGTCAAATTGGAATTAGAACAAGAATTTGAGCAATTCCACCTATTTAGATGGAAGACCAAATCCCTGAATTTGAGGGTAAATGAGGATATCAAATTTATTTATTTTTCCAATTCCAATTCCGATTTTGCACACCCAAACAGTGGATTAATTGTTTTCTGAATTACAAATGTAAATTTATGTTCAAATCCATGAACCAAACGGGCCCTAAGGGGCATTTCATTTTCCTCTATACCAAAGCCCAAAATGTTGCATGAAATATCCCACCACATAATTATGTTTGTTTCTTCTCGATCCTTTCCTTGGTTGTGTTTGCCACTTAGTCCCCCATCTCTTTGTAGCCAAATTCATGATGTTGCTCTAGAAATTCAAGCACATTTACAAATCTTTATTATTGATATATTATTATTTAAGTTGAAATTCGGCTATTTCTTATCATTTGGCCTAGTTTATTTAAATACATCATAGTCTCAAATCCAATTATAAAGTAAAAAAGGAGTCAACTCTCTTATTTTGATTTTAGCTAAACCTAGTTTGTGATCCCAATGATATGTAATGGAGATTTCAAATCTTAGTTTGCATTCATAAGCTAGCATCTCATTTCCTACATCTCAAGTGTATTTCCAAATCTTTACTATTGTGTTTTATTTGTAGATAAATATATTATTCTTTAAGTTGAAAGTTAGCAATTTCTTATCATTTGACCTAGTTTATTTAAATACAGCATAGTCTAAAATCCAATTATAAAATTAAAAAGGGAGTCAACTCTCCTATTTTGATTGTAGCTAAACCTAGTTTGTGATCCCAATATTGATAGGTAATGAAGATTTCAAATCTTAGTTTACATTCATAGGCTACCATCTCATTTCCTACATCTCATTTTAGTGAACTCAATTCTTCTTACATTTGGTATAAACTTATTATTTTGATTCTAAATCTAAATTGTATACATTTGACTAGTTCATATTTGCAATTATTTCTAATCTATTTCTTATTTAACTATATTGTTTATTCAAATCACACCATTGTTATTTCATATTGTTAGATTGATTGCATAATTTTTATTAGATATGAATTTGGTGTAGAAAGCAAGCTTGAGCGCATAATTAATTACTTTTTTATTTTTCATAAGCAAACATTTAATGGATATGGTTGTTTCTTATATATTCTTATTACACTTTTTTTAATCTACCAAAAATATTATTACCTGTGTGTACATTTTGATGCAAGAGGTTGATATGGTTGATGTTTTCTATAATGTTGATTCACCTACCAATGCCCTCAACTAAAGAAATAAAATGGATTGTTCTTGGTCATCTCTTAAGGCTTGTCTCACTCATGAGAAAATTTTAATGCAAGAAGGTATCTTTAATACATCTTTCAATGAACTCTCTTGGAGATGAAGATATACAGAATGGTAGTGATTCTTCTCCCAAAAATCACCTTCTCCATAAGAATACATAGCTGCAAGAGGGACATGCTTCAAACGTGAATACTTGGTAAAACAAGATAATGTCATTAAGAGTTCTAAAAATAATCTCTCTTTCTTGGAGATGAGGCTTTGTAGTATGAAAATAACTCTTTTCAAAAACAAACCTCCTCTACTAACTTTGATAAAATTGGATCATGATTTGAAAAATAACAACCCAAACCTTAACATCTTAATGGATAGAGATGCATATTTGTCTACTAAAGACTACTTTGATTATAATGATATTTCAATCCAACATGGTGTTATTTATTTCCTTAATAATATGCCATCTAACATTACACTAGGTAAAGATGAAGATAAATGCAATGGTAAAACTCATAAAAACCTAATGAAAGATAACTACTTTTCGTTCGAAATGGAAATTTATGATGGTAATAATGAACTGTGTTCCTCCCACATTGATCAATCATTTTCCATCTAGTCTTCCTTTTGGTGCTTCAGTGTATGTTTACACTACAAATTTTAATGATGTGTATGACAAAAATCCTCCCCTATTAGAGTTACATGCATATTACAATCTTGGCTTTAACATGATTTATTGCAAGGATATGCATGAAAAAGAATTAAAGTCATATTTCATCATTATATAGAGATTGTAGGATTCCCTACTCCTTTACCTTATACTTGTTAGAGTGAATAATTAATTTACTAATTCTTTATTCTATTTACTTAAGCTTACTTAGGTAAATGTATTTCATTTATTAGTTGTAGTCTAGGAGTTTGTTATAAGTTGTTGACAATAAGAGAGTTTGTTCTCTCTAAGTCATACTTATCCTCTTGCCTTGTTCGAAGACTTTCCACCTCATATGGATGTATGCTTAGTTGTCACACTTATCTCCTAGCATCTTCTAGCTCGCTCTAGAAGATTCCTTGAGTCCTTTATATTGGGCTCCCTTATTATATTTTCATCATTTCATTCTTGCATATTGTAAATACATATTTTCTTGTGTTTGCATATTTTCTCTCTCATGTCTATTTTGGGTTTTCCCCTAGCTCCACGCTCTTCCTTCCTTGGCTTCCCTTTGACAGGTTATTTGCATGCGATGATCCTGGGTATCTTTGGAGATGGATTTCATCAACTCCAACATGGTATCAGAGCCTTCATGTTGCTGCTTTGTTGAAAGATTTTTGAAGTCGTGATTTGAAGTCACAAACCCTAGTTTGTTTGTGCATTTTTTCTTCAAATTAGGAGAATATTGAATTTTCAGAGCACATTGGGCCCAAACAAATGTTGCCATTCGATCTGGAAGGCCATTTGCAACTAGGATCCATATTAAAAAAATTCAATTTGGCTACAAAGCACTAGGAGGCAAAAAAAAATTACTTGTAGGTGTTCCGTACAGATCGTACGGACGTAGTGTCAGAAAAAAATATAATTTCAGGTGCACCATTGTGGCACTGCCCAGCGGCCATCACAAGGCCACCTGCGCCCAGCTCATCTAGCAACACCTCCTACGCATTCCTCCCCAGCGGCTTAGTTTTCGGTCGCTGCCTAGCCACCCCCTCCACAAGCGGCTCCACTTCAAACTGTGCCTCTTCACTAGTTCTTGCCACCTCCATCAGAGATAACCACCCCTACGTCGCTCTGTAGACTCAGTGGCCTGTTCAGCACTTTGTTAGTAGCCAGTTAAGTGCCTAATCAACTGATGTGTGAGCATAATCAGCGAGTATAGTAGACCACATCTTCACTTTGCAACCAATCACTGTGTGACACGTGGTAGGGCTGCCACATGGCACTTTTCCATGTGGCCCCTGCCACAGCATCTAGTTTGCCACATGGCTGCCACATAGACCTACCACATGGCACCACATGAAACTCTTTTTGCTACGACAGGCTGCCAGCCATCAATTTTAAATGCATAAAATCCTGACGTTAGCATGATGTCATCACCACATCAGTAGGCCTCTTGCACCTCTCCTGGGTCCTTTTTGACCTACCTTCAATTTTTTGGCCATAACTTGAGCATAAGGAGGTATTTTTTCAATCTGAAAGAAGCGTCGAAAAGGTAGTTTTGAGGTGAAGATGTTGGTGTAGGTATTTTTAGATTTTGATGCAGTTTTGTTGCCCTTTTTTAGTTGAAGTCTAAAATTGTGTTTTTGACTCCGACATGCATATCTTTTGCGTCCCATGTCAATTTTTTGAAAATGTTATATTTCTCGAAAGCTGGTTCTGTGTACTTTTCAGAAATACTATTATTTTTTTAGATTCTACCCCATGCTCTTTCTATCATTATTTTGAAATTTTCGGTCCATGGTGGATATCTTGGGTGTTTCAGGTCCGAGGATCATTTTCTTGGTATGGGATCCTTTATTTTGGGCTATATTTTGTTTTTTTGTAGCTTGTTTTGGTTTTGATCATTGTAGCTATCATTTTGAAGCACTTTTATGTATCGCACTGAGATAAAGTGCCACTCTTGCATTTTGAGGGTCATGAACATTGTTTTTGAGTCAGTTGTACTTGCACTATTTTTATAAAGCACCATGGGGGGGATAGTTGTTTGTTGTTTTAGGCCTTCTCCCTTTGTCAAGTGAGTGTCCCTTCCACAACATTAGCCCCATACAGTGTCGTTGTGACCGTGTCTTTATAAGTGTTTGTACCTCGTCCTCTCTTGTCATTCTTGGTTCATCTGTAGGAGATTTTTGGCCCACCTTCTCAGTTGCATGTCATCTCACTCCATCTACATTAAGGGGGGGTTATGTTGTTGTTCTAATGCATCTTTGGTTTGATGGTTTGATAGTGTGAACTATGTATTTAGTGGTTGATCCAATATACAAGGCGATTGTAGTGGCTGGCTACCTATGCATTTCGATGAGATGGATCATCTACCATATAGACATACTCAGGTCATGCCTTCTTCTTCGATGGAGGTTCTTCAAATCAACAGTTTCTTTCTAATGGTAGATTTTGCAGCTTCTTCATGCTTTAGTGATGCTCTTCATGATCACTCCTTGTTCCTATTTAATGGGACATTCCCCTAGTTGGAGGCTTCTTCAGTCCTTCACTAGGTTCTTACCTCTTTTTGGGGGAGGGTTTTTCCCACATGGTTTTCTCTCTTTCCCCATTTTCAGAGGTTGCATTTTGCATTGTACATGGGTACCTAAAATGGCCTTGTTGTCAGGACCCATTTCTGCATTTCTTAGTTTTCTAAGCTTAAGGCATTTCCCTAAGTTGCACTTAAGGGGGGTGTTAGAGTAAATAATTAATTTACTAGTTATTTATTCTATTTACTTAAGCTTACTTAGGTAAATGCATTTCATTTATTAGTTGTAGTCTAGAAGTTTGTTATAAGTTGTTGACAATATGAGAGTTTGTTCTCTCTAAGTCATACTTATCCTCTCACCTTGTTCGAGGACTTTCCACCTCATGTGGATGTATGCTTAGTTGTCACACTTATCTCCTAGCATCTTCTAGCTCGCTCTAGAAGATTCCTTGAGTCCTTTATATTGGGCTCCCTCATTTTATTTTCATCATCTCATTCTTGCAAATTGTAAATACATATTTTCTTGTTTTTTCATATTTTCTCTCATGTCTATTTAGGGTTTTTCCCTAGATCCACGCTCTTCCTTCCTTGGCTTCCCTTTGACAGGTTATTCGCATGCAGATGATCTTGGGCATCTTCAGAGTTGGATTTCATCAACTCCAACAATACTTCATTACCTCCAAACATGCTAAAACACTTATTTTCACATGATATAAATACTACCTAAACCCTCTTATCTAGAAACCCCAAACCTTGTTAAGCCTCCCAAATTTGATCATTCTTCCAAATTTGAAGGATTATGAAACTTAAGAAGGTAATCGCATGGATGATTTCTTTTGAGTTTACCATCATATGTATTACATCTCAATTTTTTCCTAATTTAAAAATTGTACATATAGCCATTGAGATCTCATGTGAAGTCAATTGACTGGAAAAATTAGTTAAACAATATAATCATGTGAAATGGAAATATTATTATTCATTATAATTTCATATGAAGATGGCATGTTAGTTAATCGTTATGATATTATTACAATTATTTTTTGTCTTGAAAATTTGGCTCCTCATTATAAATCCATGGCAAGTGAAATAGTGGTCAACAATGTTTTATAAGAATGATAACTTGTAATAGTAACATTGATTTATATTGAGGAATATTTTATTATCATGAAAGTTTCCCTTTTGTAGGAGTGTGTCAAATGGGGGAAGCATTTCCACAAAGGAAATTGGGTAAGGCACACCAATCTTCCTATGGGTCAATAGGTATGGATTCTAACCACCAAGGCTAAGGCATAAATGGCTAGGCAAGTAAGAGTATACTATATATTATCATGAGCTAGCTAGTCAATAAATATGTATTATTAAGAAAAATATCACTAAGCATTAAATTAAAAAACTAAAAAACAATATGTTACCTAATAAATTGGATGAGCTCAAAGCTTCCTGTGATATTCCTCATGTTTTAATACAACAATACCATAGTATTTACATATGTTTTCATATGTATATGCACATATATGTATATATGTGTAATTCCAAATGAGATGTGCATATACGCCCACTTAATATATGGTGTTTTGTTGGATAATGTTGTCCTTGATGTCACACAAATGTCATATCAGTCATTAGTCTCAAGTTCACCAAGCTCAGATAGTCTGCAATGCAATCTACAGTGCCAATCGAGCTCACTCGGTCATTGAAGGAAATGTGGAAGACAGTGTTAACCGAGCTAACTCAGTCAACAAAGGAAAGGTGAAAGACAATGATCACCGAGCTCACTCGGTCAATGAAGGAAATGTGGAAGTCAGTGTTAACCGAGCTTCACTCGATCTCCAAAGGGTAGTTTCCACCGAGCTCACTCGGTCATCAAAGGAATCATGGAGAAGTCAATGTTAACCGAGCTTCACTCGGTCTCCAAAGCATAGTTTCCACCGAGCTCACTCAGTTATCTTAGGAAACTGAGTACTTACCGAGTTCTCCCAGCGATTGAAGGATTGTCACGAAGTTCACTGTATTAACCGAGCTCAGTTAGTTAGCACAGGAATTATTTTCTGAACAAAGTTTACCGTGTAGGGTCGGCCAGTATAGGGATTTGCAAATTAATTACTTCTACCCGACTATTGTAATTGTTTGTTTAGTCAGTGACTCGAGCCGACTAAGATAATCTGAAAGGTATATATGGACATTCAAGTTATGAATTAAAGTGTGTGTGATTGTGAAAAAGAAGTTATGAATGCGAATTATAGTATGAAATGAAAAGGCAAATGTTGAGCAAAGTCTGATGAAGGATCAGATGAGTTGAAGGAGCTGTAAAGTTGCATTTGATCAGTAAGGATCCAGTCAAGCATAATAGAGATCTGTAATCAGCAAAGATAAGTTGTATATTATATCAGGTCACTTCATTGTTGCTTTCTAACCATTATAACAGTGAATTCAAAATCTCTTAACAGAGTTGGTTTAACAGCCATTCAATAAATCCTCTAACAAGGTGACAATTCAATTGAATTGTTTTAAAGACCTCTAGCAAGGCCACTCCTAACAGGGTGATTAAATCCTTTAACAGGGTCACACCTAACAGTGTGTTTTTGTAACCTTTAACAGGGTTGGCTCCTAATAGGGCTCACTTCAGAAGAGTGAAAAATAGTATCTAGTTACATTGGTGTTTTTTCCCATATTGGGTTTCCACGTTAAATCCGGTGTGTCTTGTGTTCTTAATTGCTGAATTGCTTTGTGCATGATAACATATCAGTTCTTAATATTTATCATTTGTTGCATTATCAAGTTTCAGCATTTTATATTAATCAGATCGAGGGTATATTCAGACATCTTAAAGACTGTGGAAAGTTTATGGAATAACTGATTCACCCCCTCCCCCTCTCAGTTACTCTATTCTCATTTCCAACATGTTTACCTTGATACGTTGTTGGAATATCACGCATATGTATATGTGTGTGTGTACATATACAAGAACATGTAAGTATCGTATGATACTTTTATATTGAGATATTAGTAAGAGTTATTATTACTCCTTCGCAATTTATTTTCAGTATTTTATCTTAAGTGTCCATATTTCTATATTATTTCATCTAGCCTTATAACGTTCAGTGGCCATTTTAATAATATTGTCGCTATGTATCAATGGATTTTTTTAACTCCTTGCCGCCTTCACACTTCTTGCTCGTAATCGAGCATGCAGTCGAGAAGGAAAAGATCTATTTGTGCAATGATTCATATTGAGAAACACACATCATTGGTAGGGTTATTTCTGTCTCATATGGCTTGCATTATTCTTTCACATATTCTCTGTGAATCCTTCACATTTTTCTTATAGATGCATTCTACCTACTATTACCATATTGTCATGGATAGTTATTCTACCTTAAATATTGAATCAATGGTCACTGTGGTTAATCATACCATAAAAAATTATCTTATTCATATTTTCTATACAATGATACTTCTTACATTAGGCATTAGATATTATTTGCAATACTTTAAGCACTATGATTAACAGCCTTGCTCATCCATCACCAACATTGCTTAAAGTCTAATTGAGCATTTCAAGAGGTGACATTGTAGTCAGGTCATGAAAATAAAATATGCTTAATTATTCTCTTTAAATTTCATATAATGAGGCTTGTTGTTTTTAGCCTAGTATTAGAAGTCAACATTAACATTGATAGAGCCTTGATCTAAAATGATCTAAGAGTAGAAGAAAGGAGTTGGGTCTCGATTCCACAGAAGTCTACGAATTGAGATCATGCCCTTTTAGAAACAGGTACCCATTTTGGGCTCGAGCACCCAATTTAAAATTTTCAAAATGGGCACCCATTTTTTATTTTCAAAAAATGGGTACCAGTTTTTGAAAACATGAAAAAGTTGTATTTTTTTAGAAATGAGTACACATTTTTGAAAAGTAAAAAATGGGTACTCGTTTCTAAAAATTTTAAATTTTTGTTTTTTTTGGGATTCTATATGCGGATTTGACTTTTTCAAAACGAGTACCCATTTTTTGAATTTCAAATAACGGGTGCCCGTTTCTTACAACATTGAGCTGGATTTTTTCCTCCTACCTCAGATTTTGGTTCAAGATAGGCTTGGTGAGACCAGGACTATGCCTTGACCTCTCAAGATTTGCCTAAGGCATTGAACTGACAAATTCATGCCTTGCCATAATTTTTACAAGATCTTCCCTATCAATTTTTTTATGAAACAAAAACTCATTAGAGCTCACATTGTCTTGATTTTAGAAATATAAATTTTATAGTTCTATGATTTTATTTACTATTTTTTAATTATTTTTTAATAAAAGGTGGTACCTAAATGTAAAATAGTGAAGTTCACTAACACTTTAATAACTATTTTATTTTATAATTTTTCTTAAATTAATTTATATGTCATCAATCTACATACAATTCTTTTAAGGTTTTAAAAAATTTGAAAAAAGTGAAATTTTGATCAAATTATGGTCTTCATACACGAGAAGTTTTAAAATTTACCTTAATAGCCATTTAATAATTAATAAAAAAATATTCAATAAAAAATTAAGGAAAAATATTTTCATCAATCTTAGGTGTATTAGGTAACCCCCTTTAAAAGGATTTACAAAAATTTATTTATTTGTGTCAAATTATGGTGTCCATACACAAGTGTGGTAGGGTCCTAAAATAGGCATTTTGAAAAAGTGGTTTTAAAAATTCATACCAAAAACAAAATCTATCATATGGGTACACAAATAAATTACATATTCAAAAAAAATTATTTCTAAAGTTTTTTATATTCAATTTCCAAATGCCTCAAATTTTGACATCAATTGACAAGAAATTTCAAAAATAGGAAAAACACTTCAACTTTTTGCCCAAAAGTGAGACCCAATTTCTTGCACTTACCCCTAATATTTTTCATTTATATAAGAATTATAAATATTCTCTAGATCGATAAAAATTTTGGAACTCTACATATATATGGTTTCTTTTCATAATTATATTTAACTAAAGTAACATTCGAAAGTACAAGCTTATATAGAGGTACTATTATATACTCTTTGAGCTAAGAGAGAGAATCCTTATGAAGTCAAGAATAAATTACAATAATCACAAATATTTTTTAATGACATATGCCCATGTTGGGAAAAATGCGATGGCTATTGTGCTTATACAATCACCCCATAAATTTATCAAGGAAGACCAACATGGTCGAGATCAAGGGTGTGGATTGATAATCATAGAACCATGGTGTATTCCTGCATGATAAAAGAAATAAAAACTAGTAACAAATAAGAAAGTAATAAAATATGCTTTAAACTAAGTCATCTTGTGGTAGTCCATTGTATAGGTCTTGTTGTCAAGTCAGGTGGTGGATAATCAGGTACATAGTGCCCAAACAAATCCTTAGCCAATGTATGTTAGCGCAATGCTTGTTGTTGTGATCACTAGAGGTTAGAGTTGCTAGCAATTGGTAGATAGGTGTATGGGTGGTATCCAAAGCCTATTTTTTGTTTAGGTGATACTCTAACACCAGGATGCTCACTGGTTGGAGAGTGATGTCCCAAGCCTAATCCTAAGGTAGGGAGGGATTTTCTCAGAAGAGATTGTGTTGGGATACTTAAGGATCTATAGTTGGGAGGTTAGGACCTTGGCAATGCTTCTCCTCTCTTCCAGATTTCAAGGCTTGCACGACTCAAAGATAAGATTTGCATGCAAGATAACTACATTTCAAGTATTTTACTTTTATATTCTCCACATTATAGTTTATGTATTGTTGATGGTTATTACAGTTAAGTTAGTTTCTCTTTGATTGGATTAAGAATTAGTTAAATCTATTATTCTTTTTTTTCTTTTTTCTTGAATATATAAATTAAGATGAAATGGTATTTAATCTATAAATGATATTATGGTTGTTATAATTGTTATTCTTTTGAATCTAAAAAGAATTGTTGTTTTATTATCTTAGTCCATTAAATTAGGTTTGGAAATTTTAACATATTACATATGGTATAAGGGCACTAGGCTCATCGCTATCTTAGCTAGAAAATTGAAATATGTAGTGTTAAATGAAAAATAGGATGTACACCCAAATTACTCTTCAAAAGAAACCTCACCACTTTGTATTCCTAAATTTCATTAAGAATGTGCCAAATTATGACTACTCTGTTTTATATGTACCCAAGGATGATGAAACTTTAGCCTGTGCTTTGCTCCATATTAAGGAGAGGCTCATGCCCACAAGGCAATTTTGAGAACCCAACTCATTAAGCCATGGAATGCCAAGAAAACAAATCCACTCATGATCTATCATAAAACTTGTAATGGACAGGGTACTCCCAAGGAAGGAAACAAATAGAATAACTAGGAAGGAATTATTTCAGAAGAGAAAATATTGTAAAGAAGATTGGTTGTAGTTTTAATAAGAGAAATAATTCTCTTTTTAAAATGATGATGAGATCAAATGGTATTTTGTATTTAATTTATTTTGAGCAAATAATTGTATCTTCTCTCTTTTCCTAAGCATATGTATGACTAGCACTTGCACCCGAAGGAGCAAGGGGAACACTAATAGTGAAAAAAGGTGATGGTTGCCTATGCCTATTTTTTTGTCTAGTAAATTAAAAATATTATGACCATTTGAGATAGTAGCTCAAAAATGATGGTCATTTTTGGTGCCCTATTCTTAGAATATTATAAAGAAACATTTTATGTTTGTTCTTGTTGCTTTAGAAGAGTAGGTAACTATAGTGATAAAATACCAAAATAAGGTAAAGAAGCATGAATAAATTAATGATTTTTTTTTCTACATATGTCTTCATGAGCATATACTTGATGCAAAATTTGTTATATATTTTGATCATTTAAAACACATGGGTATTGTTCAAGATTTTTAACTTAACCTACTACAAACAAAGAGTACCCATCCAAATTCCATGTCTGGAAGGTTTTTTTGTAGTTTTGGAATAGAATCTAAGCACCCTCTATAGTCTAGAGATCACAATATTTTACTGGTAAAAAGATCTTTCATCTACCTATGTTTTAGTAAAATGCAAGCTTCTATGTTGTATCAAGTTTTAGAAAGGGAATGTCATCTATTATATAGTGTTGTTTCCTATTGATGAAGCGGCTTAAGTTTGCAAGCTCAATATTTCTAGAAATGGTAATACATTTCCATAATGGTGTGATACTTGGAGATCAAGATGAGGGCCCCTCACTGTCAATCTCTATCTACATAATAATTGCATTAATTCATTTAACATATAGTAAGGAGATAAAAACAACAATGGGCTCATCTAGTTTTCCTAGCCTTATTAGAGAATACCATTGTCCCAAGTTGTCTTTTCAAAACTACACGATATGATCTATTGCAAGAATATTATTCCCCATTTTCCCATATTGTCATATCTAAGCCAAGATTTCCTTATCATTGTAGCTATGAAGACATCTTACAGTAATATTAATAAAAGAAATATTATTTCTTCACGATGCACATCTATATAATATTACCTTTACATACAACAAACATGCTACATATTATACATTGTACAAAATCCCTTTATGACATTTTTCATGTAAGTAAAAGAACTTTTAGGGTAAAATTAAAATTAAATTTTCTTTACTTTCAGCATAGGTATATTTAATATATGTTTACTTTATGAATATTAAAATATAAGTATTCTTATTAATAATATTAAATTTTAATCGACTCAAACGAAAATAAAGTTAATCACTAGGTAGAAGCTTATTGCCTATGGAATGTAGGGGCAGAGTCTTATTTCATATTATTCTTCATGAGACCCTTATTGAAATGGTTATTGATGACCGCATCCATGAATGGTTCAAGATTTCATTTCTCTATCAAAAAAAGTGGCTAACAAACTAAATTGGTCGTGAATGATTGAGAATTGTTTAGGGAGGAGAAACCAGTGGGAAGGTTGATTCAAACTTGTAGTCAGCCACTAACACTTAGTCAATCATCATTTGTAAGTGATGTGTTGGAAGAGGGAGCGATTGGAGGTGTACTAGAATAGGAATCTGAATGAAGAGCAGTGGTGTCCTAAAGGACTAAACTGGGGCACTGACATCAGTCAATAAAACTACCACTTTAAGTCCTCTTTTCCTATCACTTGACCAAACGTGACACATATCAATACTTGGGTGTGCATTCAACCCTTACCATTCTACAGGCCCCTAAAATTATATGGGTTTGCACCAACACCTTTTGGTGATTCCCACCTTGTGCATGCAGTCATGGTTTAGCCCTATTGAACCCCCTGACTATACCTCCTCCTGTTATCAATGGCAGGTATTTACTATTATCTTTAAACTTTAAAATCAATTTATAAATTGTAAAATATTTTGAAATTGACATTTTTTACATAGGCTCAAAAAATATGAATATACTTGTCACATACAAATAAGCTATATATAGATAAATATATTATATATTACTATACTTAACAAATGTTGAACTCCATGACGCATGAAGAGCTAATTATTATGAGGAAATAGTGTGTGAATGTAAACTATATAATTAATTGTATACTACCAATCACACTTTAGTGTGTAATAGGTATGTTGAAGAGGTATAGAAAGTTAATTAGGGACTTTTTGCTTAATTTCTAGCATATGTAGTACATGTGTTTTATTTGGTTTCCCTTGTAGCATCAAATCAAATAGATATCCACTAATAAGAATACAAACATGGCCAATATGAAAATTTATGGATAGAAAGATACTCAGACTTCAATATCAAGTATGATGGAGAAATAGTGATAGAAACAAGGACATAGCTTGCATGTTATTATGATGTATATTATTAAGTTTTTCTTATAACTCATATCTAAGTAAAAAATTATAGTATCATGTATGTTAATATTTTTTTCTTATAACATGCATGTTATTCCAAATTTATAATATTGTGTATGTTCATAAGTTTTTCTTACAACTTACATCTTTGAGCTCTTGAACTGGTACACATACTACATGTACTACTCTATCAAGATAGAACTTTTGGGTTCACATAAACGTCAATCAAAATCTATCATGTCTTTTATACTAAGTTGTATCATGAAGATATCACCAATCAGTATGCTACGTGCCTACACTATATAGATTATTATTAGCTAGAATAAAAATATACTAATTACAATTATAAAATATGCTAGTTCAATTCACAATCAAACTATGTATTTATTTAAAAATAAATTTGAAAAATAGAAATCATATTTTACAACATAATTTATTTATATGTCAAACATAGATGAAGATGATTATGATGATGATGATGATGATGATAATAATAATAATAATTTAAAAATTTAAGAAAGCAAATCTCTTTTGTAAAAGCTTAAAATGCATAGATAACAAAATATTGAATATTCCTTATCATTTACAAAATTTAAAATATTTCTTCATTTATTAATTTAATATTTATTAAGACAAGAACCTACAACACAACTCTCATGTGGGAGGTCTTGGATATTTATTCATTTAAAAAATTAATATTTCTTAAAAGTTAATTTTAATAAATGATCAATTATTATATTATACTATATTTCTTTAAAGTTAATTTCAATAAAGACATATTTTATAATAGCTATATATACTTTTTAATTATCTATTTTCTACTTCATATGGATAATATGAAGTAAGTATAGTACTTCATAAGTTTCATTATTTATAAATAAATAAAAATTATTTTACATAAATAATATTTACAAAATCTAACAAGCGTCAAATATTATTATAATATGAATTTAAATCTAATTATTTTAAATATTGAAAATTAAACTTAATTTAACTATCTATTGAAAATATTGAATAAAATAAAAAGAGCATGTTGGAACCCTGTAATATATTTGAAAATGAAATTAAAATTAAGTATCTATTGAAAATATTGAATAAAATTAAAATTAAAACAATTAAAACTAAATAAGTTAATTATTTCTCTACAAAACATTTATTAAAACATCATATTTATATGTGAAATTTTTCTACCTATTCATTTTCATCATTCAAAAATAAATTATACAAGATAAAAACTCCAATGAGGTGAGAGTCACTCACAGTACAGTGGTGAATTGGCATGGCTTCCTTCGGGGAGGTCATTAGTTCAAACCTCACATTGTTAATAAAAAATTTTAATTAAAAAAAAAACTCCAATGAGGTGTGCACCAAAGCAAAGTTGTATATATGTATTATAAAATGATAAACAAATTATTTTAAATTATTTTAATTATCTCACATCCTATTCTCAACATTAATGTGAAAGTGAAGTAATTTTCTTTAAAAATATAATTCTTCATAATAAATGTCTTACAATAGAACTACATAAAATTTGGCCACAAAGCTCACATTTGGAGGTAGGAATAAAATTTACATCCAGTGATTTTCTCATTCATTTGATTGCATAAAGTAGCAGGTACAACAAACCAAAAACTTTACCAAATCAATAATGGGTAAGGTAGGATTTAGAGATGTTTAAAACAATGCCCTGGATTTTAGTTGTAACTTGAACCCCCAACTTGTAAGACATTTGTTTCGGTAGAAATATTCATTAATCCTTGGTTTTGATGTGCAATTGATGGTAAAGTAGTGCAATAAAAGATCTTTTGGATGTCCATGTATTTGCTACTATCAATACTTGTCACTGCATTCACGCGTTGGAATTGTACCTCCTTCCCATGAAATCCAACACTCTAAGTTGGTCTGATGGGAGTTTATTGAATGATGCGCAATCTAGTCACTACTACAAAACAACTAGTTGTTTGAAGTGTTGGATAGGTTTTAGGTGAAATCTTCGTCTTTAATAGCCTATTAGCTAAAAACACCATATTGATAAAGGAACCAATTATATATTTCAAGAAAACAAACACCATGGAAAAAAATGAGAATTTTGTAGAGAATAAGATGTCCAATGGGACCATTCCTCAAAATTATGTTCCTTAAAATTGCATCCCTAGAAATTTGTTCCTCTAAACCCCACAGACATGTTGGTCAGAGTCTTGAGGAAAACCCAAACTATGATGGAAAACGTAGAGAAAAGCACAAATGCCTTAGCGGCTCAACTTGGGAAAGGACAATAAGATAATCACTACTCTTCCCCTCCTAGAATAGAGCAAGAGTTATCTTCTCATGGTGCTCACGAAACTAGACCTAAAACACAGTCTAAACAAAAAAAGAAATATGAGACAGTCAATGATCTGTCAACTAATATTAAGAAGATTAAAACCCCTAGATTTTCCATATCTAAATCTAATGAAGCCTTTGAATCAGAATAGTACATCAAGATCAAAAGTTTCTTTGAAACCTCTAAAGCAATTTAAGGAATTTATCAACTCTGAGGAGAGTCAACCACCTGGTGTGGAAACATTGAGATAGAACTAAATATTACGACTATCAAAGTTACCTGGGACAGGTTTTCTCTATTTTTAGAAATAAACATGGATACCCCAAACTTTTTATGACTAGAAGTAGCTGGACTTCTAGAACTTTAACCAAGGAGGTGTTAAAGTACACAAGTACTAGGAGAAGTTCACTTGACTATTAAAGTATGTTCCTCCATATTAGCAACAAAACAACTTAAAGGTTAGGAAATTTTTCATGTGGTTAAATAATAGGATTGAGGGAGAAATTTATGTTCTCACCCCATGAACTATGGAGGAAGCTCTTGAGAGGGTCATCCAATAGGAACACAAGGTTAAAAGGGATGATTCCATCCAAGATTTTTTTTTAAATGAAGGAAAATTGGAGCACTAATAGTTATGACTCATCGACACACAAAAAGAGTTTTAAACACCTTAAGCCCAAAAAGACTTAACACAAGGAGAATAAAAATAAAGAGCTTAAACTTAACTGCAGCAGTGGCAGTGGCAGTTGCATCAAGGGAAGTGAGATGAAAGGACTACCTAAGCCTTGTTGCACATGTGGCAGAGACAACTACGCCAACTAGTGTCCCAATAAAGGCATCTATAACCAACAACCTTGACCTCCCTTACCTCCTTAGTAGGTCATCTTCCAAAAAAAGGTACATGCAACCTTGGATAACCATTAGGTAGAGCAACAATTACGCCCTATAGAAACCCCTAGTAAGATTTATGGAAACCTTGTCTCTATTTTAATTGATATTGGAGCCACAAACTGTTTCATCTCCCCAAAAATTTTATGTAGATTTCCCAAAAGAACAATATTTATGGAAAAACTTGGATAGTTGAAGATGAAAATCAATCAAAGACTCAAGTATATCAATGTTTGTTTGAGGCTCAGCAAGACTTCCCAAATTTCTCTACTAAGGTAAATTTGTATATTGCACATGTAGGGTCCTACGATATCATCATGGAGATAAATTGGTTCACCAGGCACAAAGCAAAGACAGATTATCTTGTAAAGATAGTAGAATGCCTAGACGACCGGGGAATCCCTATGAGCATTCAAGGATTAATGCATGAGCTAAAGTCTCGTCAAATATCAACCATGCAACTTAAGAGATGTAGGAGAAAAGGGTGTGAGAACTTTGTAGTAAAGATAGAATCGCTGAGGTAACCCTTGGAGACCACCTATAAATATGATTACATTTTTTTTAGGATGGGGATACTAGAGAAAGGCTAAAAGAATCCTTCGAAGAAAAGCATGCATATATTGTGAATTTTCAAGATGTATTTCCAAAGGAACATCCTAGCCTACCCCCTTTTAGGGTATTTGATTTTACCATAGACCTTGTACCACTGTAAAGCCCATATCAAGAGCACATGCCTAATTAATACTACTGAATTAATAGAATTATAGGTACATTTACAGGATTTATTAGACAAGAAAATCATCCAACCGAATATTTCATCTTGGGGAGCCCCAATGCTATTTGAAAAGAAAAATGATGGAACTGTGAGGTTGTGCATAGCTTATAGAATGCTTAATGAAGTCACCATCAAGAATAGATATCCACTCCCTAGGATTAGTGATCAATTTGACCAAATGAGGGGAGCAATGATATTTTCCAAAAGTGACCTGAGATCAAGTCATCACTAGCTTAGGATCAAGGAAGAGGATATTCACAAAATTATTTTTAGAACCTGCTATAGGCAAAATGAGTTCACATTTTTACCCTTCAGACTAACTAAATGCTCTACATCTTTTATGAATATTGTGAATAGCATATTATAGGACTATTTAGACAAGATTGTGTTAATTTTTATCAATGACATTCTCATCCATCGCCAAAATGAGGAAAAGCGCTAGAAACATCCTGAGATAGTGTTGCAAATATAATGTGAACATAATTTGTATAGAAAGCTATCTAAGTGTTCTTTTTACTAGAAGGAAATCTAGTATTTAGGGCATATTATATTAGCCAAGGCAATAGAAGTAGATCCCACAAAGATCAAAGAAATCAAAGAATGGTCGATGCCAAGGAATGTGTCATAAGTCAGGAGCTTCATGGGTTTGGCAAGTTTTTGTAGGGCCCATTTGCCGTTGCACGAAAAGCCATGACTGTTAGTGAACATGGAACACCACATAATTAACCATCTGTGGGCAGGGGAGCGCGTCGCATCACCCAACAATCTCCCCCTCGACGCGCATACTAGGTGCTTATGCGGGTCGGGAAGGCACCGAGGAGATTTGAACCCATGACCAGGCCAAAACCAGGCTCTAATACGAATTGTAGGGCCCATTTTCCGTTGCACCAAAAGCCATGACTGTTAGTGAACATGGAACACCACATAATTAACCATCTGTGGGCAGGGGAGCGCGTCGCATCACCCAACAGTTTTTACATGAAATTTGTTAGGGGTTTCTCTAGAATAACATATCCCATCATGACCATGCAAAGGAAAGGGAAGAAATTATCTGGGCTAAAAAATGTCAAGCATCCTTTGAATACTTAAAAGATGAGTTTATCTATGCACTGTTACTTAGGATACCAAATCTTGATGATCATTTACTGGTAATATTACATGTTTTAGGAGATGGACTAGGGTTGTCTTGATGAAAGATGACCGGATCATTGCTTATGAATCTGGGAAGTTGAAAAACTATGAACAAAATTATGCACTACATGACTTGGAGCTAGTAGTCATTGTCCATGCTTTACATATGTGGAGAATTATCTAATTGGGAAACCATTTAAACTCATATCAAACCATCATGGATTGAAGCACCTATTTACCCAACTCAAACTTAATGTTTATTAGAGAATGTGGGTAGCATTCTTAGCAGATTATGCTTTTGAGATCAGTTATATCAAGGGTAAAGAGAATAAAGAAGTTTATACCTTAAGTTGGTGAAGACATATTTCAGCCATGATAGCAATAAAAATTGGGCTTAGGGAACAAGTACTACAGTGTGCCAAGAGATGACTTTTACAATGAGGTTCATCCAACACTCCATAGGAATCCCATGGATTCCAACTATGAAGGACACCAACTAGAAATAGATGGACTCTTAATATATAATGGTACGATATGCATTACTAAGGATTCAAAGATTCAAAAGATGATTTTGAGGGAGATTGATGCAACGAGAATCTAGATTCCCCCAATGAGTGAGCTTCAAACATGTACTCTGGATCCCACCAAACAAACAGACAGTGAAAAAATAAACAAGAGGAATGCAGGGTTAGTTGAGTATGCATTGTTAGTTGAGTACATAATGTTAGCTAAGTTGCAGATGATGTCGAGTTCCTTATTGATGTCGAGGTCCTATCAATATTGAGTTCCCTGTTGATATCGAGTTGTAGTATATCTCGAGCATTGTCGAGTACCAGTATTATTTTGGGTCTTTTTTGACCAAGTTGTTTGTGTATGGTTCCAGTTTGGGCCAACCTTGCTTATTTAATTTTGCGATGCATATTTTTTGAGAGCCAACTTGTGGCTTGTTTTGCATTTAATGTAAGGATTTATTTAGTTCAAAATTTGTAATAGGCTAACTTGTGGTCATGAAAGTATTTAAAGGGGTCTTAGGTAGAGTCTTAGGATTATTATTCAATGATGGATATGTAGTAGGATTCTTAGCGTGGAGCAGCTTGGAGGTAGAAGTTCACATTTGAGTCTGGAGATCTATTCTTCTTTTAAAGATGTATTGTTCTTTGTAATGGTCATAACCCGAAAGGTCGTACAGCCAGGCATGTTGGATGAAAACTTCTTACATGAAATATTATATCTCTGGATCTAAATTTCATTCCTCTTATTCATTTTTCCACTATGTATTTGTTTGGTGCGATTCAAATTCTCATTGCATCAAGGACTCATGTTGCCCCTTATATAGGACACTCTAGAGTAATCAAGGTGTTGGATGACATAAAACCTTTGTGCTTATGGAAAGGCGTGAAAAATGGAACAACTAAATATGTGGCAGGATGTCTTGAATTCCAAGGGGTTAAGGCAGAGTAGCAATACCTAGTTGATGGTTACATTCGAATGAGGTCCCTAAGTGGAAATGAAAAATAATTGCTATGGATTTTATCCAAGGGTTATCCATGACACAAAATAGACCAAATACCATCTTAGTAGTTGTGGATTGACTAACTAAGGTAGCACATTACATCACATCCCTATAAATTTAACAAATGGGGTGCCAGAAATAGCTGAAAAGTTTGTGTGAGAGATTTTTTGACTTCACGGAGTCCCAAAAAGATCACATTTGACATAGATAAGGATGACATCCAAATCTTGGAAAAATTTATTCTCATCATTAGGAACAAATTTATCATTTCATCTTACCATCCAGAGACTCATGGTCAGACAAAATAAGAGTGTTCTACATGGATCATCAATATCAGTGGGAGATGTATCTTCCCATGATTGAATTTTCCTATAACATTGTTGAAAATTCGGCTAGGTTACTCAGTATGATGTTGCCATTTATGGAAACATATATTCAATACAAAGTGAGAAGATCTTAAGGATAGAATTTTGGGATGCAAACATAGAAAATTGTCTAAGTATCATTTAGTTTTTCTGTTAGCAGAGGAATAGTTTTGGTTATCAAGCTTCACTGAGAGAAGATCAACACATGTGCACTTACAAGGAGATACTACAATGTGTAAGGATAATGTGTGCAAAAGCGTAGCTCTGTACAAATAGTAGGGACATAAATATTTTAGTTTTATAATGACAATGTTGAGCAGACAAAACAGGGTAAAGGATATGTAATTGAGTATTTTGCATTAAAGAATTATTTTTTTTATCAAAATAATTACTTAATTAATTAGGGACAACATCCTATATGTTAACCCTAAGTGGGCAAGATTTAATTTTGTATTTTGACAAGCATGCAAAGAGTTGAAGGTCAATAGTTAAACAAATATGGTATAAAGGAAAAGAATTTTGGATATGATGTGGTGTGAACTTGAAGTGAACTTGCAAGTGTGTAATGCTATGTTTTATGATCTGAATTATGATGTATGATCACAAAAGTGCAAATTTTGATTAAGTTTTCTGAACATAAGCAAAGGAAAATATTAAATATTGAAGATATCAGTAGCAGTAAAGAGGTTTTTTTGTATCTATATTTTGTATTGAAGAAATTCATTATAGATTGCATATTTGGGCAGTGAGCTCATCTTGCATACATTTGTAAATTATAATAAACAAATCCTAACATGGTCAATATCTTTCACAAGGTATTTTTGATTGTGGATCATTTTGTGGGTACCATCCCCACCAAGGCTTTCCCTTGGCCAGGGTTTCTCTAGTTAACAAAATATGGTGTTATGAGTTACTTTATTTTATGATTGTGTTTATTTTTCATCATATTTAGTTTACTTTCATACTGAAGTTTTAAGATTGTTAAAGTTGTCCAGTTTTGGAAAAAAGTTGAGCAAGTTGAGCAAGTTAATCAGCCTAAGCAAGTTGATGTACCTAAGCAACCTGAGCAAGTTGAATCGCCTAGAAAAATGAGGAATGAATTCAAAGGTAGATTCAATGTATGCAAAAAATTTAGTCATATGAAAAGAGATTGCATAGGTAAGTCATTTAAACCTATCTCAAATTATTATTTTAGTTGTCATGGTTTTGGTCACAGAGAAGTTAATTTTAAAAAATCTAAATTTGATAATAGTAATAATAATGGTAGAATGTTTAGAGGTACTAAACCTACAACAAATAGACCTATTAGAGGAACCAATTTTATAAGGAATGTTATTATGTGTAGTGTTAGAGTAATAAAGTATTTTCTTATTAATTAAATCATATTGATTTAATTATTAAGTCACTTATTATCTCTTGTTTACTTAAGCTAAAATTTGGGCATATAATAATTATTTATTTTATTAATTATTATCATGCAACCTAAGCTTTACTTGTTAGGGTTTTGATTTCCTTTTATAAGGATTGATCTTTTTGTTATGTATTCATTCACTTTTGATAATAGCAATCTCTCTTTTTGCTCATCAAGAATGTCTCATCTATGGATATGGGAATTCCAGCCTCCATAACTTTTGCTTTTCTGTATTTGTGACATGTGTTTGTATGCAGGTGATTCTTGGAAGGGGTGGGGTTGATCTTTCATCAACTTCAACATGGTATCAAAGCTCCAAATCTTCATGCCCATGTTTTGTTTATGAGAAGTTTGGCTTGGCTTTCAAATTTCTATTTTTCTTTCATAGAGTTTTATTTTTCAATTTTTTTTGTATCAAATCTTGAGGGTCACCATTTTTCGATGCACTTTGAGCCCAAATGGACCTCACCATTGAGCTTAAAGCGCCAAAAAGCCCCTATTTCATATAAAATTTATCCAATTTGGACACAATTGGAATATGAGGCGGAAAAAAAATATTCTAAGATTGGAAATGTTTCACAAGGAAGCTATTTTTTAATTTTCATCATGGAAATCAAGATTTTTTGACGTAAAAATCAAGATTTTTTCTCTAAAATTGATTTTTTTTAGCACACAAATTGAGATTTTTTGTACAAATGAGATTTTCTTGCACATAAATTGATGCATTTTTGCACAAAAATCAATGCATTTTGGCACAAATCCTAAGATAGTTTCTCATACTATTTGGCAAACTTTTTGATGCATTCTGGCACGAATCCTGAGGCAATGATTTTTTCCCTTCCAGGGCTTTTTTTAACTACCTATGTTTTTTGGTCATAACTTACCCATCCAAACTCTAGCTTTTGTATACGAGATATCAGTAGAAAGTTAGTTCCAAGCCCATTGTGATAGTGTAGTTTATTTGAACTTTTGATGTTGTTTGGTTGCTAGTTTATGCAATCAAAGTCAAAGGTTCTATTTTGCACTCCGGGAGACATATCTTGCGGCATTCTATTTTCTAGATTCTGCTCCAGGCACATTCCATTCAACTTTTTTTTTTTTGCATTCTAGTGGATATCTTGGTTGTTTCAGGTCTAGAGATTGATTTTGTTGCTTCAAATGATTTTTCATGAATTATATTATCTCTTGTATCAACCTTATGTCTCTTTTGATATGTGTTGACATCTTTTTTTAGTATAATTGCAAGCGCATTGTTATAAGGTGTCACTCTATTGCATTTTGGGATCTTGCACATCTTTTTGTTTTGTTGTACTCGCACTACATTATAAAGTGTCTTGGAGGATTTTCTGTTGCCCATATTCACCATTTTCATTTGTCGAGTGTTCCTTCCACAACATTAGCTTCATGATGTGTTGATGAAATGTGTCATTATACATGTGTTTGTACTTCTTTTGCACTCTTGATGTTCCTGATTCTTCTTTTTGCAAGAGATATTGCATTTAGTTTTTTAATGTTCATGTCATACCTCTTAGCATTATAGGGGGGTTATTTTGGTTCTATCGCTTTCTTGATTCGATGGAGTGAGCTATGTATTCATTATTTTATCCTATGTACTAGGGGATTACAATGGCTGGATACCTGAAGGCCATGAAGATACCTTCCATCTTTGATTGATCAGCTCTTTAGACTTAGTCTTCTCTACCTAGTCATGTTATATGCAGATCAACAATTTGACAATGTTTGTAGCTTCATGCTTTAGTAGTGTTCTTCATGATCATATTTTGTTCCTATCTTCTAGCACATTCCCTAGTTTGGAGGTTTCTTCAGTCCTTCACTAATTTTTTTAGCATTTATTCAGTCTCTTTTTGGAGTAGGGTTTTTCCCATATGGTTTTCTCTATTTCTCCTCTTTTCAGAGATTTAGTTGTGCTTAGGTACCTCATCAAACCTTGTTGTCAAGACCCAAATTTACTTTAAGTACTATTTTTTAGGTTTTTAGATACTCCCTAAATTTATCTTAAGGGGGAAGTGTTAGAATAATAAAGTATTTTCTTATTAATTAAATCATATTGATTTAATTTTTAAGTCACTTATTATCTCTAGTTTACTTAAGCTAAACTTTGGACATATAATAATTGATTTTTTAATTAAGTGTCATCATGCAGCCTAGGGTTTACTTATTAGGGTTTGATCTCCTTTTATAAGGATTTATCTCTTCGTAATTTATTCATTCATTTTTTATAATAGCAATCTCTCTCTTTTCTCATTGAGAATGTCTCATCTATGGATCTGAAAATTCCATCCTCCATAGCTTTTTCTTCTCTCTTTATGTGATAGGTGTTTGCATGCAGGTGATTCTTGAGCACTATGGGGTTGAGCTTTCATCAACTCCAACAAGAAGTGCAACAATTTTGGACATAATGCTAGAGACTGCAGAGCATGAATTGGTCAATCGAGACTTAGATATAGAAATAACATTATAGTTTGTTAGATTTGGTACAACATGGGACACACAACAAGATTTTGTAGGATGAACATGAGGAACAACACAAGAAACCCTAATCCAATAATAAATATGAACAACAAGAGAAGCAATAGAACAATAGTAATAATCAAAGAGAAACATTAACGATCATGTAGGAAACCTTGATGAATCATTTGTTAAAGCTAAGGAACCATCAAGTTCATATCTTGTGTTGGAAAGTCAGTCAAGTGAAGCATCTAATAACATATTGAAGTCAGTCATAGTTGGTAACTAGTCATTATCTAATTGAGCAATGTATTTTATAAGCAAAACATTAGGATTTTAAGATCATAAACCTATTGAAAACCTTAAGAGAAGTATGGAGACTTGTGCAGCTAAGAAGAGGTGGAGAAAGATGTATTGATGCTATAGTTAAGTGCACATAAGATTTGGAGTTCACATGCAAGTGCACGAAGAAATATAAGTTCACTGATAAATTGTAATAACTTTTTTGTTGATTGCGTACTTGCACAATTAATGAAGTAGGTAACAGAAGAGGATTTAAGGATCTAAATCAGATTTGAGTGTACCATTCGAATATGTGAAGAGTTAAGGAGCAATTTAAGAGTGATTTGAAGTCTTGAAAGGAAAAATTGAAGAGCATTTATCAACAAACCCTATTTTCACAATAGTTAAGGTATTTTACAATTTTGTGAAGGTTAAATTTGTGAATTGTGTTCAAAATTTGCAAGTGAAGATGGAAAAGTCTATGATTCATAATGTTGAGGATGTTCCTAGACTTGAGTTGAAGCTAAACCCAGTGCAACCCTTGGAAGATGATCCTTTGACCAGATATTTACAAATCCCTAATGATGTTATTTATTTAGAAGACACCATTAGCTACACTAGATGCGATCTTGAAATAGTAGGAAACAAAAATATTGCAAAAGAATTTGACATAATCTATAGTCAAGACATGACATTTAAGAAAGGTTTTGAACACCTAGAATAGAATGAGCTAATGAAGTTTATGTTTCATTATGAGTTTGAGAATGAAGAATGGGCAAAGATCATTTTGAGTAGGATTCATGATGATAAAATTTGGATGGGAGAAAATGTAGTTGAAATATCAGCTAACTTGGTAGATGAAGTCGCAGGTTTGAGTAATGAGGGTTCTATTCCCTTAAATGAGAAGAATGTGAAGAAAGTTGTGCTTGAAAACACCCAATGAATAGACCATGGAAGAAGTATTGTAATAAGAAAGATTAAGAAAAATGATGTGAGATATGTAAGTAGAATTCTGGCAACTAAGATATGCTCAAGGTCCAAAAGGATGACATGGCAGCAGGTTTTGTATATGTAAGTTATAAACTTTGTGTTGAGAATCTAAGGTAAGTCTCTATGAGATATTGAGAGCGGAGTTAATTGAGAACCTTCTGAGGATTAGGAAAGTGGGAAACAACTAGTTCATATTTCAATCCTTAATCATCCACATGTTCCTTCATATGTTGAAAAGATTTCCATTTATGCATATAATTTCTGAATTAACCAGCAGTGACAAGTATGCAATGGAGAAGATAACCAATTTTCATAAAAGACACCCAATTGATAAGATTCACAACAATGCAAATCTAATTGTGAAAACATTTCAGAATGAGATGAAGCAAAGGTTTAGAATTCCATTATCTATTGTGAGAAAATACAAGGACATTTGTTTTATGATTGATATAGATTTCACATATGTTGAAGCAGTGGAACCAAAACTTATATATGCATATCTCGTAGGATATGAATTAACAAAGGATGAAGTTGAAGGATATGCAAAAGAAATTTTGAAATCATATAAGGATGAAGAGTTTGATAGAATTGGAATTTACGATGAGATTATGCAGATGTCTTATCAAGCTAAAATCGAAAAGTCATCTAAAAGGAAAGTTGAGAATTTGATTAAGAAGAGTATGGAGGAACCTTAGATGACTCCAGAAGAAGTGTAGTGAAATAGATGGTATCTGGCATGAAGAAAAATGGAAAAGAGTATATAACATTTGTGCCACCTTTAGTAGAAAAAGGACCATCACCTTCAATCCCAGCATTAGAAGAGGGAGTGACAGTGGCACTGCCATCTACATAAACTCTTATGGCATTGTATGCAGCAGTTGCACAAGTACAACCATAGGATACACCAGTAATTCCACCTTCTCAATCCAGTGATGAAGAAGAAGGAAAAGAGGTAATGGTAGTTGAGATGAAAAGGAAATCAACAAGAGTAGTTGAAGTGAAACAAGAACCTACAAAAGCACCTAGACCAAAGAGAGTAAAATAAATGGCAATTGGACATGGCAAAAGACATAAAATGTTGATGTCACCTGAAGGAAAGAAAAGAACGAGAAGTAGGTTGACACCCCTGAGGCCACAACATGGGTAGAGCAAGAGAAGAGAAAAGAAGTCAGCGCCAAAAGGGTAGGAAACCATAGAAACCAAAGGTTGAGACCTTGAATAACACAATCATAAATAATGGCAACTTTGTATAGTTGAACAAATTTTATGATTTGTATAGTAATTTTAAGAAGTTTGAGCTTGAGAATGCAATAATAAGTCATTTGATACTCACTAGTAAGAAGTTTTTAGACATAAAAATCTTATTCTAAAAGATTTATATGAGAGGCTAATAAATAGAATGAAAAAAGTAGCAAAGGAATATCAAAAAATTAGATAAAATCATATAAGAAAGCTTTGTGAAGTAAATAGTGAGGAGTATTTACAAAGTTTAGTAAGAAGTCTTGAAACCTGTCTAAGAAAAAAGACAAGGGCTCTTTTGATCATGGGAGGTAACTATAAGGAAGTGAAAAAAGAGATAGAGATAACTATTGTGAAAATAATGACAAAACTCAAATCAGTAGTAGAGGCATCAGCAACATCTACACTATTACTATTAGCATAAATGGCACAAGTAATAATTACGACAAATTCCATCCAAGTGGACAACACTAGTATAATAGTTGATATAGTTGAAAACCCATTCAAGGACTATTATCCTAACATTATTGACAATTTGGTGCAATATCCAAGCTCTAATGAAGAAGAAGAAGAAGAAGAAGAAGAAGAATGAAGAAGAGAAGAAGAATTATAATCTAAGTGGGATTTATATTATAATTAGAAGATATAAGGAAACATGGTATATATGTAAGGGGGAGTAGTGTAGAAAATTGTAATAGAGTGAAGAATTATAATCTAAGGGTAAGTTATAATATAATTAGGAGATATAAGGAAAAAACATATAATTAATGATTATCCATAGATTTTGAAATTTTGTAATGGCCATGTACCTGATCTTACAAGTTTTGAAGATTTTGTTTTGGGACTTAGCCAATTTTTCCACATGTTGCTATCAATGCCAAAGGGGGAGATTATCAATAATTTGGTTAAGTTACTCGGTGTAATGTTGTCATTTCTGGAAACACATATTCAATATAAAGTGAGCAAATTTGAAGGATAAATGTTCGGGACATAAACTTAGAAAATTGTCTATCATTTAGTTTTGTTGTCAAAAAGGAACCGTTTTGGTTAGTGAACTTCACTAATAACATATCAACATGTACACATTTACATGGAAGTAGTACAACATGTAAGGATGATGTGTACAAGAGCACAACTCTATATGGACAATACAAACAAAGATGTTTTAGTTTTACAATGACAATGTTGAGCAAATAGAATAGGGTAAAGGATATGTTAAAGTATTTTGTATTAAGGAATTATTTTGTTTATCAAAATAATTGCTTAACAATTAAGGATGACATGCTAGATGTTGACCCTAAGTGGTAAATATTTAATTTTGCATGTTGGCAAGTGTGCAAAGAGTTGAAGGCTGACAGTTATTAAATCTTGTATTTTGGCAAGCATGCAAAGAGTTGAAGGCTAACAGTTAAAGAAATATCATATAAAGGAAAAGAATTTTGTATATGATGTAGTGTGAACTTGAAGCAAACTTTTAAGTCTGTTGTTATGTTTTGTGTTGTGAATTCTAATGTATGATTAGAGTAGTGCAAATTGTGATAACATTTTGTGAAGAGAAGCAAAGCAAAATATCAGATAGAAGATATCGGTAGCAATAAAGAGGTTTTTTGTATCTATTTTTCGTATTGAAGAACTTCATTTTATATTGCATGTTTGGGCAGTGAGCTCATCTTGCATACATTTGTAAATTGTAATTAACAACTGCTAATTGGGTTGAAGCTTCTAACAAGGACTGAGATACTATACATATGTAACATACTCCAAATAGAATCAATATCTTTCACAAGATACTTTTGATTAGTGAAACATTTTGTGGGTACTATCCCCACCGAGGCTTTCCCTTGGCCAAAGTTTTCCTAGTTAAAACAATATGGTGTTGAGTTACTTTATTTTGTGGTTGTGTTTATTGTTCAGCATAGTTAGTTTACTTTCATTTGCAAGTTAAAAGATTGTTAAAGATATCTGATTTTGGACAAAAGTTTGTGAAATATCTATTCACCCCCCACCTACCCCTAGTAGTTCCTATTTCTAACAAACATCTCATACCAATCCACTATTAAGATGGCACCTTTTGAGGCCATGTATGGGTGTATGTGTTTAACCCCAGTAAGTTGGGACAAATTTGAGGACCAAATTATCTTCGAGCTTGAGATGCTTCTAGAGATAGAAGAGCAAGTAGTTCAGACTCGTCAGAGGCTAAAGGAGGCAAATGACCAATAGTATAGTTATACAAATGCAAAGAAGATTCCTAAGGAATTCTCAATTGGAGAAAAGGTTCTCTTGAAAGTTAAATTGCGGAAAAGTACTATCAAGCTTGGTAGGAATGTCAAATTAGCTCTAATATATGTGGGACCCTTTGAGGTGTTAGAAGTCATAAACCCTATAGCCTACACAATTGCCCTACTTCCAACCCTTTCCAGAATGCACAGTGTATTTCACGTTTCTTATCTTCAAAAATATGTAACCAATCACGAACATGTTATTGACTAGAATCTCTTGCAGGTGCAAGAGCTAGGGGTAGTGGAAATAAAGTCTCTTAGATTACTTGGAGTTTGTAAGCTTATCCTGAGGAATACAGATATCACCCAATGCAAGGTCCAGTAAGACTAGGTCACTAAAGAGAATGCTACTTGGGAATATTATGAAGAAATCTTTTAGAAATATCAACATCTTTTTCAACGAACTTGAACTATGAATAAATTTTTGACTCAAAATTGATACATTGATAAATATGTTGTAAATGGTATATTTTTATTTGTTGTGTTTGGAGAATTCATCGAGGATGATGAAATACAAGGGGAAGGGTATAATACATCCTAAATTTTGCCTTATTTAAAAATATTCTTACAGTCGTCGTGATTTCATGTGAAGTCAGTTGTTTGACAAATTAGTTAAACAATCTGGTCATGTGAAATATAAATATAGTTATTCGAAATAATTTCATATGAAAATGACATGTTGGTTAATCCTTATGATATTATTATGATTGTTTGTTATCTTGAAAAGTTGGTTACTCATTATAAGTCTATGGCAATGAAATGGTGGTTAGTCATTACGATGTTTTATGAAAATGATAACTTGTTATCAAAAGTTCAATTTATATTGAGGAATATGTTATTATCGTGAAAAATTTAGGAGCACGTCAAAGGTAGAAAGCATTTGCAGAGAGGAAATTGGGTAAGGGACACCAATCTGCCTATTGGTCGATAGCTAGGATATCGATTCATATGAAAAGGCAAAGGCTTTCGCATTGGATGTAGATGGATGCAGGATGCTTCTAAAAGCCCTGCTGATGCTAGCTAGAAGCCAGTCATAGGCTCCTAGATGCATATGGAGCCTATTGCTAACTTCTAGGCACATCGAGGAGCTTGTGGCTGGCTTCCAAACGCATTTGAGAGCCCGCAGCTAGCTTCCAAATGCATCCACCAACCTAGCAGCCAGAAGAGTGAAAAAAAAAAACTAAAACATTTTATAACCGATTCAGACAAGATTATCTCAGATAGCCTCACAAAAAATTTCCTACCTTGCACAAAATAAACACATGGAAAATTGCATAGAATGACAAAGCAAGCCCACGTAAGGCTAATCAAACCTTCAAAATAGTTCCACAAATAGAGCCAAAGCAAACCTTTTATTTGAACCAAACAAGCTAGCTTGATATAATCAAGGTGTATCTATTTCTTTAATCACAATTAACTGAGTTACTCATTTAGATTGTTTTTTTTTTAATTGTCAAACTACTTGAGAAAATTCCTCATCTTTCTAATTGCCCTAAAGAGTCATTTGAACAGGGAAAATTTGTTCTAAATATTGCTCAAATTTGAAGTTGAAACAATCACACGTGTCAAGGTAAAGTCAACACAATTCTGAGTAATAATTTTGTCGAGGGTAAACCTCTATCACATTAAGCTAAGTGAGTAGGTTTTACTCTCTTGAATGTGAAAGTGGATGATGGTAGAAAAAACAAAAAAGAATGCAACTATGATTAACTACCAACCACAAAATAATTATTCACCACATTGTTGTGCTGAGGCTTGAATTTGGACTATACTTTATGAATAAAAATACATAAAGACCAAAATATTTGAATTTAAAGCATTAAACACACACACACACAAAAGTTTGCTCCCACATCCGCATCCAAAAATTAAAAAATCCCCGCATCTCGTATCCGCTTCCGAAATCTGCTTCGGAATCCACATCTGAATGGTAACTTAGGTCAACAGGTATGAATTCTAACCACCAAGACTAAGGGGTAAACAATTAGGCAAACAAGAGTATACTATCAATTACCATGAACTAAACCATTAATAAATATATGTATTAGTAAAGAAAAGATCACTAAGCATTATATTAGAAAACTAAGAAGTAATAGGTTACCTTATAAATTGGATGATCTTAGAGCTTCAAGCGATATTTGGCATGTCTTACTACAACAATACTATAGCATCTACATATGCTTGCATTTTTATATAAACATATATGTATTTATGCATAATTGCAAATGAGACATACGTATACAACCACTTCATATATGATGTATACTTTGATACATTGTTGGAATATCACGCATATGTATATTTGTGTGCGTACATACACAAGCATAGGTAGGTATAGAATGATACTTTTGTATTGAGACATTAGTAAGAGTTATTATTACACCTTGGCAATAGTTTCATTATTTTATCTTGAGTGGCCATATTTCTATATTAGTTCATCGAGCCTTATATTGTTTGGTCACCATTTTAACAGTATTGCCACATGTGTAGTTGGCTTTTGTTTGTAACTCCCTACCACCTCCACACTTCTTGTGTGTAATCAAGCATGCAACCAAGAAGGTGAAGATCTATTTGTGTGATGGTTCATAATGAACAACACATCATCAACAAAGTTATTACCATCTCATATAACCTACATTGTTTTTCTTAAACATTGCTTCACATTTCCTCTGCAAATCCTTCACAATTTTTCTTGTAGTCACATACTAGTTGCTATTACCATATTGTTGTGGATAGTTCTTCCACCTTAAATATTGAATCAAGCATCATTGTGGTTAATCATACCACAACAAATTCTCTTATTAATATTTTCTATACGACATCAAACTTCTTGCATAAGGCATCAAATATTACTTTCAATACTTTTTGCATTACACTTACAACCTTGGTCATCTGTCACCAGCATCGCTCTAAGGCCAACCAGACATTTCAAGAGACAACACTGCAATCAGGCCATGAAAATATTTTTGCTTAATTATGTTCTTTAAATTTGATATAATGAGGCTCATAGTTATTGGCTTGGTATTAGGAGGCAACGTTAACATTGGCATAGCCTCGTTATCAAATGATCTAATGTTTTTCATTTGTATAAGAATTGCAAATGTGGTCCAAATTGAGCAAAACTTTATCACTCTACATATATACAATTTCTATTTAGAATTATATTTAATTGAAATAATATTTGAAAGTGCAAACTTACACAAAGGTATCTGCGATATACTCTTTGAGATAAGAGACAGAGCCCTTACAAAGTCAAGAATAAATTGCAAGAATTGTGAATCTTTTGTAATGCCATAGACCTAGGTAAAGCAGAATGTAATGGATGTGATTATATAATGCTTATACAATCACCCCAAAAATTCATCAAAGAATACCAACATGGTCAAGATGAAGTTAGTGAATTGATAACCATTGAACCACATGGTATCCCTACACGACAAAAGAACAATCAATAACAAATAAGCAAGTAATAAAAGACGTTTTAAACTAAGTCATCTCACAACAGTCCATTGTATAGGTCTTGTTGTCAAGTCGAACGATAGGTGATCGAGTATATAGTGCCTAGACAAATCCTTGGCCAAGGTAGGTTAGAGGCATGCTTGCTACTATGATCACTAGAGGTCAGGGTTGCTAGCAGATGGTAAATAAGTGCATGGAAGGTATCCAAAGCCTAGGTGGTTGTCTAGCCGATATTAACAGTAGGATGCTCAATGCTTGGACAGTGGTTTCTCAAGCCTAATCCCAAGGTAGGAAAGGTCTTCCTTAGTAGAAATCGTGTGGGGATACTTAAGGGTCTGTGGTTGGGAGGTTAAGCCCTTGGCAGTGCTTCTCTTTTCGATGCCAAGGCTTGCAAAACTCAAGGATAAGTGCATGCAAGATACCTACATTTCAAGTATTTTACTTTTATATTCTCCACATTTTGGTTTATGTATCGTTGATGGTTATTATAGTTAAGTTAGTTTCTCTTTCATTGGATTAAGAATCAGTTAAATCTGGTATTCCTTTTTTTCCCTTGAACATATAAATTGAGATGAAACATTATTAAAATAGGTTTTGAAAATTTAGCATGTTACAATATGTATGCTCAAACAATTGCTGATTGTAGAGCATTTAGGAAACAAGTTAAAAGAACTTGTTCAAAACTGTATTATTCCTGAAAGCATTGCATCACCGCCATTATCAGTCCCAAGGCAACACTTCATTTCAGCATTTCAATTATGATTTAGCCTTTGTCCTCCTTCCAGATAAACTCTTGCTATTGTGAAGGTGGGAACACAAACACAAGGCTTGACTTAAACAAGTCCTCGTTGAATACAATTGTTTTTCCCTTGTTTCCTATGCACGGGTGTAGATCCCACAACATGAAAGGTTACATGGGTGCAAACAAAACATTGAGAACTGATCTCAAGCTATGCACAAGAGGAACACCTGGATTAAACACCGTGCTCACATGTCTAGCAATTCTTAGTTGATTTCAAAGAGATGGATCAACAAAGCCTTCTAATCCAAAATCTGTAACCTTTCGTTAACAAAGACACCCTCTCATCGCTTGATTCCATCTCTTAGCATATTCTTCTTTGAATTGCAACTATGGGTTCATGTATGTATCCCATTTCTAGATTTGTGTTGCTATGTTGATTTCCAATTCTGTAGTTTGTTGAATAAGCTTATTATAACCTTGCCTCATGTCAGATGAAAAGTTATACATGTTAGATACCACACCATGTTGCACCAACATTTTTAACTCTTCTTGCACTCAAATTCTTAAAATGCTTTGAAGATTACATGATAACTAGAAGATGTTTTAGAAATGCAACAAGCCAAAAGTAGAATTTTATGTATCAGCATAATGATTACATTACAGATCCATAATCAAAATGAAATGGGAATAAACTGAAATGGTTGATGAAACAAATTTAGCATTATATATTGCATCTCCGATAGCCAAATTGCATTATTTATATTCAATATCACCTGAACAAACACATCTGATCCAACCCACTTACAAAACATGGGGACACCATTTAAGTGAAACTTTACAAAAGTACAAATCAACATAATCATCTGGCAAATGGAAAAAACATTTCAATTTCACGATTCCAGTATGAAGTTATTTACATTTCTGAAAGAAATTGAAAATGAATAGCAAGTTGAATATCGCTTTTACTGTAAACTTGACTCCAAAAGATTCCAAATTGAAGTCTAGCATAGCACTTACCCGAGCAACAATCAGCTAAAATCTAAGATATGAAAAATAAGCACCAACTGATAGAAACTAAAAGTTGTAATTTTTGTAACAGAAAAGTAACCATCAGTCCAAATCTCATTCTGGACATTGTATGATTCTGTTGATAGGAAAATCATTTATCCTCCTCAATACTGTTTCACTCCAAGTACATAATGACCAATGTTATAGTCTTTCCTGAGAAAGCACAAACAATATTGTCAGCTACATCTGCAGTATTTTCAGACTTTACAATGCACAAAGCTACTTCTAAAGCATGCTAAAAATGGAATATAAAGCTATTTTCATTCAAATAAAACATAGGACTGGCATAGTAACCAAGGTCATTTGGTACACTTTCTACTAGGCACATAGGCAGTTTAAAAACTCCAACTCAAAGTCATACCTGCAACATCTGCATCAACTTTGGGTGCTGTTCCAAAAGTTGGCGAAGTTTCTCTTGATCACTCAGTAAAGCCTAACCAAAGCAGAGAAGGATATCAATTCCTAAATATGATAAACCTAAATATGGTTGGAACATCTCCACCCAAGTACGAAAACATAATAATCCTAAAGGTACATACCTGTATAGATTCAGGCGAACTGAAATACTGCTGCAGCCTCATACTCGATTCTTGTTGCTGCAGGTTTGGATGTTGAGCATGCTCAGCTTGCTGATGATGATATTGAGGGAGATGATGCTCTCCTTGATCATGATGTTGCTGCTGATGGGATTCCTGCGGCTGTTGAGAATAATAGGGCTGCTGAGCTTGTTGCTGATGCAAAGGTGGATGCTGATGCAGAGTGTGTTGGGGCTGATTTTGCTGAGGTGATGGTGGTTGAGGTTGATATTGTAGATGTGGTGGATGTATGGATCCTTGTATATGAGTTTGTGGTCTCTGTTCCAATGGTTGGTGAGGCTGAAGAGGAGGCCGTGGCTGCTGAGGAGGCTGAGGTGGGGGAGGACGGGGTGGTTGCGGAGGTTGAGGAGGCTGACGTGGCTGTAAAGGTGGTTGTGGTAGCTGATTTGTCACATGCTGTTGACCATGATGTGTTTGAGTTTGCTGGTTTTGTCCTTGTTGAGCCAAAACACTACTGGATAGATTTCCTGACAATGACATAGGCCTACCAGGTGGCAAAGGAGGTACAAAAGTAGGCGGTAAGGGATGAGACTGACTGACAGAACTTTGTCCAATGCTAGAACCAGAAAAGCTTCCGAACAGCTTATCACTTGAAGAACCAGATGGAGGCAGTGGTGCAGCTGGAATTGACTGAATATACATACCAGACACTGGCAGGACAGTTGAACCATGCACCGATGACTGTAGAACTGGAGGGGCAGAGAATGGTGGAGGCATGGGAGGAAGAGGTGGAGGAGGTCTGCTGGAAGCAATATTCTCATCAGAGATTCTGGCTGTAGATGGAACACCAACCCACAGTGTTGTTGAAGTGCTAATGCCAGACACAGAATCAAAAAGAGGTCGTGCAGTGGTGGATAAGGCAATAGAGCCATAACTAGTTGGTCGCATTTGTTCAGGATGAAATTGTAAATGTGGAGGTTGATGAAGGGGTACTTCCAATTGAGCATGAGAACTAGTTGGAGGTAATGGTGGTGCAGTGGTTGTATTCATGCTACTGCCTACACCATCCTTATAGTAATCTTTTGGAGCCGTATAATCTTGATCTCTTCCGGGCAACGATGCGACTGGACCACTCACCGCAGAATCAAATGCCTGAAAAGGTAAACCTGAAGGAAGTGGCGGTTGAACATCTCTTGCGGATTGCAGGTAAGAAGACATATGCAAATTACTGGTTTCAACCCTCTGTGGAGTTGAACCAGAAGGAATTGCTGGAGGTGGTGGCAAAGGTGGCAATGGTGGTGCATGTGCAAGAGTTTTCTGTTCAAAGTGAGCCTGGGACACAGTCAACGTTGGGACAGGACCAGGCTGTGATTGACTGGACCCACGATGAAGTGCAGGGAAAGACACAGATCCCTGCTCTGCTACTGTTTTCTTAATTCCTGAAACAGATCTTTGATCATAAAATTGCATCATAGTATCTGGTGGTTTTGACATAGAATGTATCTCATAGCCATTGGAAGACATGGGCCTTGTATTTTGTATTCGGTTGTTATATTGGTCCTGATGGTATTGTGTTTCACCGCTGACAATCTGATTTATTTGTCCTTTATCCCCGGTAAGACTTCCATGTCTCTGAATCCCACCTTCAGACTGTGGGACAGTCTCTCTTGATTTACCACTTCCAGGATTGAGACCTTCCACTGGATTAGATGAAGTATCCTTTTTACTCTGAATAAAATGCGGTGCACTGCCAGTGTTGAATTCTGCATCATCAACAAGTGAATCCGATGAATTAGTCCCAGGTAAACCCCCTGGGGCAGATGGTAAGAAGTCATCAGACTGAGGGAACTGCAACATGTCATCTGACTCAGAAACAACATCCAGCTCAATATTGATTTCCTGCAAGTCGTCTTCAAGGTGAGTCTTCATCTGTCTAGACTTACTAACTTTATCAACAGTACTCTCTGTCGCAGGTAGCAGTGCATGCACAGGTTGTTGCAAGTCTCCACTTGAACCTACTAGCTGGTGGCGTTCCCTTTGTCTGGCCATAAACTCATCGACATGGATAGATGGTGGCCTACCACCGGTAGAGCCTGCACGTGAAACAGTTGCAACATTGGAGCTGCTACTCATACCATCATTATTTCGTTCTCTTGCCACATAATCATCAACATGCATAGAAGGTGGTCTGCTAGTATTAGGTTTGCGTTGGCGAAAAGTATCCCTTCTAGAGGGACCAGAAGAGGAAACACTTGTACCTCCTGCGCGACCAAATGAACTGCCTGCATTAGGTCCTTCTGCTCCACCTACTGACCCTATACCATCTCCACGTTGACGCCTATTTGAGCCATCAACTGAAGCTGCTTTTCTCTTTAATGATGGCACTGTAATCGTAGGTAGATCAGGTGGGGAATCTGGACATTCCCACATATATTTATCTGCAAGATGCCCCAAGAAGTTTGATTCATCAGTTTTTTGTATACCCTTTTGTAATACTTCAAGATCTTCATTAGATGTTTCCAATCCTTTGCTGATGCATTTTAGTAAAACCTCTGACTTGATAGCTGAATGGGGTGGCAACTCCCAAGATGAAAATGAACGTTCAGAAGATGGCAGCTCTTTTTCTGGCACAATTTCTGGTACATGAACTATACTCATAGATTTCTCCAGCAAACAATGCATTGCTCTTACAGCTGCCCTAGTCTAACATCCACTAAATTATAGATTATTAGTAAAACAAAAAAAAAAACAAAAAATCATAAGGCAACTATTTTTTTTTTTATAATATTAGTCGATTGACAATCTTAATGCACCTGCTCTAATTTTGTCAGTGTAAGCAAGGAAGCATCTGTACCCGCCCCACTTATTTTCAAGTTAAGAAGATCAATCATGTCAACTACATGTTTCAACTTCTCTTCATTCTGACTTTCTGCTGCCTCACATTCGAGCCCAAAAAGAGACCTTGATGCCACAAGGCCATTTGAACTGCATATTGATCCATCCGCATCATGGTTAATAAGCACTCAGCATATGCCAACAACAATATATTTAATCAATAATAAATTTACAACTAAACTAAAAACGAAACTACCAAAACTATAAAATCAGGTTCAATATTTATCCTATCATTAGTGACCATTACATGTTTGCACTTCTATGCTACAAAAGATATAACTATCATTAGTCGCTGCCTTATGGAACTAATGTTCCCGGTGGTTCTTGCATTAATTTTAGGTATCTAAATTAAACTCAAGTCCTAAGGTTTGAACCGCAATTATTTAAATATTGTTTTTGCAGTTATTTTTCCCCATTTTCTGATTGGCTAACTTGAATTTTGCCGGGGTTTTTGGTAATTTTAGAGGAAAATAAAATCGGTAAAAATTTGTAAAGACAGACAGCTGTATACATTCGTACTAAATGTGACATCTGACGGACAGCTGTATACATTCGTATTGAATGAGAGATCGAAACGATAGGCAACAATTTAATGCATTGAGCTGGAGAGCACTAAAAAGCAGCGAAGGTTAAATGCAGCAAATGCAGGTTAGATGAACACACGGATACAGAGAAGCCATTTACAGTTTGCTTTAAGCATAGCACAGTCACCATCTACATATCTAGTAGAGATTTTTGTAGTAAAGACCGCAGAGGTAAGCAGTGATGCCCAAAACTATTGCTTTCACTTGATCAACAAATATACAGCTTGTTCAACAAATATACAGCTTGTCTTCAATGAAAGGATTTAAAATTTTGCATTTCCTTCATAGAGAAACAATTCTTTATAAATATATTACCTTGCAGTTTTTGCTCTTACGCAAGTATTAATATTTTCAAAAGCCCTAAAACTGTTTCCGTTGGTTTTTTCTGTTTCAAAATTTTGTTATCTGGTAAAGAAGACTGGAAGCTATCCTATTGCCATTAATACTATCCCCAAAACATCAAGCCGTAAGGTCTAGCCCACTGTCAGCCCATCTGTAGCCGGTTCATTGCCCAAAGCAATCTTAATGAGTTGTTTGCCTGCCATATTTTGAACAGAGCAAAAGCATGCTTGTGTGTGGTCTATTCTTACTTTGATCAATCTACACTTTGACATAGATAAAATGATGTAAATTTGACAGACTCGCTGTTTAAATTGATTAACTGAATGCAAGTATTCAAAAATTGGCCAGCATAAGCCAAGTAGTTTTTTTCCCCAAATATCTGCAATTTTAAGCTTTCGAAAGATTTAGGAATGCCTTGGTAGTATTGCCATGTCTGTTGTTTAATATGGACGCGTGGTGGACAATTTGGAGAATTTGATATTAGCGTTGATATCACAAATCCCAAATTCGATGCTTTTACAACTGGGTCTAGGCAGTTTTTACTGGAAAAAACCATCAGTTTTACAGTGAAGTAGGTATGCTGGTAAATCTTTTAAAATGTTTTGACTCTAATGTTAAATGATTAAATCTAATCAAAGAGACACATGCACATTTAGTTACAGAAGACAAGCTCTAAATTTATTATTACAGATATTGATATTGAAAATTTTAATTATTTTATTTGCTGATTCACAACAGGTACCCCTAATATCTATTATCTTCATCACTACAAATAGCTTTTTCTTTAACTGCAACTTGCAACAATCAGAATAATATTTAACAAGACCCGTGTCATTAGGAATGTACAGAGCTAATGCAAGTGTAAAATCCAATACAAGAGTCAATGTAGTATTATAGCTCATCCCTGATGTGGGCGTCTTGTAGATAACTATCTCCCCTGCTTTCAAGCCCTGGCCTAAAGTTTAGTCCTTTGGACAATTGTGGAAGCCTAAGAGACTATTCTAAAAATATCTTCATGCATATACCTGCAGGTCTTAGTGTGCTGCTTTTGGCTTTACTTCTATGACTGTTTTAAATTGGACTTTTGATAACTATGTCACCAAATGATATCCTTTTACAAATTGGCGATGTTATTAGAGAGGATGATCTGGTTAAGTTCTCACAGAGCAGCCCTACAGCTGTGAGTTGCATGATTTGTTCAAAGCCAATGAAATCAGAAAAGAGCTTCCCTTTGCCATCTACCATCAACTATAATGTATGTTATTTTTGTGTTTCCCGGAGTCCTCAATGTCATGATTCCTTTAGTCTTTTATCTTTCTTTCATTTCTTAACATAGTACTTGGCCCATGCCTATCATACTCAGCCCGAATTTTGTCCTTGCAAAATGTAACTATAAACTGAATTTTGAACTTATACACTAAGTATCAGAGAGATACAGGATTTTAAATCCAATCATAAAACATGTCAAAAGTTACTTCTGAATTATATTATTAATTATAAGCTATGTTCTAATCATAAATATGTCAGTCATTTTTTTTTTATTGTTGTTCCAATTTAGATTGTATTGCTCAAATATAAAAATCAAGCCACTGTTCTTATCTTCAGTATATGTCAGATGTTGTCATAACTACTTGATTTTATTAACAATTAGTCAAATAGACTTTAGCTTACTACCTCAGCAGCATAGTTGCATAGACGACAGGTACATTACATGATACAGCACAATTCAATCTGGAATTAGTTTTCTGAACAACTTGAACTTGAAATTGTATGCTTGTTCATGTCTTTTGTTTTTTATATTATCTGTTTTCATTCTGGAATAGATGGACCTGCTTTTTTCTCCACATTTTTTTATCAATACTTAAATTGCTTATAAACTATAAAGACATATAAAACACTAATCGCAATTTCACCTGATGCCAGAGTAAATAGGGACTGCCCTTTTGCAAGGTAGTAATAGGTGAGAATTGATATTATTCAGCTTTACTGTTAGTTCGATCAGGGGTAATTCCAGAATCAGCAGATTCACTGGGCAAATTAAAAGTTTCTGGTGTGTTGTGTTAAAGATAGGTTACCTGCGCAAGATACCATTTATACATATGGTCATCTGATTTGAGATCTCAGAATTATATCTGTGCTGATAAACTGTGATCATCTTTTTTCTGGTTCAAGCACTTGCTATGATGCTCTTCTACCTCTTGATTCGCGGTTTTCGTATTTTTGGGGGTTGCTTCTTTTCTATAGAGATATTATTGTATTCTTTTCTATTGGAGGTGAAATGCATAATTCAGTCATTATCATCGCCCAGCAGAGATATTATATGTGCGGTCTTTCATTTACTTGTTGAGCTGTTCTTTCTATGTGATCGGTCTCTTACATATTCATGTATTACCTTCTTCACCACTGAGTTAGAATCGCATGGTACTGTGTATTGATTTTGCTTCATGGTTCTTGTTGTCTGAGGTTTCAAAAATACTGACCACTTTCAGAAATTGTTATTAAATAGTTTAGATTAACACAAAAAAACAAAAAAAAAAAAAAAGGAGTCTTTAACAAACTACTAATTCATACTTTCAAATATTATAATTTAATGGGGATATAAGCTGCACCATAATACTTTCTCTTAACAAATACAAATTTCTGTGCCTTTTTTAATAAATATACAATACGAATGTTTCAGTTTTCAGAAAGAAATAACTATGATCTGGAATAATGAATTCTAATCCCAAGGAATAGCACTCCGATCTGATCAAATAAATGCTCTCTGGTCTATTATGATTTCCACAGACTTCAAATATGAACAATCTACTTCATGCATCACTTAGTATAATAATCTTATCAATCAAGCACACGGCAGGGACTCCTGCTCCTCCAGAGCCCTTGTTTTACTCATTGTCCTCGTTATAGCTTTAATTCTGTTGCATACATATATAGATTAAATAAGATGTGCTATACCTTGTTGTGTACTATACTATTGTATCTAGATATGTTCTTTTAGCACTAAAAATTTCCATTAGCATAATGTGTTGACAAGATTTCTTTAATTATGTATGCACTAACATTACTCAAAAGTGTTCAAACTTGCCCCTATCTTCCTCAAATGGTAATTTCTATAATTAGGTCTGGAATAAATCAAGGAGCATTAATTTAATCTATGGGGAGAAAGAAATGAAGTTTTAAAAGATGGTCAGCAGATAATAAAAAGACACACCTTTTACCGGCTGCACATAAATGTAAGATGCCTATAGCAAAGCATCTTACAATTTCTATAGCTTCATGAGAAATATGATCATCATTCTCCATTGCTACTAATAATTTTTGCCAACAAGATAATAAAGGACAAGTTGCCAAATGATTGGGTTCTTCAGAACTTGTAGTAGTAAATGCATATTCACTTTCCTTTGGCATGTCTCTGCCCAAAGTAGACGATCGCATTTGTATAGATACAAATGCAAAAGCAGATCTTCCCAAGTTGTGACTGGACAAACTCATTAATGCATCCCAGCAAGCTCGTAATTCCTTTCCAACTTTTGAAACCTGAGAACATGTGTATCTATTAATAAAAATTGATTATAGAACAATAATTGAGACTTTTAGACATGTAAAGAGATTTTCAGGATACTCTTAGCTAAAAGAACTTATTTTGTATTAAAATATAGCAAAAGCACATAACAATTTTAAATTCTCAGAGGACAATATAGGTAACTAAATAAAATATAAAATATATTAATGTCCACAGGTAACTAGAATGGATTGATGGGCCACAGAAACAGGTCGAGAAAGAATATATTAATACTGAAAAAATATAAAAATTCTGACAAAAGTAATCCAAGAGATAAACAATTAAACATTTAAAACACCATGGAAGCCTTGGGCATTTAATCATTTGATTAGAAATATCTTATTTTCTTTGTCAGTAAAAGTTATAAAATGTCACTAAGCCTCTTTAAATTAGTTATGGTTTGTGATGTAGATAACTCTAGTGTCTGTAAAACCAAACTCTTTCAAAAACAAATCAACATCATCTGTGTTTCTTTTAAACGCACCAGATGAATAAATCAAAACTCAGAAAATTCCAATTCAAAATCTTATGTCTTACCTGCATAACAAGTCAATATCCTATCCATTTTTGTAATTCTAGAAATAAATTAACCTAGATAGCTGGGTTTTGTACCATATTACATGAGAGCTTGAAAATTTATGATAATATCCTGTAAAGGACAAATCATATTTTGAATTATTAGGTTGACAATAAATCGCAATGCAGATAGCTGTAGCTAATTGAAACACCGGACCTTTTGACAAACTGATCGATACATATTCTTTAAATAAATATAGATTTTGTATTGATATATATTGAAATGCTTGTATAGATGTTTGCATATACATATATAGGCACATGTATATATACACATGCATGTGTATATATGTATATGTATACGTGTGTGTGTGAATACATACACACAATTGCACATATACCTATTTACTTACTCATATTGGGTTGTACTATTGTCTATATGTTTGATTGTACACACAGCCTCTCATTTCTCTCTTTTATTTGTGTTTTTTTCACAGTTTTCTTCTCTTGCTCTTATTTGTGGTGGTTTAATTGTTTTTGCTTTGTTTTTTAGCTTTCAATTTCCGATTATCTCTTTTATCTTGTCATGCTTCTTGTTCTTACTGTTTTTCTTTCTTAGAATTTCTTGCGTCTTAATTGTTATAGTTTAGTTACTCTTGTTTTTCCTTTTGATTTCTCTCAGGTGGTTCTAGCTATTGTTACATCTATCTTTTTTTGTTTCTATTTTTCCATTTTTCATTTTTATTGTTTTTCTTTATTATTTTTTCCTCTTAGGTTGTGTTCTTGAGGCATCTTGTTTATTCCTCTCTTCTTTATTCATTTTTAGAGTATTCTCTTTTTAAGGTTGTTAGTTTTTAAGGTTCTCTTCTTTCCCTCCTCACTTTACAGGCTTCACCCCCACTTCTTATATCACTTGATTTAGTCCTGGCCTGCAACTTGCATTTTTCATCTCCTGTACATTCTCACATCCTGATGATGGGTCACGACGTGTGGTCCGAAACATTTTGTTAAAAAATGAACACAATCAGAACCAAAAGCTGCTATTGAATACAAATGGACTGTGGAAATCTGATAAAATTGATATAATCTAGGTTTCTCTTTTCCACGCCACATAAACAGAACAAAACTCTTGACATTTTTCCTCTGAAGAATTTACTCTTGCTTGCATACCAAGTCAAAGCTCTTAAGGATTGAAATTTTCTACAGATATTTTTACCTGCACACTTAGATCTGTACCATGTTACCTGTGATCTTGGAAAGATTTAGAGGGTTAATATTTGAAAAAATTAAATATCCCAACCAGGACAAACCATACAAAGAAATTTAAATTATCATGTTGACACTTGACAGTAGTTGTTGACCATGTACTGTTGGCAAACCTAAAGGAACCATTGAAAATATCATCTGCATTTAATATTTATAAAGTTCAAAAAACAAAAATAATTTTAGTCAAAGATCTCACTATTAAGAAAGATTCATTGGTTGCAACGGAATTAGAAAGAAGATGGACCAATAAGTCACCAGACCAACATATATTTTTAAAACCAGAGACTCATAAAAAAGTTAACATAATGGAAAACCCAAAAATAAAAAATAAAAAAATACAAATTACATAACTGTACTGCTTGCTTGAACTAATACTCACAGTACAGAATTTTAATAGGCGTGAAATAATTGAACAATGCCCCTCAAAAGATGGACAATCACAAAGTCGTCTGCATCCAAAAGTAGAGGAAAAATGAAACAGAAAATTAAAGCTTGAAATTGCACATACATAAAAATCTAAGCTCAACCAAGTCAATGCTGACTCACCTGCTATTCATTGTAGTTGGGTAAACTGAAACACCTGGATCACAAATGAATGAAAATGACCTGAATACAGGAATGCACCATTGCACCCACGGGGAACATTCATCATTCTTCTTCATTGACAATTTCTCACCTACGATTGATGATTCAATTACTTTGTCGAGTATGCTTATAAGAATGTCAACTAGCCCTTCACTCATCAAAATCTTCTGTAAAGCACATAAAAAGTGAACATGGTCAGCAAAAGATGGTAGCTGCAAAATACCAAAAACAAACCAAGAATTTTTATAGAAGCAATGAAGAACCTTTGTAAAAGGGTGCTCCAGTATACCAGCTAAAAATTCAAGCAATCGCTCCCCCTGATGACACAAATAACAGTCGAAAACATCATATCACAGATGAAATCCATAAAATAAAATACCAGAAAAGGAAACATAAAAAGGAAAACAAAGAAATCTGGTGCTTAACTATATAATCTAGGTGAAAAATTTTGCCAACATAAAATTTCCAATCACCTTGAAAGCATCTGTTTCTGAAATTGTAGCTCCACTATTGATATGGTCCTGTGCCCAACGAAGTAATGGCCGCAATAGTACAGCACCAGAATCTGGCTTTTGACATGAGATGCGAATTACTAGCACCCTAAGCATATCCTGCAACACTACCAAAACCTGTACAATGGATGAAATGGGTCAAAGTTATACACTGGCAGTTCCCAGAAAATTATCACAACACCAATTGTCTAAGAATACGAGTTATTCTATCAATTCTATCCTAGACATTTTATAACATTAGAGATTCAGCAATGCGAATTTATTCTAGTCTTAGTTTTTATAGGTAATTTGTCAAAATATTAGAGACACATATCTCAAAATCTCCTGTTGACTGATAGGGACAATAACGATGTTATTTCAATACCAAAATTGCAATTGAAAGATTTAGGCAATTAGAGAAACAGGCTCATCATCCAGTATAACAAACCCCTGACTGAAAGCCAGGCCATAGAGACACTTTTTAGCTTCTCTAGCCTACATTAATTATCTCAAGAACGAGACAAGCAATTTACAGGTAAATATTATCCTAGGATTTTTTTTTTTGCTTATTAATATTTCGAGTAAAGGCAATGGGTGGGATGATCAGAGAGACATAAAGATGATGTCTATATTTGGCAAATGATTGTTTTGTGAATGGTAAATAAGATATAAAAAGGAAAACACGTGTGACAAGCAGCAGTATTATATTAATCCTTATCGGTGTAATATGGTATATTACCTAACCAGTTTACCTATGAGGTCCTGTTCACAATAATTTGCTTTTACTGAAAGCATTAGCACTTTATTTTTCAAGTCATAAACCTAAGATAAATGTCATAATTGTATTTTGTCCTGTGTCCCACTTTGGTCTATATAACACCAAAAGAATTCTCATTGTAACCTTAATCAATCATATTGAATCATCATCTGCACATATCATGCATTTGCATCCTTTGTTAAAATAGACTTATCCTCTCATATTTCATCTCTTTTGTACTTTTATTGAGGCTCCTACATCTTGGGCGGCTACCTCCATAGTCAAATTTAGCATGGTATGAAGCATTCTATATCAACTCTTACAAATATCTTCAAGAGTACTTGACACGGGTTGGTGGTAGTTGTAATTTTTAACAATGCATTTGTTTATTTTAAACCTATTTGTGCATTTTTCGAAAAGCGCTATTGGAATGGGGCTGAATTTAACTTGCGGCCTTTTAAGCTCTTCATGAAATAGAAATCTCACCACATATCTCGAATAAGTTTGTGCATCCTCGTGATCTTATAGTAAATTCAGTTTCTCTATGTCAATGTCATCTAAATTTGGATGAAATTCGAGCGAGGCTTTGTAGTCAACCAGCGAACAGATTCCTAAGATTAAACTATAGAAACCTAAGGAAGCTCCATAAAGATTTAGCATATGTGGAGAAAGTAGGGAGGTTTAACTTGGTCTCAAAGACCACTTATATGCGAAATAGGTAAATTGTTTCCACCAACAACATCACGTGTGCACTTAATTACTTGGCTTTCTTTACTAATATTTTTTAGGTGACATCCCCTATGTGTTGAACATCCAAAGGACATTTGAAGGAATGACATGACAACTTGCTCCATTTGATGTTTAAATATTTTCATCTAAATGACCTATTAAGAGGAAACGGTTGAAAACCTAATAGGAGGATTTCCAATGCAACTGCAACACCTCATTTTTTATTTTTCAAATTTTGGCTTCCTTTTGTTTGTTTGAATCATTTTAAATAGCTGTACCCAAGCATTCTCACTAACATTTGAGCAAAAAATTTTCAACCCTGACACCTTGTCGTCACATCCCAAGAATTTAAAGCAATATGAATCTTTTCAAAAGATGAGAGACAAATCATGTTAACATGTAAACCTAAAAGCATAACTAGCATCTCTATAGGTGACAAATACTGTTCACTTTGATGATTGTTTACCATTATGTGGTATGTGCAAGACTGTACACAATTTGAATCAATTTGTCTCCCCTATTGTTCATTGTTAGTCTTGCCTTGCCTAAGTGTCATCCAGGAGGCTTGATTTGTGCAGTTGTTCTTACCATAAAAGATAAAAGCAACCTTAAAATTATATTTATTTGACCATTGAGGCTCCACATTCCTTTATTTCATGCATTGCATCGCGCTTCCATTTGTGTTGGGACATTAGTTTCCCACAAGTTCTCATCTTCTCTTGCATTCCTTTAAAAAAAATATCAAACAAAATTACTAGTTTTTTCATCATATGGAGTGAATTTTTACTTAAAGTTAACCCTTTTATATTAACTTCTTTGACATAAAGACTTCTCAATTTACCTTCTTATGGTTTGTCAAAACTAAAGTTATGCTCTTGTTCCAATGATTGCTCAAAAATGTCATCAAATCAAATAGTACAAATCCACTAGTCCCTATTTGACTATTGAATTCCATAAAAAATGTGTGATTCCTAAAAACAAAAAATCTCATCCTTGTGTATTGAGGAAGATACTTAAAAAGTCAAGTGAGCTTTTCCTAGTATTCAACTATGGATATTCCCCTACCTATGGTTTTAGAACTCTTATCATTTTTTAGAATCAAAATAATTGTAGAGGCGATTGTTTAAAAACGAAGTTGACAAATATATTCCATGTAACCTCCTCATCCATGAGAAGTAAAGTGAACTTTTACTAGTATTGAGCTCTGGATATTCTCATCTAAGGTTCTAGAATTCTTACCATTTTCTAAAATTAGAAAAATTGAGGCGGTCATTGTTTACGAAACAAAGTTGATGAATATGCCAATGTAACATCCTTAGTCAAGAGATCTTTCTCTCCTTTCAAGCCTTCCAAGAAACCTGTCACTTATTGATAAACTCATGCTCCACATTGACTTTTCTAGTGTTCATACTTGTTTCATAACTCAAAGTATCATTCCATTTGGATCAACCACAACTCAAATCTATCTACAAGTTTGCTTCTGCAATATTTTCATGTATAAATTTTCTTAAAAACTTTGACAATTTATTAGTCATCTCCATTCCTCTTGAATCTATTTTTCCCTCCTTGGCAATTTAGGTTAGTTGAGTATCCCATTTTTAGGCATAGATTCATGTCATTAATTCAACTAACTCATCCAGACTCTCTTTTTCAAGAGACTTGTCCTTTTGTCTCTGTATGTTATTTTGCTTCTACTCCAAAACATTTTATTTTTTACCTCTTTGTTCCGTCAACCTCACCATAATAGCATTCAATACATTGTTGATCGTTCTTGATAAGTTACACATTGTTTTGTCATCTAGCCTTGTAAATGTTAGATAAGATAAGATTTATTAATGTCTAACAAAGAGCCAACAGAGGGGCACAAGGGACTACCAAAAACAAAGCAATAACCTAGCATGCAACAAGGCACCAAGTAGGGTCTGGAAAAAGACATAAAAACAAGCAAAGACCTAAACCAAAACCAAACTCCACGTAAGATAAGATAAGATAATATTATTAATATCCACGAAAAACCAACACGGTTTATGGGACTGAGCATACAAACAGAAGAGTTGATTAAAGCAGAAGCATCAAACAGTGACTGAGAAGAAACAAAAGCAAGAGACAAAACAATAAAGAAGACAAGGTAAGGACTAAGGGTCCTTCCTTGCCACAAAGAAATCAGTAATAGAGGGGTACACTGGTAAACGATCCATAGTCCTAGAATGCCGTGAAGAACTGTTGTAAGATTGTCACTACCTAGAGAGACTAGTGCAATGCCTGACCGATCTGGAATGAGAAGTAGTGGAAGGCCTTTTCAAACCCTATGGAGAAAACAAGGGAGAGAAAAAGGCAATAATGAGCTGATCTGAAGTATGCCCCAGAGGTATAAAACAAAACAAATACAAGATGACCAAGCGAGCTAACTACTTCAGTTAACTAGGAAAATGTCTAGAATGAACAAATAGACCATAGGGAAGGTAACCTCAGAGCGTCTCTAAGAACCCCTACAAGTCCTCGAAGAAGAAAATCACTATTGAGTGAAGGACCTACACGTTGTAATGTCCACACTATTAGGGTCAGCTTGGGACAATTTATACCTGCAAAATAAATGTTTGAATCATAATAATAACAAATATATTTATACTATTCTACCTTTCTGAGTTAATCAAAACCTTGAAGACATCTCTAGATTGGGTTTCCTAACCCTTAGTTATTCAATTGTCTTCTCTAGAGTGCACCCCTTAAGCTTCACATGTGTTGACATCATAATATTCTTACCATTATACTTCCTCGGCATGTTGATCGGATGGAGATAATTCTCGCATACCAACATTATGGAGGTTGTTTCTACTAAATAGTATTTGGCAATATGGGTATTACTCCCATCTCTAATGTCAATACTATACATTCATCTCTACTGTGTCAACCAAACGAATTTTTATACCCATCTCTAATACTAGAACCCTACGAGTTCATAATCTACTTTATTTTGTCATCCAAAGGGGAGAAGACCCATCTCTAATACTAATACAAGAAGTTTGTGATCCTTGCTCATAAGAAACTCTATAAAGTCCTTTTTGAAATATTATTTTATTTCAATAAACATTATCTACTCATAATCTTTCCTTAATGAATAAATGAAATATCATTTTAGAATATATAAAAGCATATATATATATATATATATATATATATATATATATATATATATATATATATATATATATATATATATATATATATATATATATATATATATATATATATATATATATATATATATATATATATGTTTATTTATTTATTTATTTATTTACAAATGTTTATATTGAAACATTACAAACTGCATAAGTAAGTTTCTTACAATAATAATTATTTTATTGAGTTCCTTATATTAAAGTTTACTCACTTACTCCCTTTATAATATTATTCATTTTTCTTTATAAGTTGAATACTTAATCATAATTTCTCATTTAAACATATCCACATGGGAGTCTAATAAAGAGGAAAGTCTAAGAATCCATACCTTTAACAGTATTCTCCCCATTCTCACATCTATGCAGCACATTCCCTATATATGAGCTGAATTCTTCCTTCTTTTTTAAATACAGGAGATGAACTCTCTTATTTAATATTATGTGATTCTTGCACTTTACAAGTGCTTGACTATATTATTTTCATCCATTCAAACATATTCCTTTACTTCCCATGTATAAGGGTCTGCCCTTATTGTCTTCCAATGTTCTATGTTTTTCTGTGCCCTATTCATCAAATGAGATATGGGCTTATATACTGCCCAATTCATATGTGAGAAAGATCACGTTTATAACTTGTCAACCTACGTGGAGGTGATTTAGATTCTAGTTTGGTTTTATATGTTTTTCTTATGAATTTGTATGATAAGAGATTAATCCATTTACATAATGTTTATTTGTTAATTCTCTCGTGATAGCGCTTTATATTAACTTATGCTTAATAATGATTTTGTCAATATATTTTGGAAATTAGTTACCAATTTTTCTTAGTGATTAGTTATTATTTCTTATACTATCTTTACATCGAAACTCATTGATCGCATTATGTTTGGTCATTTCACTCTTTCTTATTTATATTTCAACTATTATAATTTAATATTAAATTTCATTATTAGAGGGGGATATTACAGTCTTACCCTCTCAAAATTGCTAGTCCTCGAGCAATTCATAATCAATTGATGATTCATGTTTAAGTTCCAAATTTGAATTAAGTTATATAATTGATAGTGCACTTATATTGAGCGGTACAAGAGATTACATGTGTTAATCAAATTGGCGATCATAAATTTGATTCTTATTTAGGTGATTTATTGAGCATAACCAATTGATTTGTGATTGATTATCAAATGTTATATAAATTATAGATTTCATAATGTCGAGGGGTGGAGTTTCTTCAAATGGTTCCAAACTTAATTGGATTGATAGTTTCATAATTGAAAGATGAATGTATAATTGATCATAATACTTAGTTTCAATGTGATACTAATGAATTCTTTGGTGATGATTACTCCCTATACAAGGTGGATTTGTGCATTTAAAAGCAAATCAATTTTGAAATAATGATGAATAATCCTTGATAGCTTTAATACTTACCATATTAAATTCAAGTTCTCTTTCCTTCTTACTTGACTTCTTTAAGAGAACGAAAATTTCAATCTTGCAGGGCGCTAGACACTCATCTACAAGTAGGCTTCCTCAAGGCAATCGGACTTCATATTCCTACGCATCTTGGAATCTTTCCTCCAGGCTTCCGAAACCCATTCTTACCCATCTTGGACTCTTTCCTCAAGGCATTGGAAATCATGTCCTTACACATCTTGGAATCTACCTCTTGGGAGGATTTACCCTGCCTTTCCGAGAGTGACAAAAATCCTCATATCTATTCATCATTTGTGTAATCATGTTTCCATGCTTCATTATCACTTGTATTTAATAATTTGATCTTTTATTGATCAAAAATTTTGTAATTGTTTTTGCCCTACAAGATGGCAAGATCACAACTCTGATACCATTGTAATTTCCCCACTATTAGGGTTAGCTTGGGACAATTGAAAATTGCAAAATAAATGTTAGAACCGTCATAATAACAAATATGTTTATACCATTCTACCCTTCTAACTTAACCCCAACCTAAAAGATGTCTGTAGATCAAGTTTCCTAACCTTTAGTTATTCAACTGTCTTCTCTAGAGTGCACCCCATAAGGTTCACATATGCATGTGTTGACATAATTAGCATATTCTTACCATTATACTTCCTCATGCATGTTCATCAGATGGAGATACTTCTTGCTTACCAACATTATAGAGGTTTTTTCCATTAAATAGTATTTGGCCAAATGGATAGTATTGTGTCAACCACATGGGTTTTTATACCCATCTCTGATACTGGCACTAAGACTTTGTAATCTACTTCATTGTGTCAACCAAATGGGAGAAGACCCATCTCTAATACTAGTACAAGAAGTTTGTGGTCTACTTCATTGTGTCAACCAAATGGGAGAAGTCCCATCTCTAACACTCATACAAGAAGTTTGTGATCCTTCATCAGAAGAAATTTTGTAAAGTCCTTTTTGAAATATTAATATATTTCAATAAGCACTATCTACTTATAATCTTTCCTCAATGAATAAATGAAATATCATTTTAGGATAAGTAAATGCTTTTATTCATATAGTAAAATATATGTGTGTATTCATTACACATTTATATATTTAACTATAACTATATTTGATTTTATTACCTTTCAGTTATATATATATATATATATATATATATATATATATATATATATATATATATATATATCATGATGATCTATATATCCAAAAACTAATCTAAAGAGAGTTTCCTATATATAATATATACTTTATTCTAAGTTACTGAATCATCAACTTTAGCCATTTGTACCCGAAAACAAATCGATTCCGAATCGGAAACCACATGGAATCCACTGTGGAATCGACCAAGGTATTAATTTTACAGTCAGTTGCGACTCTGCCTTTTTCATTTCGTTTCGGGAAGCTTGTGGTGTTGATGTGGCGATTCCACGTCAACTCCAAGTCGACTCTAATTTGTTTTGACTTTAACCAACAAAGGAAAACCTAAAATTTAGCTTTTTCAATAACGCGACTTAGGTTATTATTTCATTCACCGCATCCGCTTTTCCTTCCCAACCGGCTCTACATGTAGCGACGGCTCTTGGTGGTTTGTTTTCAATGTTTCCACTTGTCGTTTTCAGCTTTCTGGTGGTTTGCATAGATAGTGGTGTGACAGAGGTGTTCCCTGTTGCTGTTTCTGGTGGTTTGTTGCATTTGCACAGAGTCATTTGCATTTTGCCTGTGTTTGGTCTGACGGTGGTTTACACAGACGGTGGGTCATTCTTTGTTGCATTCAGTGCATTCTTTGTTGCATTCAGTGCCTTCCTGCATTCTGTGGTCTAAGCCTCTAAGGTAGGCTTTTTTTTTAAAAACTATTTAAGAAGATTAAAAATTTATTTTATTTGTTTTTAACTTTTTATCTACTTTGTTAGTTTTAACTTTTAAATTTAAAAAATTAGAAATAAGTTATTTTTTTAAACAGAAAATAAAATAAATTGAAACTCGGATTTTTTTAATTTTAATTTTTAAATATAAATTATTTCTTGTTAGTAAATTAAATTTACAATTGAAAATATTTATACCCTCTAATTTCTTATAATAGTATCTACTGAATAATTAATTAAAAAAATTATATTTGCTATAATTATTATTATATAAGTACTACCTTATTAAATATTTTTAATATAATTTTAAAATTTAAATTGATAAGTGAAATAAGTAGATAATATTAATATAAGTAAATTTAAATGGTAAAGAATTGGATTGTGTGAATTTAAGAGTAAAAAATATAATATTTGAATTTCACATTTAATATCAGAAATTTATTAAATTTAATTATTTAAATTTAATTGAAATTATTTGTTCTAAAATCTTTTCTATATAATTACAGGTGATCCTGTTCTAGCAGTTATTATGGCAAGCATTACTCCTTCATTCACTGTGGACCCAACTTCACCATTATGGAGGCAGGTGAACATTTTAGAGCATGTTCCTGGTGGAGGGGCATGTATTTGGATATGTCTCGGGTGTGATGTTTAGTATACAAGTTCCTACAGCCAAGTGAAAGGGCATTTGTCTGCAATTCCTAGAAAGGGAATAAAAGCTTGTCCAGGAAAAGATAATGTACCTATACCAATTTCTAAAGTAACAGCATATATTAAGGGACAAGAGGAAGCAGATGCAAGGGTTGGAAGTAGGCATGGGCATCCGTTGCTCAAAGGCAGAGGAAGGGGCTCACGGAAGTCCATGCTTCATCATCTCATAGTCATACACCTAGTGTTGCTCTCCGTTATTGTGGCAGAAAGCCATCCATTTATGAGGAGAAATGAAGATGTGACTAGTAATCCGAAGAGAGCAAGAGGACCATTAGAGATGGCATTTAATAATGATGCTAGAGATATTGCCGATGAAGCAATTGCTAGGTGCCTCTATGCAAACAGTTTATCATTCAATGTCGTTAGATCACCCTATTGGCAAGACATGGTAAGAAAAATAAATGAAGCTCCAAAGGGGTATACAAGCCCACGTTATGAGAAGGTTCATACCACTTTATTGACAAAGGAGGTAAAACATATAGAAACTGCATTAGCTCCTATTAAGGCCTCATGGAAAGAAACAAGTGTGTCCATCATTTCTAATGGGTGGAAGGATGCAAAAAATAGACCCTTAATTAATGTGATTGCAACGTCCCCTAAAGGGGCAATGTTTCTAAAAGCTATTGATTGTGAGGGTCAAGTGAAGGACGCACAATTTATTACTAGCATTCTCATACAATGCATTAATGAGATAGGCCCTCAAAATGTTGTCCAAGTTGTAATGGACAATGCAAAGAACTATAGAGCAGCTAGTATATTAGTTCAAACACAATTCCCACATATATTTTGGACACCTTGTGCTATGCATTCACTCAACCTCATGCTACAAAAGTTGGGTACTAAAATAGCTTGGATCAAACAAGTTTATGATGAAGCTCAAGATATCCAAATGTTCATAACAAACCACCACTTCTCGCAAGCTATTTTTAGATCATTCTCGCAATTGGAGCTATTGAAGGTAATTCAAAATTCAAATACAACAACTTTGTGTTTTACTTTAGTTATCTATTTCAGCAAAATTAAATATGTACATATTCTTTATTTTTAATTACTTTTTTTTTAATTTTCAAATAGGTTGCTAAGACTAGATTCACATCAAATACAATTGTATTGAGACAACGTGTGAATGTTTGAGAAGCACTTTCCAGTATGGTGATCAGCCAACAATGGAACATATTGAGGCAATCTAGTAGTGAGAGGGCAACAAATATTAGGAAAAGAATTTTGGATGAAGCTTGGTGGAAATGTGTAGAATACCTTCTTAGTTTCACAGAGCCCATCCTAAGTATGATATGCTTTACTGACATGGATAAGCCATGCTTGGGGGAGGTTTATGATGGAATAGACTCTATGATTGAGATTATGAGATCCATCATAAATGCAAAAGAGAAAGACCCTAAAGAAACCTTCTTCAAAGAGGTGTGATCAATTTGTGTTGAGCGATGGAACAAAATGACCACCCCACTCCATCTTCTTGCCTTTTCATTGAGTCCCAAATATTATAGTGAAGAGATTCTTGCTTTGCCAACAAGGGTGCCACCATATGGTGATGCAGAAGTAGGTGAAGGATTTAGGAAAGCTATTGCTAAACTCCTCCCTGATATTGAAATGGAAGATGCAGTTACAAGTGAATTTGCTGATTTTATATCATCCACTGTTCATGGTCTTGCTACTATTCGTGACAAATATAGGAAGGATGCTCACTCTTGGTGGTACCTCAATGGCCACAAATCGCCAAACCTCCAAACTCTAGCAATCAAAGTTTTATCCATAGTTCCAAAAATCGCCATGAAATCGCCGAAATCGCCGAAATCGCGATAAGATTCATGGCTCCCGATTTTTTTGGAATCGGAAATCGCTGGTGGCGATTTTTTCGCATGAATCGCCAAAATCGGCGATTCATGGAAAAAATCGCCAGAATCGCCATCGGGTATCACCAGAAATCGGCCGCGGCAGCAAGGATAGAAAGTTCAATTTTTAAAAAAAAACACATGTTTTATTTGCTTTCTAAGTTGACTTTCCTCTTTGTTATAACCCTAAAGAGCCTTCTATTTGCTTAGTATGAGTATAAGAGAGGAAGAGTGAGAGAGAAGAAGAGAAAAGAGAATCCATAGGTTTCCAACCAGCAAGAAGGAAGAGCACCAAAGAGATCAGAAGTCCATTTGGGGAGGCCATAAATTGCATTGGGAGCATTAAGGAGTCAATATCAACACTCCTCAACTCATTTGCAAGAGGTAAGTGTTGGTTTTTTTTTTGCATGTTAGTGTAGTATGCATTTTTTGTTAAATTTTTTTAGTGTTCATTTGCAAATCTTGAATGTTTTTTATTTTTAGTTTTACTAAATTGCAAACTAGGGTTTGTTGTTTTGTAGTTTTTGTTTATTAGTTGCAAACTTTGATTTTTTACATGAATTTTTTTATTGCAGCAGCCCTTTGCTTTCATTTTCCAATTTCCACAATGGGTAAAAAAGATGAATGCTGGAAATATAATGAAGAGTTTCCTGGGAGAACCAAATATCAAACAAAATGTATATTTTGCAAAGAAAAAATAAATTCGGGAGGTATCTATAGATTGAAATACCACATTGCTGGCATACCTGGCCATGATGTCACAGTTTGCACTCAACAAACCGCTGAGGCAAAACGCTCTTGTTTAGTGGCATTAGAAAAAATTGAACAAGACAAGTTGACTAAGAAAATGCAACTTGAAGGGTTAAGAGGTATTGGCTCCCGTGCTCCCACATCTGCAACCGCATCTACATCTCCAAGTGCATCTGCATCAGCTTCCGCATCCGTAGGTTGTGTTGGGGGGGGTTCTTCTAGGCCTCCTTTTCATCCTAGTGCTAGTGCTCATGTGAGTGTTAGTGGTAGTCGGTCTCATACTGAGACAGAGTCCAACACCAACCTATTGCGGCCTAGAGTGCGGAAAAGCAGAATGGATAGTTACTTTGTGCCCCGCACTACTCCTGGCTCCCAACCCACGCTTGAGGGCATGGGTTTGAACAAGGAGATTCATGATGCTGCCAGAAAAGAGATTTGCAAATTCTGGTACTTTTGCAACATTCCATTTATTGCAGCCAGGTAATTGATTCTTTTTTCTTTGTTATCTTCAAAGTTAAAGTTAAAAGTAAAAGTAAAACTTTAATTATATCTACTTGTTTTATGATTTTAGTTTTTGACATCTAAATTTCTAATCAATATCATTATCTATTTGTGACAGGACTCCTTATTGGCAGAACATGATAGATGCAGTTGCCATTTGTGGTCCGGGGTTTAAAGCCCCAACTGAGGCTGAGTTGAGTGGATACCTCCTGGAGGAAATGGTTGAGGATATGAGGCATGAGCTTGAGGACAACCGAAAGGAGTGGATCGAAAAGGGTTGCACCATCATGACAGATGGTTGGACAGATAGGAGGGGAAGAACACTCCTCAATTTTCTTGTATCCTGTGGAGGTGATTGATCATTCTACTTTCCTACATACATAATTTTGAATCGTGATTGACTATTTCAAATTTTGATTTGTTGATTGCTAATAGTAATTATAATTCGTTGTTTTGTTACTTGTAGGATATACCATGTTCCTCAAATCCATTGATGCTTCTGCTCATGTAAAAAACGCCACATACTTATGTGAGGTTATTGAGGAAGTTATAGCAGAGGTGGGGGAACAACATGTGGTGCAAGTGGTGACGGATAATGCAGCAAGTTATGTTGCTGCAGGTAAACTTTTAACTTTTTAAGTTTTGAAAATAAATTTATTTGAATTTTGAACTTTTTCTAATTCTAACTTAGAATTTCTAAGTTTCCTAAGTTCTAAGTTCTAACATGTTTGAAATTTGAATTTCTAATTATCTTAAAATTGTTGTAGGCAAACTTTTGAAGGAGAGGCACCCCACCATATTTTGGTCCCTTTGTGCAGCACACTGCCTTGACCTCATGTTGGAGGAAATTGGCAAACTTGAGTGGGTCAAGTCATGTGTGGAAAGGGCAAAAAACATATGTAAGTTTATTTATAATCATTCATTTGTCCTTAGCACAATGAGGAAGTACACAGGAGACAAAGAGTTAGCTCGTCCAGGGATCACGAGGTTTGCCTCGAATTTCATCACCTTGCAGTCCTTGTTGACATCAAGGGATGATTTGAGGAGCATGTTTGTTGGGCGGGAGTGGATTTTATCTTCCTATGCTACGACCACTGCAGGGATAGATGTGGTGGATTGCATATTTGATGATGATGGTTTTTGGAAACCTGCTAGAGAAATACTTAAGGTAATTTTATTGCAATTTAACATTTAATATTTTACAGTTTACTATGCTAATTGTTTAATGATTTAGTTTTACCTTATATTATTGAATTATTCTATGTTTAAGTTTTGACTCAAATTTTTGTTTTACTTTATATGTAGGCCACTGAGCCTCTTGTATCTCTCCTACGAACTGCTGATGGGGAGAAGCCCTCTATGGGCTACATATATGAGGGCATGGATAGGGCCAAGGAGGCCATTAAAGCTCAGTATGCAGGAGTGCAGGAGAAGTATGCCCCTATTTGGGACATCATTGATAGGAGATGGCAAAATCAGCTCCACAGACCCATCCATGCAGCAGCTTACTTTTTGAATTCGGCATTTCGTTTTCGTCCTGACTTCAAGGCGGATGAGGAGGTTCTCACCGGATTATATACAGTGATCCAGAGGTTGAGTACTGATGAGGATAGCAGTGCTGCAATTATTGAGCTTGATAAGTTCAATAATAAAGAAGGGCCACTTTTCTCTAGCAGGGTAGCCATAGATGCTCGGGAAACAATACAGCCAAGTAAAAATTAAATAATATATTCAATGTTCATGAATCTAGATTCTAAACTTAAAGTTGATTATGTAATTTTAGAGTTAACTTGTTATTTGTAATTTGTAAATGAGACTAATTATTTTTATTTTCCCTTATTTCAGATAGATGGTGGCAAATGTTTGGGGCCACAACCCCAAAACTTCAAAAAATTGCCATTCGTATTCTGAGTCAGCCAAGCAGCGCTTCTGGATGTGAGCGCAGTTGGTCCATGTTCGAGCACATCCACTCGAAGAGGAGAAACAGGTTGACAGTGCAGAGGTTGAATGATCTTGTCTTCGTTCATTACAACCTCCGTCTTAGGATCAGACAAATTTTGGGCACTGACTCCTCTCCGATCATTCTGGAGGAGATTGATCTAGAATCAGAGTGGCTCACAGAGGTTGTAGATCCAGTCTTCACTGAGGAAGACCGTGCGTGGATTGACCAGGTGGATATAGAGGCTGAGGCAGCTAGAGCACGTTCTTCAGGCATTGGTAGACGCACACGTGCACGCACAGACACAGGCCCTAGCGACATTCGTGAGCCCATCTTATATGCGGGAGATATGGCTCGACAGTCCTCTAGGACCTACATTAGACGCCTTGCTACTAGGCAGACTGGATACTCAGAGGCTGAGGCTGAGGCTGTAGCCGAGCTTGAGGATGATGTTGAGGATGATGATGACTATGAGCCTGAGGCTTGAGCTGGAGCCTTGTTTTTATATTTTGTTTACAGATATTGATACTGAATCATTGATAGACATATGTTTCAAAGTTTCAAACTTTCATGGATCTTCATCTTAGATTCTTACATAAATTTATGATTTGATGTCTTATGGATCATCTTACATACATTCTATGATTTAAATCATTATGATCATTTGATTTCTATTTACTTCAGCTAGCCTACAATTTACATTTTAGAATCTTAGATAACATAGTTACGTATGTGATGGATTTTATGTTTCATGTTTATGTATGTTAAGTTTTAACTTCTATTTGATGATGTTATAGTGTGCTTAAGTTATATTCAATAAAGGGTGCATGAAATAAGTTTTAAATTGTTAAAATCTTTAAATTTAACGGGTTTTTTCAAATTTGCCGATTCATCGCCGATTCATTGCCGATTCACGATTCGATTCGACCTTGCCGATTCCGATCCGATTCCAATTCACGTTTCTTTGGTTTTATCACAAGTAAATTTATAAATTTGTTTACACACTAAATCTGGTTGTCATTTTGAAATTAACAAACTCATTTTACTTAAATTTTAGAGACTCCAATGAGATATTCCTTTGCTTCATTAGGTTGCTAGTTCATCTTCAGCTGAACGAAATTGGAGTACACACTCCTTCATCCATTCAGTGAAGCGCAATCGGTTGGCATCAAGCAAAGCTGAGGATCTAGTCTATGTGCATTCAAACTTGCACCTTCTTACTCACAAAAGTGATGTACAAGGAAGGGGCAGCAAAGTTATGGGATGTAGAACCAAAGCCTTCTGACTTGGACCTTTCTATTGGTGCACCAACTTTACCAATGGAGGATTTAAGTAGCCGGCACATTTTTAGTGCAAGTACCAGTGCGATTCAATCATCTAATGTCAATGTTGATGACAATCTTGATAGTGATGATGACCCATATGATTCTGATTAGTGAGCTGATCAGTGGTTGCTAGTATTAGTTCTATTTCAAACAATGACTATATTTCATGACACTAGTTTGATCATTTTGATATCAAAAACTGAATTTTAAATTAAATTACTTATGTTTGAAAAATCTGAAATTCGTAATGATTTTGTTTAACTGCCAGCATATGTATTGGTATGTGAATTTTTAATTTAATTTGCTTTTGATATTGGTATGTTTTTTAGCAGCACATATACATATATATTTAAAAAAATTATATATCTATGTGGATGTACTGGTACCTGTACCCAACACCCTAAAAAAAATTCTGTCGTACCAACATTTCGTACCCATGTACCCATACCCGATTCAGCTACTTAGCTTATATTCATAAATGTTTATATTAAAACATTACAAAATGCATAAGTAAATATTTCTTACAATTACAATTCTTATATTGAATCCCTTGTATTAAAGTTTACTCATTACTCCCTTATAATATTATTCATGTTTCTTTATAAGTTAAATACTTATCATAATTTTTCATTTAAACATATTCACACTAGAGTCTAATAAAGAGTAAACTCTAAGAATCCATACCTCTAATAGTATTTTTCCCCTTTCTCACATCTATGCAGCACATGCCCTATATAGGAGCTGAATTCTTGCTTCTTTTTTATTATATGAGGTGAACTCTATTATTTAATATTATGTGCTTCTTGCAATTTAAAAGTGCTTGACTATATTATTTTCATCCATTCAAACCTATTGCTTTACTTCCCACATATAAGGGTCTGCCCTTATTGTCTTATTGTCTTTCTTGTTTTCCAAATAATCTTCTATGTTTTTATGTGCCCTATTCATCGAATGAGATATGGTCTTATATACTGCCCAATTCATATGTGAGAAAGGTCGCGTCCATAACTTGTCAACCAACGTTGAGGTTATTAGATTCTAGTTTGGTATTTATCTTTTTCTTATTGATTTGTATGATAAAAGATTAATTCATTTACATAATGTTTATTTATTAATTCTCTCATGATAGAGGTTTACTATTAGCTTATTTTTAAGTGTTAGGAAGAGCAAATAATGATTATGTTAATATATTTTGGAAATTAGTTTACTAATTTTTCTTAGTGATTAATTATTAATTCTTATATTATCTTTGTATCAAAACTCATTGATTGAATTATATTTGGTCATTTCATTATTTGTTATTTATATTTCAACTATTATAATTTAATATTAAATATCATTATTAGAGGGGGATATTACAGTCTCATGGCCCTTGGAGACCCAGAAGGAGGGTCAAATCTCCACTTTGTGCCCTAAATGGTTGGAACCACAGTAGAGAAAGAGGTGATGAGCTGATCAGAATGCAATCTCTAAGGGTGAGTCCCCTACAAGGTATAGTCCCAAAGCCTTTGTGTCTCCTAAAGATAGAAAGAAAGTTACCTTGAATCAATGTACGTGAAGAAGGTTGCAAGAGATGGGACCTCTCTAAATAGGCAATAGAATCTCCCTTTAATCTCGTAATAGATGGGGCATCAAAAAATGTAGTGAGCCTAGGTCTCTACCTCCCACAAATCAAAGTTGCCAGATCCTATCCTCTATAGCCAAATGGTGGTCAATATGGATGCGGAACCAATGGAAACCAAAGAACCAAGAGAGATGTGGAGAGCACAAGACCAAACATGGGAAAGGTACGAGGGGCACATAATGACCTCAACCTGTAGCTCAAGTAAGAGCTCCTCATAGAATGCTAACTTCGGATGAAGTTCCCCACAAGAGCTAGTCCAAGTAGTATGAATATACCGTTTATAGATGTATGTCTTGATATGCATGTTTAGAGAGGCAGAAGATGAGGGGTGTCCAAAGGAGAGAGATGGTCAATATTGATCCCAATAGGGTCGAGGTCTAGGCAAACTAGCAACGAGCTTGACCAATAGGGTCTGAGCATGTGATAACCTCCTAAGAACAATAAGCCAAGTAAGAATATTTGTGCCGCCCCTCTAAGGAGTTTGTGAAGCCCTGCATACGGCATAAGAACCAGATCAAATCAAAGATAGTAGCAAGTCTAAAGGAACATGCCCCAAACTCGACAAGAACAATGTGAGCAATGTGTTATCTACATATAATAGTCTGTGAGAGAAGACCCTAGACCCTCGCCACAGAAGCCCAATCAGACTCCGGCAAAGACAACCCCCATGCAACTAAGCCCTAGAGTACAATCAGTCTAATCAGAGTGTCCAAAAGAGTCAGCTTGGACGTAGTGTCCTCGAAATGATGTTTGATGCACTGTCTCTCAACAAGGGCCAAAGAACCACAACCTTTGTTGATGTGAGGTTGGACCACCGTTTGCAAGCTAAACTGTGGGCTCAAAAAATTAACTCCCAGATAAGTGTACAAGGAAGCAATCTCAATCTCCTCACCCTGGAATAAGAAGTGGAGGTAAGAGGTCTTAAGACAATTAAATAGCATCACCTTTATCTTACTTAGGTTCACTATAGATCACAGAAAGAAACAAGGGTATCCATGAGCCTCTGAAATCCCTCTAGGGAGGAGACCATGAGGACCATGTCATCTGCAAATAGCAAGATAGAGATAAAAAACTAATTTAAGTAGCAACCGTCCACAGGAAGAGAGTGTGTCTAGGAGGAACACCTCCAACTATTTGATGCAAAGCCCAAATAAAGTGGGAGATAGAAGGTAGAGTTGCTTCACCTCAATGGTGTTACAAATGAAATATAACATCCCATGAGGGGTCCTGATGCGGCCAACCACTATCTCATAAAGTCTCATGATGACGCATAGAAGGGTCATTGATATTCCAATATCATGCTATCTCTAAAATAAGGTTGCCCTAGGTAGATAATTGAATGCCTTACAAAAGTCCACAAAGCAACAATAGACCTTTGAGAAGCAATGTCGTACTTCCTCAATAATAGCTCTAAGAGTCGAGATTTGATCCATGGTCTTGAAATCCGATCGAAAACCCACCTGCCCTCTAGCACAAATATGCCTTTGATCAAGCTCACGAGAAAGAATGTCATGAAGTACTATAACATACAATTTAGAGAAAGTGTGCCCCAACATTATGGCCATGTAATTGTTGGTATCAAATTCGAGCCTGGCCTTGTGGTTTGGATGGATGAAGTGATGTGAGCAAGAGAGGGAGGAGGGGGGAGAACCCTATGCAAACCACTCTGTTAAGTAACTTTGCAAGAAAAGGGCCCAAACGTGATGCCAAGCTTGAAGAGTCCCGCCTAAAACCCTTCCTCACTCATTGTTCATAACCCTAACAATTTTACTGATGTTGGTGAAGGTAAAAAGGTGGCAAGAAGGGTGAGGGTGGCAGTGAAGGGGGTCTAGCTATGGATTTCATAGAAGGTGGTGGTGTGAGAGACCAAAGAGATGCGATCAAGGGCGAGGGGTAGGGAGGACCTGCGAGGGAAGACAATGCACGAAAAGGTCTTGGGTGACTAAAGGAGGGAGGTCTGGAGGGACTGAGTTGTGGTGAGCAATGAAAGTGCGCTTCTTGTAGCAAAGGAAGTGAGGATAAGAGTCCTTAAGTTATCCAGAGTAGGTCGAGTCAAAGATGGAGGTCATGCACAACTAGAAGTGGAAGGTCTTATAGTTAGCATTGTACCATTGGTTCATGGGGCAAGTGCTCCAACGAGCAATGGAAGAGGTCCAATGGGTGGTGCAATGGGGGAAAGAGAGGAGAAAAGCCTCCCAGATGGAAGAGGCGAGGTGATCAAACTAGTAAGAGGTACTCTCATGGGGAGTGAAGCAAACCAAAGGAAGAAGCTACTTGAGGTGCATGTGGAAGAGGTCTTGGTCCCCATCATCAAAGCTAATGGAGGTTTGGGAAGGAGGGGGCTAGGAAGGGGAATGGGAGACCATAGGGGTAGGTGGAGCATCGAAGGTTCCAAGGAGGCTGTGGTAGGCAAGGGGACGGCGAATCATGATGAAATGACCAAAAATGGGAATGTTAGAGGAACTGGAAAGTGCATAGTCCACCATGCTCGCACCCCCATTGCGAGGCTAGCAAGTGAATGAATTCATGCAACGGAGGCTAGGAAGTCCTTTTAAAATCAATAGGTTTGAGGACTCATACAATTGAAGCAGGTGGCAACCATATCTCCTAAGGGACCCCAAGGAATCATCAAAGGACCTCTGTAAACTCAAGGGTTGAGGGGTTGTGAATCAAACATAGAGGTATATATTGGATCTAACACTCGGTCATGTAGTGGAATCTGCATGTCCTTAGTCTATGTGATGAATTCATCGAGAATAAGGATAAAATCATAGAACATGGTGGTGTTGTTGAATAAGTTCATGAATGGGTCCCCCCTAGGCCCATTGTGAATAGCGTATGGGGAGGAGGCTGGTGGAAAGTAACAAACTGAAATGCAGAAGTCTCTCAAGCTAGAGGCTACGTGGGGCACCCGAACCCGCATAAATCTAGCAAAGCTATCTACCGGCACCACCAAATTCACTAACTGAAACCAACTGCTAACATGGGAGGCAACCCCACTTCAACCTCTAACGCTGCATGACCATTGAGTTGACAACTAGTGGAACCTTATGACCTCGGGAAGGGGCTGAGTAGGGATCTCATGGGTCTCCATGATGAAAATAAGATCTACAAAGTCAATCGCATCGTCAAGTAAACCTAAGAAAGACCAAAAGGAACCATTGCCATTCCAATAACAAATGTGCAAGGAGCCAACGTTGCATTCCTTCTTGTCGAGTTGCCCCAATGACTATCATTTGGCAATAGTAGCCACCTTATGGCCCGCCCAAACTGAGGGAAGCTATCACAAGTCACTGCTTTGAGGTTGTAAATCACGGTTCATTTGTCATCCTGATGTGTTGCTACTACAAGAGCTCGAGCTTGTTTCAGCTCAACTACCTATGATTTCATGTGGTCCTCATGAAGATAAATCTTCGATGGTAGAAGAAAAAGTTATCTACATGCACTCAACACTTGCGCAGTCTATCTAAGGGGCTATGGAATTGTATGAACAAGGTGGAATCATAACTAACTCGTGCTCTATCAAGAGAAATATCTGGAAGCTCCAGCAGGTTGCAAAGGAATGCATATGCTACATCCAGGGGGTCAGTGGTAATGGGTGGTAGGCCACAAAGCTTCAAGTTGAGTTCTCTTTGCCTTCTAGCCCTCTCATCTGCAAGCTTGGACTGAACAAGGGCTTCCACCTTGGCAAGAGGAGTAGTAGGAGGATAGGGTTTATAATAAAAATGGATTGTCTCAACATACTATACTAAAAGATTTACAATATAGAATTAATAAATAATTTACAATAATGTGCTGAAAGATTATTTTACTGCAATTCCTTCTGTTTTTAGTACATAGATACATTTAGTATCTTAAACCAAACTTCCCAAAATGCATGAGCTTTATGTTTGATTTATACTATTATCCTAGTTTCAATATTCCTGTCACCCTCATTTTCCAGGGGTTCCCTATTGTGAGCATTTATCTCCTGTTTCAATTCCTCTTGACCTAACACAGCTGTATCTCCATGCCAATCCGGAGCATCCTATTGGCATTGAAATATAAAGACTCAAACTATCAATTATGTAAACTTGGCTTGACTCGATCCAGTTAAATCCTAGTTGGAACACAAAAATTCCCCCCTCATAGTCAATGTTTTATTTTACTCATTACTGCCATTAGAAGTATAAAGAGAAAACGTCACTTCAATGCTCAGCAGTTACAACAAGCTTAGACATTGATGAGTCCTACCCCAAATGCTGAGCCCAGGACTATAATACCATATATCACAATTCCGGTCACAAGGGCCATCATAAGTACCATTTCCTACCAATTAATACACTTATTAAATTGTTTAATCCTTTCCTTTCATCCTCAATAACATTTTAGTAAATCAACTAACATATACAGTTGTATTTCACAGCGTAAACAATCAGGAATTGGCAGAAACATCTTAACAATGCCCATACAACATTCTGGTTTATATTCCAAATATCGATTCTGAATATGATATATTTGCTCATTCTGAATTCTCTAATTTACCAGTATTTCGTAATATTGAAAGAGAGGGTATAGCAGACAAAATACATTAAACATGAGTAAATGTGATCTAGAAATCTGAAAGCTACAGATGTTTAAAGTTATAAGCAATATTGAAATTAACTTCCTTCATGATCTACCGATGTAAGATTAATCTCTAATCTAAACTAACATCATTTTTACCAGCTTTGGATTTCTAGTCTGTGCTAAGTGTGAATATTTTCTCTGCACCAATATGGCTTTCCTCTGTGACCCTATTGAAAAAATTCAATGTTGGCATGTATATTGCCCTCTTTCCCTTAAGTTTAAGCCTTTCTCACAGAATTTCAATAATAGTCCAAGCTTATGCATGGATTCTCCTCCATCTTGTTTCTCTGCTATAATAGCAAAGGGTTTTTTTATCATCACGGAAACCCCTGAACTAATGAAACAGACTGTTGCACTCCAAAATTTTGGCACAACAGAACTTCTGAAAAAATGCAAAATTGAGGAATTAAGTTCCTAATTTCAGAAACTTATTTCACATCTCCAGAAGCTGCAAGAGAAGATGTGTCTCATTCAACTAACTGGAAGCTATCTCTATGTTTGCGTAATGTCATAATTCTCATGCCACCACAACACATTCTCAACAAGCCAGTCACACCTTTCTGCAGTTCTCTTGGCACTAAAACATCTCCAAAACCTGTGTAATCAATTCTGCTTTAGTTAAAGCATTTTTAGCATGTGGGCTAGCTAAGAAACAACTATTCTATCTCTTCTCAAAGTCTCATTACTTAAGGTAGAGCAACCTAAAAGGAGAACAAGTGGTGTATTATTGACAATTGCAAGGCTATTCTTGCAGGCAAGCTGCCTATGTTGAGCAATGGGAATTACATTCACACCACTTGCTACCTTCTTTCAAGAAAGAGGAGCTAAAACAATCAATTCACAAGAGATGACATTTATCATCACTACATCTAGGTTACATGAACCTCACCTCAAAATTATCTCAAACCATTAATTTGTCCCTTTGAAGACAGCAAAAAAGATATGTGTACAAGGCAGAGCCATTCTTTGAAATATAAAGGAAAGCTACCTTTTGAGTAGAAGGAAAACAAATCCTTCACATTTAAAATCAAAATAGATTTGGAAACAAGGTTTCTTTGAGCGAGAAATTACAAATAAACTTAACAATAAAACCAATCAATTAGCTCTCAGCTAAGGCAACACAAGGTGAAGTTTTATGATTTCTGTTTAATACCAGAAAATATTAAAAAAAACTAGTAATTGTTAACTCTTCTCAACTAAACGGAACATTGGAAAGGAGTGAGTACAACATAGATATGGAATCACATAACAAGAGACTGTAATTGAACAAGGACATTGGCATACAAAACTCAGTAAGTACTAAAATACATAGCTTATAATATCAACCAAACAATATTCAATTGCCAATATCACAATATCCCATAAGCAAGCTTTGAATAGCAATTCAAACACGTAGCCATAAAATTATTTTTAGAAGATCTCAGTTCCAAAAACACTTATAAAGTGTTTACAATATATTATATGATAAATAAGTTGTTGAAGTTAGCATATGAAAGCGGATTAACCAGATATTACTATATCGTCTCAAGTGATGTGTCGCATTATCAAAGTGAAGTTATTAGTGTTCATCATCATTGAATGGCTGTGTCCCTTTACATCTTCATGACTCCTCACGGGTATAAGAAGTCATTGACTTGTTTTCTCAAATCATCAAAGACAATCATGCAACACACAAATCCACAGGGAAGACAATAATATATATCACATTGGTATACACTTGCAGCGATCTGATATATACATCAAACATATAGTCGATGGTTTACACACACACACACACACATACAGATATATAGACACACACACACACACACATATATGTACAGCAATATATATCTACAACAAGAATCGTATACAATTGGAGGAAGATCAGTATACATATATCATCCATCTCAGGTGGACTAACCTATATGTCAATATTTAGATCGATAAATATTACAGTATCATTATAATTGCAGATCGATCTTGTGAAGAGCCTTAATATTTGTCTATATTGTAACCAGTCAAATCTACATATATAAGTGATATTATTGCTGGATTTTTTCACCTTCAAGTTGCAAGATTTTCCCAGGGAGCTTACCGTGCATTCTGTTTGAATTAATTAAAAATCTGCATTTTATTAATCTGATCATAAAAACAATAAAAGCAACAAGAATTCATACGCTAACAATAGTTTTCTGCCAGTCCAAACAAATTTAAATACAAATTTGCCCCCAAAAATCTTCAAATTTGTTTCCTAATAAGAAAATATATTTCTAAAGCTAGATGTAATGTCCCCTTTTCGGGAGATTAGGAATCATGAAGTTCAATTCATATAATATTAAATTTGGCATATGAGAGTTTAAAGTAAATTAATAAAATAGTCAATATAATATTATAAAAGGGATTAAAAGGTGACAAAAGAGGAACGACGAAAAGATAGAGAAGTGGGAACTAAGGAGTCATAGCTTGATGCATTAAAAGAAGGAAGGGAGACTTATTTTGGATATGCTTGGATTATTGTTTGTTTGGAGAATTTGGGTTTCTCTAGGAGAAACATTGGGAGAGTTTACATCTTCCATTTCAGACCTGACGACACAAACCTTCAGGCCATCGTTGGTGGATTGGACGTAGCCCCGGTTCATCACTGCAGTGGACTCAAGACAGAGTTCATGCTGGGTTACAGGTTCTTTTATATGTTTCCAATCTGATTGTTATTGCTGTTTGTAAGATTGGACTCTATCCATGTTATTGTATTGCTGATTTATAATGCAACAGCAAATCTGATGTGTTAAAACTGAATATTTTAGTGAGCACACTGGTTCATTTGCTGGTTTATGTTGCTGGGTTATATTGCAAATTTACCTGTTATATTCTGAAAACTGTTTGTGAGAAAAATTGGAGAGAATATCCATTTGGGATATTACACTAGACCGTCTATAAGATCATCTGAAAATATGATGTCTTTGAATAAATGTCTTCAAAGATCATCTCAAAATGGTTGCCTCCCAAAATAACAACTAAAACATGGTCAATGAAAAATTAGCACAACTAAAAATTGTCAATATGATCATTGGCTTTGTTGGTGATATGAGTTGTGGGTCCCGAATTTCTAAAGGTTGGATAGTCTCTCAAGTGTCAAAAGTGTCAAACATGGCGAGAATACCACAATCCCTATCACCACATTGGACAACTAGCAATCAATAGCTATGGTGGGTAGGACCTACTTCACTTCTAGCTCTATTGAACCAAATGAGGCTTCTCTAAGGTGCTAAAATACAAAAAAAAACATATTAAGCCTAATACAAACCATGCACATCACATAGTACAGCCCTGTTTTAGTTCTTACTGTGTGCCTACATGTTGCTTTGAGAAACTCAAAGCTAAGAACCATTTAAACAGAAGAATATTCCATATGAGAGTTTGAGAATGTGTTTTATAATAACCCCTTAGGATGTAACATATGTTCAAGCACTACAGTGACAACACTAAATTAAAACAAAAGATATTTAGATTTTGTTGTTTTGAGTGTGTTAGAATAATGGGAAAATGGAACTACTGGCCAATTGGTTCCATTATCCACTTATGCAGCAGTCTCTAAGTTCATACAAAATATAATGCTTGTAACCAGAGGTGATACCTAAATCAAGATATCACAAAAGACATTGTCTGTCAAAATGCACAAGCAAGCTGGGCTCTACACATACATTCTTAATAAACAATAGATGTTTGCAAAAATTAGACTATTTGATTGTCCATTAGCATACTATTAAATTTTCTTTATTAATCTGAGAAAATAAATGAAAATAGCATTCTGAGGATTTTAAAATTATCTAGTTTACCAACTGGTCAGCATACATTCAAATATATTCATTTCACACAAAGAGATACTCACTAAAGGTTTATCCTACCTTTTAATCTAAAACTCTTCAAAGATTGCAATGTGTTATTCCAACTTTGGGATGAAGCCAAACTGTTACAATTACAAAATACAATACCCAAATCTGTAAACTTTTAAAACCATAGTTTTCTGGTATGTGAGTTTTTCTCTCTGACATATTCCCATGTTCTTTTTCCTTTTCTTTCATGATCCTTCTTAGTGATGCCCTTTACATTATTAATACCCTAGGAAAGAAGCATCGGATCTTTCATGAATGCCAAGACCACAGCTGGAACAATTGAAGAGAATGCCCATATCGCATCATGCATTGTCTTCCCTGACTTCCATTGTGAATCACAATGCAAATCCATTTGGATGCACTAGAAAACATGGGCAAATGTTCTTACAAACCTACAAATGCCCTCTGTATTTATTGCACCCCACTTTCTGACATTCTCTGCAAAGTTGTTGGGATAGTTATTGAGCTTCACCCACTGCATTAAAAAATACAGTCAGCATTTTCCCCTTTTCCAGCTGCTGGAAGTGTCTCACTCCAAGAGTTTCAGAGTGCTACAGATCAGTAGCACCCTTCTGCAATTAATATATTCAACTTATTTTCCAATTACTTGTGATACTGACCTTTCATGAACCATGTCACATTGTCAACAAAATGGCAAACTTTTGAAGCATGTTGCACTTTCACGTGATTTGTGAACTCACAAACCATGCAAAATTTAGCTTGGCTTCTCCCTTTCATCCCCATTTGTTTCAACTCATTAACAATTTTGGTGTCAATGAAACGATGTCAGCAAATTCAAATAACTATTATATTGGTGAAACCCATTGACACATTGTCTTTCAGTCAGTACATTTGACCTATGTGAAACCATGTTGAAGATTGAATACATTCTCAAACCTTCAAAAGGTCCAACATCACCAAGAATTTTCTACTTTATTTCACATCAAAGATTTGAGTAACCTTTTGCTTTTGTTATGGTTCTCGGTTCAAGAGGTAAAGATGACAAGGAATTCATCCTATAAGGTATGCCAAAGAAAGGGAAATTCAAAGACACAAACTCAAAGGGGTAACAAAGCATTTGAGTGTCAAGGATCAAATTCGAGCATAATTCATGACAGGTACAAAAAGAGGGGGAGAGCAGAAAATCACTCTAACAAAGGTAACTTAGTGCATATGGATGAGTGTCAAGGAATGGAGGTGAAGGAATACAGGTTGAGAAGAGGAAACCGAACAGTCAAATAAGGCAAAAAGATGAGAACAGAGAACATGATGATGCATAAGTCCGTTGATAAAGATTAAGGGAAAATATGACGCGGGTGGAATGAAATGCCTGGAAGGGGAGCACTGAAAAAACCTTACAAACAATAGGAAACCTTGGCACACAACGAAAGACATTCTATGACCTTACAACATCCAAAAACATTATAGGCATGTCAAACAGTAAAGAACAACACCTATAAGGAACTTGATCAAGGTAGGCCAATTTGGAAGTATCTTAAATCAATTGTGTATGGGGAGCTAAACAAGGCCAAAATGAAAGAGTGTGACTTAAGCAAAAAGGAAAAACAAAATGGGGTGCTAATGAGCTCCTTAAAGTAAACTTTCTCATTCAAGTCATGGCAAATCATCCAAAGAAACTTAAAACTATTCAGCTATTAAACTGTATTAGTGACTTAAATTTGAAAATCCTACGCATCAAGATGACACCTTAGTCATCACGCTTGGTTACATATGACACCCAACAATCTATGCATGGTACAACCACTACATAATGATTGTGATACACCTAAATGAAAACTAAAGGAAATGACATATTCTTTATGTTTGCTTTTCAAATTCTCATTAGCATATGCAAAATCTACGAACATGGTGCTATGAAACCTTGCTATAGGTGTTGGAAAATTGAAAACAAATGCTGATCCTCAGCAACAAAATGGTAGTCTTATAACACCATTAAGATGTTCAAGTGATGAAAGTAAGATTTCACTAGTTCTTATGTTAGAACAATTTGGAATATGCCCTGTCTTTGGATGTTTGTGTGCATCAAACTAGAAGTCGGATTTTTCGAGTCAACACAAGTTTTCAAGTATCCTACATAGTGTTTTTCCTCTGTGTTGAAATCAACCTTATATGTTCGAGAGTCTACAATCTTCGAATGGCATGGATAATGTGAATTGCATTGGAGATTAAAGGGATTAATAATCTTGGTACATGGTGCCATTTAAAAGTTAAGAGTAAAACATTATAATAATAAAAAGATGCAACCTTTGAAAAGTCTCTTTGTACCAAGAGACATACCATTTCTCTAAAATGAGAAATAAAGTCTAATACTTTGAGCAAAAGGTAAGTTAGAGATAAGTAAGAGTGCTAAAAAGGCTATATATATATAAAATCAGATTTTCAATCTGATATATATTTATTAGAATATCAAGGTAGTGATGTGAAGAAAGCATATCAAACATATCAGAGAAGAGTGTGGAAGAAAAGGGTGTAAATGGAATATGAAAACCACTATTTGAATCAAGTGGGAAAGTTGTTGTTTTATTGAAAATATAAAAGAATTTGTGCAGAGATAAATGAGAAGTTATACAAATATAAGTATCATATCGAAGATAAGATAAGATAATGATATTAATGTCTGACAAAAGACCAACAAAAGGGTCCAAGGGACTAGAAGATACAACAGGGAAGAAAATCAATGCAGCAAGAGCACCAAACAGTCTCCGGAAGATGAGTTAATTATCCATCATCAGTTGAGTTAGAAACATCGTTAAGGTGGAAAAGAAGTTTGTGTGCAGTGGGTCGGTGCTCACAAAGACAGCAAGGGAGTTGGTGCTTCCAGTAAGTCGAAGCCTGTGACTGTGGGAGTTGGAGCTTCCAGTCAGTCGGTGCTCATAAAGATAGGTGTTGGAGCCTGATGTAAAGCATCACTAAAACTAACCAATTTATAGGATCCATCCTGATCCCTTCAGCATCCATTCAATAAATTTATTATGTGGAGGCATCTCATGAGTTAAAACAAAATATGCTTCAACAAGTTTATTAATATATCTCCATTGACACAATCTTATATATATATATATATATATATATATATATATATATATATATATATATTAAAACAAAATATGCTTCAACAAGTTTATTAATATATCTCCATTGACACAGTCTGATATATATATATATATCAGAATGTTTTATTCATAACTTTGGTTTTCGACATCTTCCTGAAAAATACTTTGGAGGAGGTGTTCAAAATTAGTCCTTCTAAAACATATCCAAAGCTGAGCCCAATCCAACTATTCCTTTACATGTTATGGTCTCTAAACCGAGACCCATTTTTACTGTCATAAACCAGAAAGGATACATGTAACCCTGCATAACAAATCCAATATCTGTCATAAACCAAAACCAAATGATCCCAAACCTATTTCATATTAATCCTTCTTGAGTCTAGTGTCCAAATATGTAAGCCATTCATTCTTCCAATCCATAGATCATTACATGGATTCAAATTTATGCCCGCAACTCCATTGAAGATGTTAAAAAACCAATTCCTACTAAAAGATTCATTAACTTCCACAAATCTTCATAAAAACGACCCGGACCAAAGAACAAAAGAAAGACTATTCGTATATCTTTCCAATGAATCTATTTAGAGGTTATAACTCATTAATATGTGTCTGTACCAAACGCTGCAACATGACTGTTGTCACAGAATCTTAAATCTGCAAATAGCAACTTTCACTAAAATATGCACAACTTCCTCAAAACTGAATGAAATTAATCCAAAACAAAAGGAGAACAAAGATAAGTCATCCTCCTATCCAAATATATAACTTATATAGGGTTTCCAGGTAGTAACTATATGTACAAGGCCTGGAAACAGCATAAAAATATTGAACACCAATCAAAGTAGCTAGAAATGAATGCACAAACTAACACCAAAATGTCATCTTTCTTCTCATTTTGATTTGGAACGACCAATACAAGTTATTTATATCATTTTAGGCATTTACAACCATCCAAATTCCCCTATGACCTTTCATCTTCTTTTTGTTTTCAACATTTTGCAATATTACAATTTTGCAATCTTGCACTTTCTTGACAACTTTACATTTTATTGCCATTAGGCATTATCATTGATTCATTACATGAAATATCACATTTAAACATATGAACTTACATTAACTAATTACAATATCTCTTGGGGAAATCTATAATATCTTTATGACTAGATGCTCCTGCACTAGAGCCTCTAGTAGATCGTAGCCTACAAATCTTTGTAAAAGAACAAGTTTATATAAAAGCAATTATTTGTCATGGTTTTCTCCTGCATTGGGTTTCCACGTAAATCTTTTGTTATTGCGTTCATGTGCATAATTGTTTATTTCAACATTTGAAGTTACAATTTGGATAAAAGTTTTCATAACATTTTGTTCTAATTTAAAGTCGTCATTGACCAACTTACATGGTTTTTAAGTATAAATTCACTTGCTGTTCTAATTTTCAATTAACCCAGCACTTCTATTTTTCACTTGTCACCAAAATTGCACCTGTAACTTGGTAGTCTTTTTCTTAGTCAAATCTCTCAAAGGTGAATTTCTCCCTACTAGTGTACATCTAAACAATTTATACAACTCTTATTAGCTTGAAATTGTCAAATTTTATTTATTATTTGTCCAAGCATGTTGCATGAGCTTTGATTACCATTACTCTATCTTTTAAAGTCTTTCAACTTCTTACAACAGTTAATTTGTTTTCAATTTTTGCAAGCTTTGGAAAGTTGGCTCAATGCTTTGCTATGTTTGATGTACTTTCTAAAGATTTTGAATCAATTTAAATTTTTCAAGAATAATTTGTCAAACGCCCTTAATCTCTTCAATCTGCAAATGCATATTTTCCATATTGAATGCAAATTTGATAGAATTATTTTAAATTTGCATAGAAAATCATGAAGAGCGTCATAACTCAAAATTCGTATGCTAGCTTTTTTCTCTAAGTTTTTGTAAGGGTGTAAAATTCATTGGTAATATATTTCACTTGAACCAAATCACTTGTCAAAGCTTGTTATTTTTAAAAACTGCTATCATATCTATTGCAAAACATGTCCAAGTTCATCAATGAATGTCACTAGCACATTTGGTTCAAGGGATTTGTCAAAGACAATATTTACAGATATAATTTCTTGCACATCATTTCTTTGAGAAGGAATAAAATTGTCTATTGCATCTATAAGATCTATTTAGTGTACGTTGCTCCTTCACACTATAAGGAGATGCTACGAGTCAAAAGCCCTTTTGTCCTCTTTATGTGAATCCAAAAGTCCAATTCAAGTATGCTCTTCCTTTGCATGACTTGAATATTTTCCTTGAGCAAGCCTTCCATGGATTTCATCACCAAGGGGACAACGTATACCCTTAAGTTTCACCAAGGTATATAAACTTGGAGGTGAATTAAATGGCACAACCATTGGAAATAAAATTTCTCATTTTCACTAGGATTGCAAGAAATTTACACCTTTCAAGGTGAAAGAAAAGAGTTGATTACCCTCTCATACCAAATTATTTGACATCTTCCACTTTCATTTCACAAAAAAATTCCTCATCCACCTTCGATTATATAGAGGTCATCCCTTAATGACCTTTGGCAGGCCTACAAAGATCTTTCAATTCTTTTTATTCATATTTTCATTGCACTTTCATTTGGTAATATAGAGTTCATTGTGGAAAGACTTTCAACTCCATGGTAACAGGTGTATAAGCTGTCCATGTTCCATCATCATCCTAATCCTAATGAAATCCCAAATCTATCTTCCCTTAATCTGATCAACCCTAATAAAAATATAGCTTCTTTAAGAACTTTACTTAGATCATTAAGCAAATCAAAGCATCCTATCTTGCTCATTGACCTACGCACCTCTAATCCAACCCTTGTCAAATTTTTCTTCACATCCAATTCAAAAATCATGACTCCATTTTTCTTTGATGACTCCCTCATCAATCTAAAATCCACTTCTATGAAGATGTAATGTTTGTGAAAATAAAGTGGTTTGTCAACCAAAATGGAATCCTCGAGATACTTAGACAATACTACCTTAAGAACACTTGTTGTAAGTTAGAAATTCTAATCCTTGACCAACATGAATTCTTAAGTGATATTACGTTGAAGAAAAATTTTCAAAAGTTCTAAGTTCTAATCCAATATGAATTCCCTCACAGGTCATTAGATGGTATTACCTTCAGCAAACTTGTCATAAGTTCTAAGTTCTATACACTCACCGATCAATGAACTCCCTCATGAATCATGCAATGGCATTTCCTTAAGCGATATTTCTATAGGCTCCAACCACGCAACCATTAATTATCAAAAGCCAATAAAAAGTTATCTCAAGCTCTATTGCCAATCCTACTTTCAGCTGAAAATGATCATATTGTTCATATTTCTATAAAATCAAAGATAAAGATCTATATTTCAGCTACAATCTTCAACACATCTGAGAACCAATCTCATAGATGGGGTTCATAGTCAACAAAGAGGAGGAATCAATCCTTCAACTATATGTGCGTTGCACCCCTATTTCCAGTGGTGAACCTGTCTTCCCATTGATCGTTACCCTTTAACATGAAAAGATGATTTTCTAGTCACTGATGGTTAGATGGCTTCCATTATCCCTTTTCTGTCAAGGCTTCAATCTAGGAAACAACACCATATCCAATTATCAGGTGGTATAAGAATAGCTTTTCTTTGTTCAAGATCACCATTCATTTCTAGCAAGACTCAACAAGAGATTATCCTGGGAAAACCTTTCAACTTGAAGGGAAAAAACCCATTCACACTAGAAAAAATCTCTTTTATTAATAATCAATGTTCAAGTACAATGTTTTCACTTGATACGATTACTCTATACACTAAGGAACCGCATATACAAATTGAAACGAGACTCTTCATATTATGCGCGAAGGTCTCTCAATTTCCAAATACAAGACTTTTCGCAAGACACATCTCTCAAAAATGTTGTTTCAAATGTTATCATAAATATCTTCTCAACTGAAAACGACCATAATGTTCATATTTCTATAAACTCAGAGATAAAGATCTCTATTGTAGCTACAATCTTCAACACATCTGAGAACCAATCTCATAGATGGGGTTCATAGTCAACAAAAAGGAGGAATCAATCCAATTGTCTGTGTGTTGTACCCCTATTTCCAGTAGTGAACCTCTCTTCCCATTGATCGTTACCCTTTAACATGAAAAGATGATTTTCTAGTCATTAATGGTTAAATGCAAAGTTGCATGGATACGAATACGGATACAAATATAGATACGGTATTGGGTACGGATACGGCCATTTTTTAAGACCCCTAATATGGATACGGCTAGACACAACATTAATAAATAACACATATACATATATTTAACATAGTTTTCAAAGTTAATTTCAAAAGTAATATTGACAAATAAATGCTACATATATATTTATAAGTTAATTTAACGCTTTACAATATGTAAACATAGTAGAGTTGCATTAGAAGATAACCCAAAAATGGGTTGTTGAAATAGAAAAACATTTTATTTGTCTTTCTCATTCGGTGAGGGTTTTGTTTATACTATTTGTTTAAAAAAAACTGCTTCAATATAGTTTTTTTTTACATTAAAGGGAAGATCTATGTCAAATCTTACCAAAAAATCAAATCCCATAGTATTTGGTATGGTTCAATAATCAATTTTATTAGGCAGACATGGGTACAATATTCGATGTGTATCCGAGAAGTATTGGATACGTTTCCAAATCAGATACGGGGATACGCGCGCCCAAGGAGGGACAGAGGAGTTTCCGGCAACTCTGGTTAAATGGCTTCCATTATCCCTTTTTTGCTAGGGCTTCAATCTATGAGACAACTCCATATCCAATTATCAGGCGGGATAAGAAAATATTTTCTTCACTCGAATCACCAGTTATTTCTAGCAAGACTAACATAGAACAAGTTCTACAGATATGATCTCTATTCCCCAAAAGAAGAAATCGGTGGTATTATGACACAACCTCTCGTCTATTGTTAGCATCGATTTGACAAAGGTGGAATAGTGAAGAACCAATCTAGGTGTACCAACTAATCAATTTGGTAGGAATTTGTAGTGTAGAGTGAATGCCCCTATTGCTGATCTACTAGCTAGAGGATCTCAATAGGAATTTATCTCCACTACATCAGAACTATTGGTGGAGTGCCCCTGCTATCCCCCTAAAGCATGCAAGTTCAACCACCATATGTAATACTCATCGATGCTTCTAGCTAGTACGATTCCTAATGAATTGCCCCACTATTTCATGGGCATGCATCAAATTAGTAGACAATGAAAGCATGCTCCATACTCATCGATTTCTTCCTTGACAGAAGGAGGTTGATGGCCTAGAACCAAAGTCTTAAAGCGAGTGATAAGGCAACTTTTCAACACGCACCATAAATGTTGTCCGAGAGGCAAGTGGTTGCTTTAATATGGCAATGAAATCATGATTCTTTGCCTCCATTCCACCTATCAACAAGAGAGATATATTGAGATAGAGTCAAATCGTCTCCCCTTACTTATTTCTATATAGGATTGGGCAAAATCCAAACTACTAGCAACGATCACATAGAGAACAAGGTCAACTGCATCATAAAAGGGATAAAGGGATGCCAAAAGAAACCAATCACATAGCTTGGAAATAGGGATCATATAGCTTACGGGACATAAACACTTTTCTAGTAAAGTCCTCATAAATAGCTCTCCCTCTCCTGGGAAATCTCTTTTATCAAATCTTTCAAACAAGAATATTGATTTCCCAATGAAGAATAGTAAACCATGACAATCACTTGTGTTATAGCTCTATCTAGAAGGAATATAGTGAGTGCCCCGCTATGCGGATGCACATCAAGTACCACTATGCCACTCCTTAGGCCCATACATCCCTAATCCTTCCCAAACTCCTAAAGGTTACTGCTCTCAATGCCCTTCTAGTAGTTTCCTCCTATTCCCTACTATTCTAAGGCATAAGGGTTCTCTAGGATCAGCAACTAACTAGGTGGCTCTTAAACTAGTACAGCTATGTCTAATCTTATTACAGGGATTATGGCACAATGAGGAGTGTTCCCCTTGCTTGAGATTCTTAGAGAGAGCTACAAAAGAGTTTGTGATCATACCAAAAGCTTGGGAGTTAACATTTGAACATGCAACTCAGGCCACACCTTTAATTGGAAGGGATGATGCTCCAACCCAAGATTTGTATTCTGTAGTTGCATCTTAATCATCATAATAATGGGAAGGCCAAACCAAACACAATTGAGAGAAGGCCATCTCTTAAGTGTATTGCCAAGGCCCTAAGAAAAGTGGTTTATACTTAGCTTTGCCTTTGCCAAGAGCTCACCATGGTCCGAACTAGCTACCTTTGTTCAAAAGGCCCACAACGGAACGAAAGAAAGAGATATGAAGCGAGTGACACTCTAGATCCTTATTAAAGGTTGGTCCCCTTCTATGCAATTCCATCTTATATTCCAGCGACAATGCATGCCATGATCACTCCTCTACTAGTTGTGTAGGGCAATTTCCCCTTATATAGTAATATATGTCATCGGGTTGGTGGTGATCTCATTCCATGCCCCTTTTATCCAATCGACAGTCTGCCCTATGTAGTCATCAAGAGAGGATAAAGAGTCACAATCCCTACCAAGGTCACTGTCCTTCAAAATCATGTATCTCTTCTCAACTTAATTGCTGCCTCTTAATATATTTAGTCACTGCCTTATCAACAGGGGTAATTGCACCTTTCAATATATCAATCACTGCCCTTTCATATATTTAATCATTGCCTCCTGATTGCATAATTTCGACGATTAACATATATTCAGATATGTCTTCCCCTTAGACATCAAGCATTGATTGACCAAAAGTAAGCATTCACTTCCATTGAAATTATGATCGATCATAAATGTAATAATTTCATTCAAGTGTATATCTGTATGTGTGCATGTGTGAGTACCAGATTATACCATATTTCTTCAAATTTTTCCCTGGTCGGCTCTTTGGTTCAAGAAACAAATAGTCTTAACCAATTTTAATTATTTTATGTCGAGTTGAACTTTCTTTTAGTGTTGTGATTTGTGTTATCAAGCCCTAATATCAGGCAGGGTATGACAATCATTCACAAATTACAGAATATGAAAATTCCCTACAAACCTGACAATTACATGTAGTTTCAAATTTGTAAAGTAAAAAAGAAAAAGACTAATGGATCTTTAACAAGCTATAAATCTAGCAATTGCTAATAGCCTAATACAATATTCTATATATTTTTCTCTGTCCACACAAATTGATTAACTTTGAACATAGTTCCTTTTGTATTCCAATACACGTAAATAATATGCTACATCTTCAGAGTAAAAGGCTAGTAGGAGAAAAAATTGCATCGAGCAAATGCATACATACCGCACAAGAAAAATGCAACACTATCTGCGATATCTTGTCGAGGTGTGGGAGCAGTCTACTGAGCATCTTCTCAAACTGCTGAGGTTGTAAGTACCAATCAATATCCTCAATGCTCTTTATACCTAGAAGGGTTCCAACACCCAATGTCTTCAGAGCATTGAGAGATGAAGTACCATTCTTCCAGAGCCAAATACCCTCTTCTGGGAAAAGCGCTCCCTTAGGACATAGAAATTACAGAATGAATAAAAGACTTTACAGCACATTAACATAAAAACAGCTTGTCAGTGATTGTAAATACTCAAAATGGAATAAAATTTGTGGCATTCTTCCCATACAGAATACACATAAATTTCAATGGCAGTATCACAATGCTTCTCCTCCTACAGGATTTCCAATAATTAAAGAAACAGTTTTAGAGAACAAAATTCAGTATCTTCCATCTCCTGGGACTTGGCATAAAGTGATAAAACATTCTTTGAAAAATTAACAGCTCATAAGGTGCACAAATTCTAGAGATGAACTTGACATAAGACACAAACTAAGCATTTCTGCTTAAAGATCATATTCTACAAATAGTGAATAATTAGATAAATAACAAAGAAAGTATTCAAGATAAGCACTTTTAGCATCAGTACCTGTTAAAACACCTCTTGATTTTTGCTACCCTCAACTTTCCTTCTTACTACCAATTGTACTTTTTAATTGTCACAATATAAATTTCAGAATTTGCCAAAAAACTAAAACACTCACCAACAGGTAAAGGATGCTGCATGCTTCCTTTGGACCCAGTGCCAAAGAAGCGGGAGCTGGAGCATTTTCCAAAAGACATTGAAATAATCCAGGTGTCCAACCAAAAATAGGCCAACACGCTACACAAGATACAAGGAGGTGACAGACACCTCCCAATGCAAGTGTCGAGCTGGTAAAACAAAATGGTTGAACAGCAGTACGAGCAGCTAATTTTGGACTGCAACAAAACAGATAGCAATTAGCATGCAAATATATACTTCTAATAAACTGTTCCAGAAAATAGCAAAAGGAAATTGGGTGTTAACCTGATCTCACGATGTAACTGGAGCAATGCATTCAATAATTTTGTATTATGATGCTGTTCTGCAGCTTCCTGACAGCATGTCCATAAACAAATGAATCAAAAGTACTAATAGATCATCTAAAAGCCAGAAAAGACACATTTTATTTCTTTACATTTTAAAAGGTTGCTACATTATTGATCCTTTCCAAGCATGAACTAAAAAATCACAAAGACAGAAGAATACAAGCTTACCACACCAACCCCTCAATATGTATACCATTTATTATTATAAGCATTGATCATATAAGCACAGATTAAGAAGCAGACAAGATTATAAAAGATAATACCAATCATAAAATCAAAACGAACTTGATTTCCTAAAAATGTTTTTGCATCATTGGCTTCTGGTGGCTCCCATTCAGCCTATTTATGTCATTCTAAATGTTGCACGATGGTAGCCAAATCTGTGCAGTTCTCTTACACTGTGAGATGAGATCAAACCATACATATTAACCAACAAATGGCAATTTTATGGTTCCAACCTTACCAATATATTGCCATACCTAATCTAGATCATGCCACAATAACATGCAACCTACAAACTTTTGTATGTTTCTACAATGGCATGAGCTTCTATTGTTAGGAATGAAGCTCAAGAGAAACCACTATGCAGTTTCACAATAAAATAGGTACCAAACTATCGGCTATGACCCTTCATATTGGCCACATCTCCACATATGTTATACATACCCTTCATGCCCCCCATATTCTCCAAGTTCCATTAGTTAATCCAAATGCCCACAATTTCCTTTAGTTGTCCTTTGTGACACCCACTTATGTTTCATAGAAGACTGGATTGTGTGCTAACTTGATAACGCCTCCGTTATCAACAAACAAAGTAGTCGGTCCTTCTAGTGCCCTCTGCATATCCCCAAGCATCCGACGAAGCCAAACAGCGTCATATCCTGCCTTAACAATCCCTCTATATTTAGCCTTTGTGGAGGAGAGAGAAACTGTCTATTGCTTCTTACTAGTCCATGTGACGACACCAGATCCCAAACTAAACACAAATCCAAAAGTTGACATTTTTCAATACAGCCTACCCAATCTAAATCTATGAACTCACTAAGTCTAGGATTAGAAATTCGAGAGTAGAGAAGTCCATAATCCGAAGTGACCTTCACATAACGAAGAACATGCTTTGCTGCCATCCAATGATCAACATTGGGAGCTATCGTAAAGCGTGAGATATAGCTGACTGCGAAGTTGATATCAGGGCTAGTAGCAAAGAGTAGATGAGGTTTCCTACTAGTTTCCTATATGTAGTATCATCAACAAGAGGAGAATCAGACTTGACTGATAACTTGAGACCTTTTTCCACAGGTGGATACAGGCTTGCAATACTGCATACAAAATCTGTCTAATAGAACCCTGGCATATTTAGACTGAACGATGAATATACCAAAAGACTGTTGCCAAACCTCAACATCTAGGCAACAATGCATGAGCTCGAGGTTAGTCATATCAAGAGACTGGCATAAATTCTATTGGATTCCCTGAATCAAAGATATCGAGCTGCCAGTGATGATCAAATCCACATAAATAACTAGAAAGATGATGTCACTGTCAGTAGTCTTGATGTACAAATTTGAGTCTAAAGAACTCCTTTGGAAGCCTTGATCACTGAGCTACTTATCATTTTTTATGTACCATGCCCTAGGGACCTACTTCAAACCATAGAGAGCTATCACCAATCTGAGAACTTGATGGTCTTTACCAGGCAACCTTGAAACTAGGAGGCTGCATCATGTAGACCTCTTAGTGGACATCACCATTCAGTAAAGCACTCTTGATGTCCATCTGATGGACCTTCCAGCCAAACTGTGTTGCCATGGCTAGGACTAATCTGATTGTGCTCATCTTTGTAGAAAGAGCAACGGTCTCCTCATAATCAATGCCTTGACACTAAGAAAATCCCTTCACAACTAAAAGAGCTTTGCACTTATTCAAAGTACCATCAGATTTGTATTTGATTTTGTAAACCCATTTGCAGCCAATGGGTTTCTTCCTTATTGGAAGATCATAAAGGACCCAAGCGTTATTCTTCAGTAGGCTCTGGTATTCAAATGTCCTAGCATGTTCCCACTCTAGAATTCCTTTAGCCTCGAAATATGTTTAAGGTTCAAACACACTGTGAATGTTATCCATGAGAGCAAAGTTAACAGACTCTATAGGTTTGCTCTTTTTTCGAGCAGTTCTCCCATCAATGAGCTCATCATCACGAATATCACCGTCTTAGCCCACCAATTAGGCCGGAGAGGAAGGCAAATAATAGAGAGCACAACTCAAAGATTGTGCCATTAATAAAAAGGTTGCAGAATCTTCAACTTGTTGGACAAACTTCCTAAAGTGTATGCAACTTTTGTTTCTAGTTTCCAAACTCATTGGTTGACTATGGGAATTGCCTACACAACATCTTTTGATTCATTCATAGACATGTTGATGCTTGAACAAGCAAAGTTGATCAGATTGGGTATTTTTCAGTTAAACAAGTCACATGCATTGGTGGCTAGTCATGAGAGAGAATCCAATAAAAAGCAAAAGCAATCAAAGAAAAATCCACACAAGGATAGAGCAGAATCTTCCTCTCCTCAACAAGGAGATTCTACACCCTCTCTTAAGCGGGAATTATCTAAGAAGAAGCCTAATTGAGTGTATTTGCAAGACGACAACATATGATTAACATTATTCTTACAAGAAGGATATTGAAGAATTGAAGCATCTTCTTAGAGTATTAAAATCAATTCGGCTTCAAGAATGTCTACTTCAACTTCTTCTTCACAACAAACAAAATGTGATGAGGAAAATAGTCATACTTTTGAGACATCTAGGAACAAAGGACAAGCTCTTTGTGCTACTAAAAATCATGATTCAAGATGATGGCTTCTAGATTCAAGGGCTTCCCGTTATATGGTATGTTTACAATCTATTTTCTCTTCATTTGAGCCTTGCAACATGCCACCTATTTTGATAGGCAATCATACATATATGAATGAAATAAGGGATACTTTTCATCTATCAAATCACTCATGGCGCAACAAGGAATACTATGGAGTTCACTCTTGATTCAATTATCAATGGCGACTTGGTCAGCAAAACAATCAGTACTTCTTACACGGTGGATCATGCATCTTGGTTTTACTCATCTTCAAACTTTGCTCATATTGAAAACTTTGATTCTTTCGATGGCAATCACACTTCTAGTGTAGATTCTAATATTAAGGAGAACTTTGACATCTTGAAGTTGAGTAACCTCACTTGTGATCTAATTCTTGAGCCTTTCATTCCATCTCCTCCAAGATCATATTTACTATTGCTCCTAATGATGTTTGTGTTGCTTCAAGTTTGGGTTCTTCTGATTCAATATAGTGAGATATATATTGCTTTCAAGACACAATTTCTTAAAATGACTACTTGACAAACTTTGCAAGTTTGTTTGTGGAATCATCTTGGGAATTTGAGAGACACCATTTGTGATATTCATCTTCTCTTTGATAGAGATTATTCGTCTCCATTTGTTGTGAGGGAAACAGTTTAAACCTCTTCTTTATTCTCTAAATGATCATTCTTCACAGTTTGACATTAGTGTGGATACTTTGGAGTCTAGACCTACATGTGGAAGAGGTATCTCTTATCTTCAGAGGAGACACTTGATTCTTTGGACGTTGCTCTACATTAATCTTCATTAGATCTTAGATTCTCATTGTCAGCAACATATCCTAGAATACCTGTTTAAAGTGTGACAACCTTTGGCATTGACATGAGGACACCTGAGCATACCTTAGAGGCATCATATTTCATCCATCTTCCCTTGTCTTCCTTTTAAGAATGTGAACACATCTTGCATACTATCTTGGTTGTGTTTTTTGTAAAAGAAAAATCTTCAACATTCAGTTTCGAGCATCTACAATCATTATAGGAGACTCTACATTGAAGAAAGGCTATCTTGTCTCTCTTCTTCTCTCTGGAATTTTACCTTACATGGAGTGTAGCATTTCTCAATCTTCTTTGAGAGTATTTTGTTACTTAATCTCTCTTTCAGGGGGGAGTTTTTCCCCACTAGTTTTATCCTTTCCTCTATTTGAAAGAGACTACATTGCATTTGTACATGCATACCTAACATACCCTAGTAATCAGGACCCGTCTTGCAATGTTTGTATACATTCTCCCTAAGTTGCACTTATAGGAGGGTCTTCGGTGTTGTAACTAGTATGTTACTCTCCTAGGTTCTAGACACACGTCTTACTTAAGTTTACTGTAATGTCCCCATTTTAGCAGTTGACCAAGTATGTGCGCGTTAGCCTTGTTCTACATGGTCCCGAGGGCTAACGAAGGGTTTAATGGGATCTTGGAGTGTTTTGGCCTAGTCATTTCCAGTTTGGGCCAAAACGAAGTTGATTTACTTAGTTTCAGGCATACTTACTATTTTTAGTAAGTCGGCAGGACACAGTGCAGGTCAATTTTGGTGATTGGACTCGATACTCCTCGGTGAGAGCTTTCCGATGAGCTATCACTCGCATTATTCGGAGTCTGATTGCTAATACATTTTAATGCCTGAAGTTTTATTAAAGTAACGTCTAATTTAATTGTAAAATATTAAAGTGTTACTTTAATATATATTTTATGGTGATGTGTACCCAAGGGAGACATAAGGGGTATTTTAATATGTGTTTTATATTACACATCTTTTATCCCACATTGCCCATATGAGTTGAGGGGACCCGTGGGAATAGAATAAAAGGAAGCATTTGTGGCTTCATTAGACAGGTTGAATATGAGAAGAAATTGGTGTGTGAGTTGCAGCTTTGTTTTCGGCATTTGAGGACGTCTATCCTCTCTTGTAACATTCTAGACGTCATTCCCTTGGGGTTTGGCCTTTGAAATTCTTTCTTATTGGCTTCATTATCAGGCAGTTTAGTTGCATTTCCGGCTACAGGCAGATTTGATATTTTGCTCATATCTTCTTCACTACTTGTCCGACGCTTATGTCGCTTGGAGGGAATGGTATTATGAAGGTAGTGGACTGATTGGAGGACAAAGTATTGTAGCAGCAAGTTCGTAAGCATGGGATGGAGTATTATGACAATATTGCTGAAGTAATTAGTGAGTTGATAAATCTGCTATGTATTTGATTTTATGAATTCTGAAAATAACATTTTATTAGCAGCAGTTCATTTCCACTTTGCATATCATTGTAGTTGCTTTCTTGTTTATGTTGTATGATACCAATTCCATGCACGAAACACAACAAAGAATAAATGTTTGATTTCCGGAATTATAAGGGGTTTAAAACATTAAACGGAGAAATAAGAAGTTGAATGCAAACTGTTTGACATAATTCCTTTCAGCAATTTGGTTTAGTTTTTTGGGACATCCAGGGGTGCCCATTACAGTGGTATCAGAGCTATAAGTCCTGTCATCCTGTGGAGGTCTTATAGGGAATTTGGAACAGCCGGATAGAGGAAAAAGTAAGTAAAAAAAAACACAGGCTAAGCATTTATGTTTGAGCATGCGACAGGGGTCTTATAATTTCCGCGATACCAGAGCAAGACAAAATAGGATTTCAGACTTGCAAAGCAAACAGTCTAGTACATCCGTGCAGGGGGACATTGAATTCAACGATACAAACACAGAGGAGATATACTGTGATCAGGACAATAATATGGGTGATCGAGATGACAGGAATACAGGATTAGGCGGAGGCAGAAATGCTGGTCCAGATCAAGGGGAGGTACTGTTCCGACAGTTACTGGATACATTAGAGCAGGGGCAGCGTATGCAGCAGGAGCAGAATAGGCGAATGGACATGATGTTGCAGCTCATGGCTAGACAGATGGGTGTCAATATTAATCCAGGTGATGCCAACAATAGAAACAATATCAACGAGGGAAACAATAACAACGGGGGAAACAATAACCATGAAGGCCAAGGCAACAACAATGGTCCTGAGAATAACATTAATGGTAATAATGGACACGGCAACAATGGGAATGAGGCTGATAACTTTAGACACGTTGCACGCCCAGCACGGACTGTGAGCTCGAGACCTCTTCTACCCACTTTTCCACCCAGAGATCCGGTTCATCCAGTAAACGAACCGCAGATTACCGAGTTACAGGATCAGTTCAGGAGGGACTGGGAGGCTAGTGGACCAGAGTTTCAGGCGGATATTTCTCTTAGAGATTATATGGACTTGAGGATGAGACACATGCCTAAAGCAAGAGGGAGGAATCAAAACTTTGAGCTGAGGAAGAAAGTTGAAAAACTTTCTTTACCTTATTATGATGCTTCAGGGAAGATGACTGCACGAGCTTGGGTGCAGAAGGTAGATACATACTTGCAGCTTAATCCTATGCCTGAGGAGGAGGCTATCAAGTATGCGGCTATGCACTTGGATGGCGTTGCACATGAATGGTGGCATCATGGCATGGTGACTTTGGGGCATAATCAGATTACATCCTATGAGGAATTCACCGAAACATTGATTGGGAGATTTGACACTAAGGATCCCGAGTTACATTTCAAGGAGCTAGCACAGTTAAAACAGTCAGGTTCTGTGGATGCTTACATTGCCGAGTTTCAGCGCTTGTCTGTACTTGTTACTGATATCTCTCCTAGGAGATTGGTGGTGTTATTTTGTGATGGTCTTGCTGATCCATTACGAGGTTGGGTGAAGGGACATGATCCACTCACGTTAGCTGAAGCAACTAAAAAGGCACGAGATTTAGCCCCTTCGGTATACAAAGGAAAAAACCATTCAACAGATTCTTCCTACCGCAAGGACAAAGACAAAAAATCATTTCAGAAAGAGTATAGCAAACCCAAAGAAGGATCAAAAGGACTAGACAATGAAACCTTGAATGAACTTCGAAAGAAGAAGCTGTGCTTCCATTGTAGAGAGCCTTGGGACTTATCTCATAAATGTTCTCTCAAGGCTAAGGCAAATCAAATGTAGTATTTTTCAGCAGAAGAGTCAGAGTCAGAAGGGGAGGATCAGCACTCCGATTCAGATGAGGGTAACACTATAGAGGAGAGCAACATTCCTAAGGATGATAGATCGTTGGCACGCTTGATAGGGGCCCAAAAGGCAATCACATTTAAGGTCAGGGGTACTATCCAGGGGCAGAAAGTGATATCTCTTATTGACACTGGGGCTACACATAACTTCATAGATGCACAGTTGGTAGCCAGGAGAGGGTTACAGACAGAGGAGCATGATGGGTTTAGAGTCATGGTGGCTAACGGTGATAAGTTATTATGCACTCGGAAGATATCTAATCTTCGCATCAGGTTTGGAGATGGCTACGAGTTGGAAGATGAGTTCTATGTTGTGGACATGGGAGATTATGATGTCATCCTCGGCATGACATGGATGGCTTCACTAGTTGAGTTCACACTCAATCTAGCGAAATTGGAGATGAGATTCCAGCATGAGGGGAGAACTGTGGTACTTAGAGGGCTTTCAGATGGAGGTTGCAGAATAGTGTCCTTGAGGAGAATGCAGAGACTTTTTCGTCATGATGACATAGAGTGGGTGGCATAGTGCCACATTATGCCAACTTCACCAGAGCCACAAGAAAAGAGTCATCCACTAGATGTCCAGAAGATACTTGATAGACACGCTAAAGTATTTAGCGATATTCCTCATGGGGTTCCTCCTGACAGAGGGATGGAACATGTTATTGAGCTCGAGGAGGGAGCCAAACCAGTTATGATTACTCCCTATCGTCATCCTAAGAAACACAAGGATGAGATAGAGAAGGCGATTAAAGATTTGTTGGAGATGGGGCATATTAGGCCCAGTAAGAGCCCTTTTGCTTCAGCAGTAGTATTGGTAAAGAAGAAGGATGGGACAATGCGCATGTGCATCGATTACAGGGCACTGAATAAGAAAACAATTAAAAACAGGTATCCCATTCCTAGGATTGATGAGCTGATTGATGAGTTGCATGGGGCATGCTTCTTCACCAAAATTGATTTGCGATCCGGATACCATCAGATCAGGATGAGAGCAAAGGACATTGAGAAAACAGCCTTCCGATGTCACTATGGCCACTTTGAGTTCATGGTTATGCCATTTGGTCTAACCAATGCACCTGCTACACTTCAAAGTTGTATGAACCAAGTATTCAGGAAGCAGCTGAGGAGATTTGTCTTGATCTTCTTTGATGACATCTTGGTCTTCAGTAAGACCTGGGAGGAGCACTTACATCATCTCGAGGAGGTGTTATCTATTCTGGAGATAGAGTCATTGTATGCCAAGGAATCTAAATGTGAGTTTGGCATGACTGAGCTCCTTTACCTGGGGCATATCATTAGTGCAGATGGCGTTCGGGTTGATCCCGAAAAGATTAGAGCTATTGTAGAGTGGCCTACTCCCACAAACCTTACACAGCTTAAGGGATTCTTTGGTTTATGTGGTTTTTATAGAAGGTTTGTTAAGGGATTCTCACAGATTGCTACACCCTTGACAGATCTTACCAGGAAAGGAGCCTTCGTGTGGACAGGGGCAGCACAGAGGTGTTTTGAGCATTTCAAGCAGGTAATGTCTTCATGTCCAGTTCTAGCTCTACCGGATTTCACAAAGCCTTTTGAGCTTCATTGTGATGCATCAGGTGATGGGATTGGAGCAGTATTGATGCAGGAGAAGCATCCCATTGCATTCGAGAGTAGGAAGCTCCGAGGAGTTGAGAAAAGTCATTCTGTCTATGACCGGGAGATGTTGGCCATAATGCATGCATTGGCCAAATTTCGATCATATTTGGTAGGTGGACGTTTTGTGATCAAGACTGATCACAACAGTATTAAATACTTCATGAGCCAGCGTGATCTTAATGACCGGCAACAAAAATGGGTGACTAAATTGCAGGCTTATGACTTTGACATAGAGTTTGTCAAAGGTAAGAAAAATGTGGTGGCTGATGCCTTATCTCGGAGACCTCACTTATGTGCTCTGGCAGAGATTTCAGGAGATTGGAGAGATCGGATTATAGCAGAGTATGTCGGAGATGCTTGGGCTTCTGGATTGATTTCAGGTACCATACAGGATGATCGCTATGAGGTGATAGATGGATTGATCAGAGTTCAGGACAGGGTTTATTTGATTCCGTCATCACATTTGAGAGAGGCGATATTGAAGGCATTTCATGATGCACCCACAGCAGGACATCCGGGGGTCTTCAAGACCTACAGGCAGATCCGAGAGCGGTTTTCATGGAAAGGGCTCAAGGATGATGTTCAGAGGTATGTCAGGGAGTGTATGGTTTGTCAACAGAATAAGGGAGAACACACATTTCCTGCAGGTTTATTACAGCCCTTGCCCATTCCTAATAGGAAATGGGAAAGTATTTCGATGGACTTCATCACTGGTTTACCACGAGTGCAGGGAAGGGATTGCATCTATGTGGTGGTGGACCGCTTGACGAAGTTTGCTCACTTCTTTGCTATTCCGTCCACTTACACAGCAGCACAGGTGGCAGATCTTTTCTTTAAAGAGATATTCAGGTTACATGGGCTGCCCAGATTCATTGTCAGCGACCGGGATAGTAAGTTTATGAGTGTTTTTTGGCAAGAGTTGTTTAGGTTGTGTGTTACAGATCTTACACCTAGCACTAGTTATCATCCGCAAACAGATGAGCAAACAGAGATTGTGAATAAATGGGCGGAAGGATATTTGAGGAACTATGTAACTACACAACAAAAGGCTTGGATCAGATGGTTGCATATGGGAGAGTATTGTTATAACACCACTTATCATATGTCCATCAAGATGACTCCTTTCATGGCACTCTATGGTTATGAAGCACCTAGCTTCATGGATTTAGTTTTGGGGGACAGTAGAGTGCCCAAAGCCAAAAACTTATTGTAGGATAGTCAGGACATCCTGAAAGTGCTCAAAGAGAATATACAACAAGCCCAGAATCAACAGAAATTGTATGCTGATCAGCACAGTATAGAGCGTAGCTTCGAGGTAGGGGATATGGTTTACTTGAGGCTACAACCATATAGACAGTCATCGCTCAAGAAGAGCGGAGCTGAAAAGTTGAAACCTAGATTTTATGGTCCCTACAGGGTGATTCGCAAAGTGGGCAAAGTCGCCTATGAGCTTGAGCTTCCAGAGGGCAATCGAGTGCACAATGTGTTTCATGTGTCTAGGCTTAAGAAAGCCATTGGTCAGAGTGTAGTGCCTTCTGCAGATTTACCCCCTTTGGATGAGGAGGGGAAGCTTGTGTTAGTACCTGAGGCTATTGTGGATACCAGAGAGAGGAAGCTTAGAAACAGGATAGTGAAGGAGTATTTGGTCAAATGGAAAGACCTGCCGGCGGAAGATTCTACATGGGAGAGTGAGCAGGTTATTCAGCAGGCTGGACTGAGGTTGCTTGAGGACAAGCAATTTCAAGGGGGGCGGACTGTAATGTCCCCATTTTAGCAGTTGACCAAGTATGTGCGCGTTAGCCTTGTTCTACATGGTCCCGAGGGCTAAAGAAGGGTTTAATGGGATCTTGGAGTGTTTTGGCCTAGTCATTTCCAGTTTGGGCCAAAACGAAGTTGATTTACTTAGTTTCAGGCATACTTACTATTTTTAGTAAGTCGGCAGGACACAGTGCAGGTCAATTTTGGTGATTGGACTCGATACTCCTCGGTGAGAGCTTTCCGATGAGCTATCACTCGCATTATTCGGAGTCCGATTGCTAATACATTTTAATGCCTGAAGTTTTATTAAAGTAACGAATAATTTAATTGTAAAATATTAAAGTGTTACTTTAATATATATTTTATGGTGATGTGTACCCAAGGGAGACATAAGGGGTATTTTAATATGTGTTTTATATTACACATCTTTTATCCCACATTGCCCATATGAGTTGAGGGGACCCGTGGGAATAGAATAAAAAGAAGCATTTGTGGCTTCATTAGACAGGTTGAATATGAGAAGAAATTGGTGTGTGAGTTGCAGCTTTGTTTTCGGCATTTGATGTAATGTCCCCATTTTAGCAGTTGATCAAGTGTGTGTGCGTTAGCTTTGTTCTACATGGTCCCGAGGGCTAACGAAGGGTTTAATGGGATCTTGGAGTCTTTTGGCCTAGTCATTTCCAGTGGGCCAAAACGAAGTTGATTTACTCAGTTTCAGGCATACTTACTATTTTTAGTAAGTCGGCAGGACACAGTGCAGGTCAATTTTAGTGATTGGATTCGATACTCCTCGGTGAGAGCTTTCCGATGAGCTATCACTCGCATTATTCGGAGTTCGATTGCTAATACATTTTAATGCCTGAAGTTTTATTAAAGTAACGTCTAATTTAATTGTAAAATATTAAAGTGTTACTTTAATATTTATTTTATGGTGATGTGTACCCAAGGGAGACATAAGGGGTATTTTAATATATGTTTTATATTACACATCTTTTATCCCACATTGCCCATATGAGTTGAGCGGACCCGTGGGAATAGAATAAAAGGAAGCATCTGTGGCTTCATTAGGCAGGTTGAATATGAGAAGAAATTGGTATGTGAGTTGCAGCTCAGTTCTTGGCATTTGAGGACGTCTATTCTCTCTTGTAACATTCTAGACGTCATTCCCTTGGGGTTTGGCCTTTGGAATTCTTTGTTTTTGGCTTCATTATCAGGCAGTTTAGTTGCATTTCCGGCTACAGGCAGATTTGGTATTTTGCTCATATCTTCTTCACTACTTGTCCGACGCTTATGCCGCTTTGAGGGAATGGTATTACGAAGGTAGTGGACTGATTGAAGGACAAAGTATTGTAGCAGCAAGTTCGTAAGCATGGGCTGGAGTATTATGACAATATTGCTGAAGTAATTAGTGAGTTGATAAATCTGCCATGTATTTGGTTTTATGAATTCTGAAAATAACATTTTATTAGCAGCAGTTCATTTCCACTTTGCATATTATTGTAGTTCCTTTCTTGTTTATGTTGTATGATACCAATTCCATGCATGAAACACAACAAACAAATAAACGTTTGATTTCCGGAGTTATAAGGGGTTTTAAGAAGTTGAATGCAAACTGTTTGACATAATTCCTTTCAGCAATTTGGTTTAGTTTTTTGGGACATCCAGGGGTGCCCATTACAGTGGTATCAGAGCTTCCTTGCAAAGTCTTTCATAAAGTTATAACCGGTGGGTGCCCATTACAGTGGTATCAGAGCTATAAGTCCTGCCATCCTGTGGAGGTCTTATAGGGAATTTGGAACAGCCGGATAGAGAGAAAAAGTAAGTAAAAAAAACACAGGCTAAGCATTTATGTTTGAGCATGCGACAGGGGTCTTATAATTTCCGCGATACCAGAGCAAGACAAAATAGGATTTCAGACTTTCAAAGCAAACAGTCTAGTACATCCGTGCAGGGGGACATTGAATTCAACCATACAGACACAGAGGAGATATTCTGTGATCAGGACAATAATATAGGTGATCGAGATGACAGGAATACAGGATTAGGCGGAGGCAGAAATGCTGGTCCAGATCAAGGGGAGGTACTGTTCCGACAGTTACTGGATACATTAGAGCAGGGGCAGCGTATGCAGCAGGAGCAGAATAGGCGAATGGACATGATGTTGCAGCTCATGGCTAGACAGATGGGTATCAATATTAATCCAGGTGATGCCAACAACAGAAACAATAACAACGAGGGAAACAATAACAACGGGGGAAACAATAACCATGAAGGCCAAGGCAACAACAATGGTCCTGAGAATAACATTAATGGTAATAATGGACACGGCAACAATGGGAATGAGGCTGATAACTTTAGACACGTTGCACGCCCAGCACGGACTGTGAGCTCGAGACCTCTTCTACCCACTTTTCCACCTAGAGATCCGGTTCATCCAGTAAACGAACCGCAGATTACCGAGTTACAGGATCAGTTCAGGAGGGACTGGGAGGCTAGTGGACTAGAGTTTCAGGCGGATATTTCTCTTAGAGATTATATGGACTTGAGGATGAGACACATGCCTAAAGCAGGAGGGAGGAATCAAAACTTTGAGCTGAGGAAGAAAGTTGGAAAACTTTCTTTACCTTATTATGATGCTTCAGGGAAGATGACTGCACGAGCTTGGGTGCAGAAGGTAGATACATACTTGCAGCTAAATCCTATGCCTGAGGAGGAGGCTATCAAGTATGCGGCTATGCACTTGGATGACATTGCACATGAATGGTGGCATCATGGCATGGTGACTTTGGGGCATAATCAGATTACATCCTATGAGGAATTCACTGAAACATTGATTGGGAGATTTGACACTAAGGATCCCGAGTTACATTTCAAGGAGCTAGCACAGTTAAAACAGTCAGGTTCTGTGGATGCTTACATTGCCGAGTTTCAGCGCTTGTCTGTACTTGTTACTGATATCTCTCCTAGGAGATTGGTGGTGTTATTTTGTGATGGTCTTGCTCATCCATTACGAGGTTGGGTGAAGGGACATGATCCACTCACGTTAGCTGAAGCAACTAAAAAGGCACGAGATTTAGCCCCTTCGGTATACAAAGGAAAAAACCATTCAACAGATTCTTCCTACCGCAAGGACAAAGACAAAAAATCATTTCAGAAAGAGTATAGCAAACCCAAAGAAGGATCAAAAGGACTAGACAATGAAACCTTGAATGAACTTCGAAAGAAGAAGTTGTGCTTCCATTGTAGAGAGCCTTGGGACTTATCTCATAAATGTTCTCTCAAGGCTAAGGCAAATCAAATGGAGTATTTTTCAGCAGAAGAGTCAGAGTCAGAAGGGGAGGATCAGCACTCCGATTCAGATGAGGGTAACACTATAGAGGAGAGCAACATTCCTAAGGATGATAGATCGTTGGCACGCTTAACAGGGGCCCAAAAGGCAATCACATTTAAGGTCAGGGGTACTATCCAGGGGCAGAAAGTGATATCTCTTATTGACACTGGGGCTACACATAACTTCATAGATGCACAGTTGGTAGCCAGGAGAGGGTTACAGACAGAGGAGCATGATGGGTTTAGAGTCATGGTGGCTAACGGTGATAAGTTATTATGCACTCGGAAGATATCTAATCTTCGCATCAGGTTTGGAGATGGCTACGAGTTGGAGGATGAGTTCTATGTTGTGGACATGGGAGATTATGATGTCATCCTCGACATGACATGGATGGCTTCACTAGTTGAGTTCACACTCAATCTAGCGAAATTGGAGATGAGATTCCAGCATGAGGGGAGAACTGTGGTACTTAGAGGGCTTTCAGATGGAGGTTGCAGAATAGTGTCCTTGAGGAGAATGCAGAGACTTTTTCGTCATGATGACATAGAGTGGGCGGCAGAATGCCACATTATGCCAACTTCACCAGAGCCACAAGAAAAGAGTCATCCACTAGATGTCCAGAAGATACTCGATAGACACGCTAAAGTATTTAGCGATATTCCTCATGGGGTTCCTCTTGACAGAGGGATGGAACATGTTATTGAGCTCGAGGAGGGAGCCAAACCAGTTATGATTACTCCCTATCGTCATCCTAAGAAACACAAGGATGAGATAGATAAGGCGATTAAGGATTTGTTGGAGATGGGGCATATCAGGCCCAGTAAGAGCCCTTTTGCTTCAGCAGTAGTATTGGTAAAGAAGAAGGATGGGACGATGCGCATGTGCATCGATTACAGGGCACTGAATAAGAAAACAATTAAAAACAGGTATCCCATTCCTAGGATTGATGAGCTGATTGATGAGTTGCATGGGGCATGCTTCTTCACCAAAATTGATTTGCGATCCGGATACCATCAGATCAGGATGAGAGCAAAGGACATTGAGAAAACAGCCTTCCGATGTCACTATGGCCACTTTGAGTTCATGGTTATGCCATTTGGTCTAACCAATGCACCTGCTACATTTCAAAGTTGTATGAACCAGGTATTCAGGAAGCAGCTGAGGAGATTTGTCTTGATCTTCTTTGATGACATCTTGGTCTTCAGTAAGACCTGGGAGGAGCACTTACATCATCTCGAGGAGGTGTTATCTATTCTGGAGAGAGAGTCATTGTATGCCAAGGAATCTAAATGTGAGTTTGGCATGACTGAGCTCCTTTACCTGGGGCATATCATTAGTGCAGATGGCGTTCGGGTTGATCCCGAAAAGATTAGAGCTATTGTAGAATGGCCTACTCCCACAAACCTTACACAGCTTAAGGGATTCTTTGGTTTATGTGGTTTTTATAGGAGGTTTGTTAAGGGATTCTCACAGATTGCTACACCCTTGACAGATCTTACCAGGAAAGGAGCCTTCGTGTGGACAGGGGCAGCACAGAGGTGTTTTGAGCATTTCAAGCAGGTAATGTCTTCATGTCCAGTTCTAGCTCTACCGGATTTCACGAAGCCTTTTGAGCTTCATTGTGATGCATCAGGTGATGGGATTGGAGCAGTATTGATGCAGGAGAAGCATCCCATTGCATTCGAAAGTAGGAAGCTCCGAGGAGTTGAGAAAAGTTATTCTGTCTATGACCGGGAGATGTTGGCCATAATGCATGCATTGGCCAAATTTCGATCATATTTGGTAGGTGGACGTTTTGTGATCAAGACTGATCACAACAGTATTAAATACTTCATGAGCCAGCGTGATCTTAATGACCGGCAACAAAAATGGGTGACTAAATTGCAGGCTTATGACTTTGACATAGAGTTTGTCAAAGGTAAGAAAAATGTGGTGGCTGATGCCTTATCTCGGAGACCTCACTTATGTGCTCTGGCAGAGATTTCAGGAGATTGGAGAGATCGGATTATAGCAGAGTATGTCGGAGATGCTTGGGCTTCTGGATTGATTTCAGGTACCATACAGGATGATCGCTATGAGGTGATAGATGGATTGATCAGAGTTCAGGACAGGGTTTATTTGATTCCATCATCACATTTGAGAGAGGTGATACTGAAGGCATTTCATGATGCACCCACAGCTGGACATCCGGGGGTCTTCAAGACCTACAGGCAGATCCGAGAGCGGTTTTCATGGAAAGGGCTCAAGGATGATGTTCAGAGGTATGTCAGGGAGTGTGTGGTTTGTCAACAGAATAAGGGAGAACACACATTTCCTGCAGGTTTATTACAGCCCTTGCCCATTCCTGATAGGAAATGGGAAAGTATTTCGATGGACTTCATCACTGGTTTACCACGAGTACAGGGAAGGGATTGCATCTATGTGGTGGTGGACCGCTTGACGAAGTTTGCTCACTTCATTGCTATTCCGTCCACTTACACAGTAGCACAGGTGGCAGAGCTTTTCTTTAAAGAGATATTCAGGTTACATGGGTTGCCCAGATTCATTGTCAGCGACCGGGATAGTAAGTTTATGAGTGTTTTTTGGCAAGAGTTGTTTAGGTTGTGTGGTACAGATCTTACACCTAGCACTAGTTATCATCCGCAAACAGATGGGCAAACAGAGATTGTGAATAAATGGGCGGAAGGATATTTGAGGAACTATGTAACTACACAACAAAAGGCTTGGATCAGATGGTTGCATATGGGAGAGTATTGTTATAACACCACTTATCATATGTCCATCAAGATGACTCCTTTCATGGCACTCTATGGTTATGAAGCACCTAGCTTCATGGATTTAGTTTTGGGGGACAGTAGAGTGCCCAAAGCCAAAAACTTATTGCAGGATAGTCAGGACATCCTGAAAGTGCTCAAAGAGAATATACAACAGGCCCAGAATCAACAGAAATTGTATGCTGATCAGCACCGAATAGAGCGCAGCTTCGAGGTAGGGGATATGGTTTACTTGAGGCTACAACCATATAGACAGTCATCGCTCAAGAAGAGCGGAGCTGAAAAGTTGAAACCTAGATTTTATGGTCCCTTCAGGGTGATTCGCAAAGTGGGCAAAGTCGCCTATGAGCTTGAGCTTCCAGAAGGCAATCGAGTGCACAATGTGTTTCATGTGTCTAGGCTTAAGAAAGCCATTGGTCAGAGTGTAGTGCCTTCTGCAGATTTACCCCCTTTGGATGAGGAGGGGAAGCTTGTGTTAGTACCTGAGGCTATTCTGGATACCAGAGAGAGGAAGCTTAGAAGCAGGATAGTGAAGGAGTATTTGGTCAGATGGAAAGACCTGCCGGAGGAAGATTCTACATGGGAGAGTGAGCAGGTTATTCAGCAGGCTGGACTGAGATTGCTTGAGGACAAGCAATTTCAAGGGGGGCGGACTGTAATGTCCCCATTTTAGCAGTTGACCAAGTGTGTGTGCGTTAGCCTTGTTCTACATGGTCCCGAGGGCTAACGAAGGGTTTAATGGGATCTTGGAGTGTTTTGGCCTAGTCATTTCCAGTGGGCCAAAACGAAGTTGATTTACTCAGTTTCAGGCATACTTACTATTTTTAGTAAGTCGGCAGGACACAGTGCAGGTCAATTTTGGTGATTGGATTCGATACTCCTCGGTGAGAGCTTTCCGATGAGCTATCACTCGCATTATTCGGAGTTCGATTGCTAATACATTTTAATGCCTGAAGTTTTATTAAAGTAATGTCTAATTTAATTGTAAAATATTAAAGTGTTACTTTAATATTTATTTTATGGTGATGTGTACCCAAGGGAGACATAAGGGGTATTTTAATATATGTTTTATATTACACATCTTTTATCCCACATTGCCCATATGAGTTGAGCGGACCCGTGGGAATAGAATAAAAGGAAGCATCTGTGGCTTCATTAGGCAGGTTGAATATGAGAAGAAATTGGTATGTGAGTTGCAGCTCAGTTCTTGGCATTTGAGGACGTCTATCCTCTCTTGTAACATTCTAGACGTCATTCCCTTGGGGTTTGGCCTTTGGAATTCTTTGTTTTTGGCTTCATTATCAGGCAGTTTAGTTGCATTTCCGGCTACAGGCAGATTTGGTATTTTGCTCATATCTTCTTCACTACTTGTCCGACGCTTATGCCGCTTTGAGGGAATGGTATTACGAAGGTAGTGGACTGATTGAAGGACAAAGTATTGTAGCAGCAAGTTCGTAAGCATGGGCTGGAGTATTATGACAATATTGCTGAAGTAATTAGTGAGTTGATAAATCTGCCATGTATTTGGTTTTATGAATTCTGAAAATAACATTTTATTAGCAGCAGTTCATTTCCACTTTGCATATTATTGTAGTTCCTTTCTTGTTTATGTTGTATGATACCAATTCCATGCATGAAACACAACAAACAAATAAACGTTTGATTTCCGGAGTTATAAGGGGTTTTAAGAAGTTGAATGCAAACTGTTTGACATAATTCCTTTCAGCAATTTGGTTTAGTTTTTTGGGACATCCAGGGGTGCCCATTACAGTGGTATCAGAGCTTCCTTGCAAAGTCTTTCATAAAGTTATAACCGGTGGGTGCCCATTACATTTGAGGACGTCTATCCTCTCTTGTAACATTCTAGACGTCATTCCCTTGGGGTTTGGCCTTTGAAATTCTTTCTTATTGGCTTCATTATCAGGCAGTTTAGTTGCATTTCCGGCTACAGGCAGATTTGATATTTTGCTCATATCTTCTTCACTACTTGTCCGACGCTTATGCCGCTTGGAGGGAATGGTATTATGAAGGTAGTGGACTGATTGGAGGACAAAGTATTGTAGCAGCAAGTTCGTAAGCATGGGATGGAGTATTATGACAATATTGCTGAAGTAATTAGTGAGTTGATAAATCTGCTATGTATTTGATTTTATGAATTCTGAAAATAACATTTTATTAGCAGCAGTTCATTTCCACTTTGCATATCATTGTAGTTGCTTTCTTGTTTATGTTGTATGATACCAATTCCATGCACGAAACACAACAAAGAATAAATGTTTGATTTCCGGAATTATAAGGGGTTTAAAACATTAAACGGAGAAATAAGAAGTTGAATGCAAACTGTTTGACATAATTCCTTTCAGCAATTTGGTTTAGTTTTTTGGGACATCCAGGGGTGCCCATTACATTTACTTATGGACCACATAGGAGCATTCTCACTTTTGGTGCTGTTATCACATTATTGCTTTTCCACCTTAAGTGGGCCTTCCATCTTTGGTGGATTAATCACTTTACCACTTTTGGAGAGCAATCTACCATTTATGTACATGTTGCACTACCATTTTTCAACCTTTGGAGGGTGATTGACATTTAGTGGTTGTGCTACACTATCACTCTTTCATCTTCAGCAAAGTGATCCACCTTTAGTGCATGTGTTACACTCACTTTTCCACTTTAGGTGGGTGATGAGTTATAACTTTATGTATCATGTCACAAAACTAAGACACTCACCATAATCTTATGGCTCCCTATGTCTCACCTTGGCCTATTTAACCAAGGGGTCACCTATGCCATCAATTCAGTTAATTCAATCTGATTCCATTGATATACTCTATAGAATTCTTGAAGAAGATAAAGTTTCTTCTTGCAATATTATTTCTCTCTGGTTATTGATCTTTCCATCAGGCTTGCAGATCTTGACTGGCTATCTCCATAGTGGAATCTTACATGATAAATGCAACATTAACCATAAAATCACATGAATGTGCCCTTAGATCCGTGTGATTTTAACTACTAAAAATAAACCCTGCCCAAATCCATAGTTGAATCAGATCTGAATCCAATTCCAAGATGGATCATGCCTACAAATGCAATGTTTTCAATGTCTAACCTTGTAAAATGAAAACAATCAATTTCTACATATTAATGTTCTAGTTGGAAATGCTTCTTAAGTTCTTAACTCGCCAGTTAAGTAATTTACCTGGCATCTTTATAGAAATATTACCACGTGTCAGATTAAAACTGGCAAAATGATATAAGAATTTAAATCAATTTTGAATGTCTACTCACTCCTGAAAGAAGACCAGAAAAGACATAAGAACAAGGGATGCCACCAACACAATACTGTCTCCCTTTTTTTTGTTTCGGGGACCATTAAAATTGGTGTGTTCAACAGACATCACATTTTGTTAATTAAAACAAACTGCAAAGAATATAAAAAATATGTAAACTAATGATTTGTTGTATAATTTATGTATATTCAATTTGGACTTCTTTTTTTTAATTATAAGAATATTTGTATCAGATTTGATTAGTTTTCATTCATCAAAAAGTGGTGGAATGGACCATGGTAATGAAAAGCTTTCAATGGTGCACAACTGCAGCTTTAACTTCCTTCCATGTTAAGATAGTCTGACACAAGTGATGGAATCCCCATTAATGGGACATTGTCATTATACGAGTAAATGTGGGCATATTGAAATGCCTAAACACCCATCCTTGAAAGGACTCAAATGATGTCCTTAGTTACCCTTGACAAGAAATTTTTTGTTTTTGTTTTAAACAAACTGTTGATTATAGTTTTAACATTTACCTTTAATGCATGTAACCTGAACTACAAATTTAAGATACAATAGTGATTTCTTCAAGATAACTCATTAAACCATACTATCTCAAATAAATATTACTGTTTTTTGTAGAATACCTAGTAAGAAAATATAATAGTTAAATAAAACATAATGCAAATATTTTTTAGAAAGCCAGCAATGATGGCTAATTGTTTAAAATCTTATGTTTCTATGACTACATTCGACTCCAGAAAGTATGACATGAACTGGTAAATATGAGCCACTAAATCGATACATGTGGCTTGAAAGGAAACAATACCAGGTTAAATATATATGGAACATAAATATACATGCTGAGAATGTCACCTACAATGAAATTAATTTGTTTTTCCTTGTGTTCGAAGAATGGGACCCATTATTTTACATGAATTGGCAAATATACAGCCTAGATGTAGGGCAATTATTATGCTTCAGCCACATTTTTTTACCTCAATGACTGGCCACGAAGTCCACCTAAACAGAAAATAGTGCCCCAGTCTTTAAGCACCTAAGAAGTGAGATAATCTACCTTTTCTTCTCAAGTAAATGATCCTGAGCATAAGCCAAGACACCAACAAAAATTTTCTGTCGTGCAGGGAATGCAGACAGAAAATTACGGGGAATACAAAGAGGGCCACCAAACACATTAGACATTTATCATCACAATAGAAGTAGTAGTTTGAACTGATACATGCTACCAATGCATCCCAACAGTTCAACTCAATAACATTAGTATTCCAGAGAGAGCGTTTGCAAAGTGATAAGGTAGTAGACTGCATGGAAAATGTGTATAATGCCTACAGTATTATCAAAGACCATATGTTAAGTCAAAAAAGTCATTCTAGTCATGGATAGCTTTGACTTTATGCTCACCATATACCCTCACGGTTTTCCAACGTACAATATTTCTCTCCTGTATGTAAAAGATACACAGATCGCAACTGAGACAGACCATACTAAGTTTCAATACTATCATCTTTGCAAAATCTTGACTAAATGCACTTTCATTTATGCACCACAATTAATGTAAGATAGATTAATAAAATATAATAAGCTTCTAGAAAAATTGCAAGTCATAATGTTTGTTAGTCATTATCAAAAATCACATATGATACAGCACACAAATGTTTTCCTACTATACTATAAACATGGTAGCATTATACCTGCAATTTCCTTAGTACAGTAAGCAACAAGATAAGAGAAGGAAACAACAAGTCAATGAGGTACTGTTCTTGACTTCTCTCCAAAAGCAAATCAGCTGTGGAATTACATTCCGCACCTTCATCGACAAGGTAATCTGTATTGCAAAAGCATACATATGTTAAGCTATAAACAATCAATATTGTCCATGGCTTATGGGCGTGTATTCCTACCTTTGTCAGAATCAAGCTATAAATTATCAATATTGTAATTATTTATTTTCACTGATACAGGAACTATTAACATAAAAACAGAACCTACCATAAGTGTTAGATGATCTTTCCAACATCATGGCACAGTTCCTTATAATAACATACACAACAGTGACTGCACCATCTTCATAAAGAGCTGCAGCAATTCCCTAACAAGAGAATTATGGACAGTTGATGAAACAAACTACATCAATTAAAACTCTGAACACATGGTGAACAAATTGAGAAAAATGAATAGTTGTAGCAAGTCGGACAGTTTGCTGTTCATACCGGATGCTCTGCAAGAAATGACAAGATCCGCATGGTTATGGTCAATGGTGGCACAGATGAGTCGCGCAATATAACTCCATCAAATAATTTATCTGTTACAAGCTTTCCAAGTATGCTCTCAACAGACTGGAAATCTGCACTTCCACCTGAATCAGCTGCTGCTATGTTTTCGATCTCCATCGGGTCAGATATCAAGAAACTTGTTGAAGTCAACTGGGCATCCCCACCCGATGCCAGGACAGCGGCATATCTTAATAGTCCAATAGCTCCTTTTTTGTGATATACAACTGCGGCATCCACCCGTTCCAATAACCTTGTTGGAGCATCCTTCTTATTGGATCCAGGAGAAGAGGAATGTAAAGCTTTATGAAGATCAACTGCATGTGGAATCCAGGCATTCATACTGCAAGCAGTTGAGTCATTCACCATAACTTCAAAGAGCTCTGCTGAAGCATGGAAAATCGCAAGGCTCAATGGACTAGTACCTGACATTTGCAAGCAAATCAAGAACTGTAAGATGGAAATACAAAAGAGTTGCCTACAATAAAATCACACTAACTGCTAAATGTAACCACCTACCACTATTTGTATTCAATGATTCTGATTCCTTCCCAGATTGTATAACTGTCATTAGAACAGAAATAGCCTGTATAAATCAAGAACAATGTTCATTATTGCAAGGTGCAAAGTTTTCAATTGCTATACTTTATAATGAGGTTCAAACTTGGGGTTGACGACTATGAAAGATTATTTAACTACAGATCCAAATACCTCTGGAAAGAATCCTATTGCCAAAACAGCCTGCCTGCCAATATCAGACCTGTATAATAAGAAACATCAGGCTTCACTTACATGTGACGTATGCCAAATTCACAGTCAATGAATGCCATCAAACTAATGCACAACCTAGATATAGAACAAAGATCCCACAATGCCCAAAGCAGTTCTTCTGAGTGAAGAGATGCACCCATCAGCCGATCAATGGCACTCACCTGCAGCCCAGAAAGAAACAACAAAAAAAAAATTTTAACTGTACAAGAAGTCTAGATTCTGGAAAATGATAACAGAAAAATAAAACCCATGTTCTCTGATAGTGGCATACAGAATGTTATAATCCCAAACTTTTGTTGCATATAATGAAGTCAATCTTCTTTTTTGCTATCATAATGAAGTCAATTATGGATAATATGGCACTAACCACTCTAAGATTTGTCTCAGCTATCATACCAATGTCCTGTGGAGGACAAAAAAAACCCTTGGATATCATCACTACTGCATATCTCAGAGATAAAAATTCTTCTCTATCAATATCTTCCACCCCTTGCAGCGCAACAACAAGAGCTGCTGTAGCTTCAGGTTCACTCACAAAAAACAGTAACCCTGAAAAATTTAATTTAATTTTCAATGAATCAGCTAAAGCAGTAATTAATCATGTCGCCATATAAAAGAGAATTTTGATTATGAGAAGTGGCATACCCGAACGACATAAAAGAAGCGAAAGAAGTATGGCTTCAATAGTTGTAACAAGGTCTACAAAAACGTCCAGAGTACACCCAGTTCCTGACCGAAGAGTGGATGATGAAAGCAAAGCAGCCAACAAAGGAAGAAAACATCTCTCCTGCATTTATAAAACCTTAAAATTAATTTACTATCTCTAAATTCCAAAGCAAAGTCACCCAACAAAGTGCTCCACTCTACTTGATTGCAACATTATCTGTTTCACAATTTTAAAATTTTGTGACAGAGTTTCAGTTATGCTTACAAGAAATAAACTATTGAGGGATTCTAATTAACAGAAAATGTTTAACCATGTATACTCATAATGACTGACTAGCAAATATAATTTTGTTAGCACACATTACCTAGCACATTGTTGATAATTACCACAAAAGAGCTGAAGCAAAATCTTATATGGTCCAGACAGACGTTCAGGTTTGCTGGTATGGCCAAAAAAAAAGTTAAATGGGCTTGGGCTTGTCCAAGGCATGTCCATGACTCGAGCAAAAAAAAGGAAGAAAACAAGTGTTCTCTATCTCCAAGTAAATCTCTCACCATCTGCTTTTGAAATGTCCCAGACAGGATATTTACTGGTTTCTCTTTAAAATAAAATAACTAGAACTAAAATCTTGTAGATGTATTCGAACACAAACGAATACAGTACAATAGCCGGCAGATATTTAACCAGTTTCTCCTTAATAATAATATTCAAACTGAGAAACAGACAAAGGGAGTACAGTACGATGTTTAAACCAGAAAACTCTTCACCAATGAATAACCAGTTCCTTTCAGCTTTATATTCAGAATTTCAAGCATAAGCAGATGTGATACGAACAGCAATAAGAAACTAGTATTTTCCCACATAAATCCGTTTGCTTCAGAATGATATTAAAAATTCACGCATATAAAAATGTATTACAAATCAGCAGGATAAACCAGAAGTCATTCAACACTCCTAAATACGTTATTGTATTTTATAGCAGCAATACAATAACCAGTACACATAAACCAATCCTAAATACAGATTTAACAGTCGGATTGGAATGATAAGATAAGAACCTGTAAACGCAAATGAAACACCCGAAGTGATGTTTCCCAAGACAATGGGTTTGTGTCCACTGCCTGCTAGCATGAGGGGCTACGTCCTCCAACTAGCTGAAAGCTGAAGCTTTCCGAGACTCTCGTAAGAGAGAAGACTGAACTGAATAATAAATCAAACATAACAAAGGATAGTGCCTCATCTCCTTTTATTCTCGCAACGATGACCCTTCGACTTCTTTCTTGGGTTTTGTCTTATCTTTCCACGTCCTCTTTTGCCCACTTGGAATATTAATTTGACTTTTAATTAATGATGTTTCAGCTCTCATAGTCAATTTAATATTATAGTGATGACCCCCCTTAATATATCTAATGTCGCCAAGAAAGGGACATTACAGCTTTAATAAGGAAATGGTTGAAACTATTTCTTCTGAATCGTACAAGCTAAAAACTATTGTCAGCCTTCTTTACAGCATTAAACTCTCCCAAGATTCCTTCATATAAATTTACTGATGAATGGGATCTTAATGCATGGACTAAATTACAGGTGCCTTGACCATGTTGTCCTTGGTACAACCCCTTATCAAACAGCAACGGGTAAAGAAAAGGAAAATATTCAATGAGCAGAAGCTTGTTATGCTTGTCAAATTATCTATCAAAGGTTCCTCAAGCAAGCCTGGTAAAACAATTTGGACATGCCTAATATATTTGCACAAAGCATCAGAATGAGATAGAGCCTTCTTCCTTAACAACATGTCATTCTTGATCATAATGGATGAGAGAATGTCTTTGCAGGGTCATTTGATGAAAACCAAATAAATTTGCAATCAATTGGAAACCAGTGGTCGCAAGATGTAAGAAGATATCATTGTGATAATGCTGAAAAGTTTAACATTATCCTATGAGTATTTTGAAGAAACAATCACAATCAAGTCTACCAATATTGACCTGAAGTTTCATGATATATACAACAAACTCTTCTAGCAGGACAAAGAGAAGAAACAGTATGGACAACAGTGTTCAATGACTGTAGATGACATTTCCAGCCAAAGGCAAGTCCTCTCGTCAAAAAGGACAAGAAAAACCTAATGACACTACAAAGAATCTAAAACATATCAAATGTCATTATTTTGCTAAACTTGGTCATATGAAGTACTATAAAACAAGGTTGGTTAATCAAATATCCAACCAAGGTCGGTCTTTAAAGAAGGCCCATATTGCAAAGCATTCAGAGCAGTAATCAACCTATATGCCTACATGGGCAAACAACTAGTAGATCATACAAAGTCTTCTACAAGGTATATTGATTTAACTATTTTAGAGCATCTCAATACTTTACAAACAGGAAAGATTGATTCGCTGAGCATACAGTTTTCTCAGATACAATAATCTTTGGTGGTGGTTAAGAGCATACAACTATTAGCAAAGCCAATGTTCAGATAATATCTGCAGGGGCAAATCTCTTTTTTCTCAATGTATACAATGGTCCAAGCATGGAGTTCAATCTACTCTCAGTAAGTCAAAGTACACAACACTATCCCTAGTAGGATGTCATTTTCAGTGCACACAAGTGCTATATTGTTGACAAGGGTTACAATAAAATGATTGCAGCTGCAATTGAATATCAGGGAATGTATCAGCTTGATCAAAAGGACAGGTTCAAGAACACCCACTGGTTGCAAAGAGTTCATCTTCTATCAGTATTCCTTGGCATCAACACTATAGGCATCTCAATCTATCTTATCTATCTCTGTTGGCTCAAGAGAATATCTAGCAAACAAGACAGGATGTCTAATCAAGCTTTCCAAGCAGGGAAGCAGCTTAGAGAGCATCAAAGGTCATTCGGTTTGCTCATGCTAATATCTGTGGACCAATGTATACTTCATCAATCACTAGTGCCAGTTCTATTCTCTTGTACGTTGATAATTTCAATAGGAAATGTGCGTGTTTTCTCAAAGCACAATCAGTAATTTTAAAGACATTCAGAAGTTTAAATCCTCCGTGGAAAAAGAACCACAACGTGAAATCATCACTATTAGGTCTGACTATGGGGATGAGCTCTATTCAAATGAATTCCCCAACTTCTATAGTGAGCACGGTTTTAAACATCAATTTACCACACCCTAAAACCCTCAACACAATCGTACATTTGAGAGGAGGCAGCATACTAATATGGAAATGGCCCAATGTATGTAGGAGAAAATGTTCCCAAAAGTATTTCGCTCAGGCAGTTTACACTGCAGTGTACCTTCTCAACAGCTCCCCAACACATGCACTCAAGGAGAAGACCCCAAAGGAGGCATGGTCTAAAAGGAAACCACAGATGCACCATCTTAAGGTTTTTGGTTCTGCATATGTTTTGATTCCAAATGCCAAAAGAACCAAACTTGACTCCAAGAGTCAAGAGTCAATGTTCACAGAGTATAGTGATAATCATAAAGCCTACAGGTTAAATTGATGTGGACATTGACCACCTAACATTCAGCACGGATGTAGTGCTTGATGAAGAAGTTGGGCCACTAAAGCTCTCTTCTAACATCAACAGTTGAAAGATTAGCCTCTGATGCATAAAGATTTCAGTGTTCAACTTCCATTTACTACACTCGAAGGGAGTAGACTCTTGACAATTCCCAAGTTGTGGAATCTCCTTAGCAAATTCCAGTACCAGAACTTTTTCTTCAAGAAATTCAGATAAGTATCCAGATAATAAAGTTCAAGGAAGAACAAGTCATGACGATCATGATGATTTGCGTCAAGATTTTTCTACTATGAGACCTGTTTGGTGAGAAAAACTCATTGGTGATGGTTGGATGATAAATTGGTTGAGGGTCAATCATCAAGAGGCAAGAGCAAGTAGAATACAGCAAACTTTTCTATTATATCTCACATTTGAATTGTTTACAAACCTCAAGATTATTCAGAGGCAAAAGGTAAACTTAATGGGAAACGGCTACAGAATCTCAATATGAGTCTTCTAAAAACAAAGAGTTGGATTCTTTCACATCTTCCACTAGGGAAGAAACCCATTGGCTGTAAATGGGTGAACAAAGTCAAACACAATTCTGACAGTACATTTGACAAATACAAAGCAGAATTGATGGTTAAAGGATTCTCACAACAAGAAGAGATAGACTATGACGAAAAATGTGAGCCTACATCAGCAATGGGCAGCATCCATCACACTCTTGCCATGGCAACTCAATTTGGCTGGAAAGTTCATCAAATGGACTTGAAGAGTCCCTTCCTCAATGGAGATGTAGAGGAAGACAAATACATGACACAGCACCAGCTTTCCAAGTTGCAGGAAAAGAGCATCAAATTTCTTGACTAACAAATGCTCTTTATGGCCTGCTATAGTCACCCAGGGTATGGTACATAAGATTGAGAGGAACTTGGATGATCAAGGGTTTTACAGAAATCCTTCGGATCCCAATTTATATCTGAAAGACAGGTATCAATATCATTTTTGTCGTCATTTTTGTGGACGATATTACCATTACAAGTAGTAAGGCACATTTGCTTCAGCAAATAAAATGGAATTTGTGTCAGGCCTTTGATATGACTCACTTAGGGCTTCTTCATTATTGCCTAGATATAGAAGTATGGCAGAAAAGTGATGGCATTTTTATTCCTCAATCTAAATATGCCCAAAGTTTTGCTAGACAATTTTTGAATAGAAGGTTGCAAAATCTCATCCACTCCTATGTAGAAAGGGTTGATGTTTTCAGCCAAAACAACCTCAAAGGTAATCAATGAGTCAGCATTCTGTTAAGTTTTCGAAACAAAATAGCGTAACATGCAATAACCAAAAACTTTAAAAAAACATAAGAGCAGAAGATGCAAATGTTTATCCTGCGAAGTCCCTCTTACTTGAGGCCTAAACTCAGCCACGCCCATAGAATAGATCCTTTGTTATAAGTTCAACACAATTACAATGATCTTCATGATTATGATTGATAATATTTGTCAATCAATCAACAAGCCCCATTTTTCGAGTTCAATCAATACCAAACAATGAGTATCTCATATATACATCAATAAACCGCAATAACTTTCCACAATCAATGATCATTTATGATCATACACAGAGCAATCCCGTAGCATAGATAATACCCATATTACAAAAGATACATGAATTCTTAACATTCACGAAACAGCTAAACACTCTGCAGAAATTCACTATAATTTATTGTCACCGAATAAATGTGTCCAGAAAATGTCTATATTCTTCAACACACGAACTGTGAATTGTTTCTGTAACTAAAGAGTCTCTCGTGGAAAGCCAAAAGACAGTTGTTCCCAGTACTGACAAGACCCTTTGTTTTATTGAAAGTAAACCAAATACATAACATCAACATGATTCATAACCATGAAACGACAAGCTATACCGCAAGAAGAATAACCAAAGCCAAGTCATCTTATGAACGGTGACATGTCATCACATATCAGCATGGACAAGGACAACCTACTAAGAATATCATATATGAGAGAGAATCGATGACATGGAACAATACAAACACAATGTAGGAGACAATACATCTCAAGCTAGGCAGAGAAAATATAAAAATGACATTACAAAATATGAACCGCTTCATGATCATAATCAACCGCAAACCTTCTGCACGTATGAATGGTAATCCTCGAAGCTACCAGAACAGTAACACATTCAAGTATCTAGTGGATAGTCTGGCCATATCTACCTTACAACACCAGACCTTAAAATTTGAGTTATGTTGTGAGTTACATTTTTCATTGTATAATAACCTCCAGTGCAAAACATTGGGTTGCAGCAAAGCCAGTATTGTGATATGTGAAAGGGACACTTGACTTTGGCATCCTATACAGCAGAAGCAAAGATCCTAGGCTGGTTGGGTTCACAAATTCAGATGGCAGGTTTTGTCGGTCACAGTTAGTCAACTACTAGATATGTTGTAGTGCCTCCCATGTTTGCATTTTGTTCCATGGTTATGTTGAGCCAAGAGATAATATGATTGTTATTATTTGATTATCAGAATGATGAGATGCTTCGATGACTATACATTATTTTGATGGCAAGTATCACAGTTAGATTATTTTGCCATTCAATTTGATCATATCTGCATTATGATGTTAGTGATGTGAAATGATGCTTTCTGATGACGTCTGGTTTATTTTGTATCTGGACCTGGCCTATGGATTATGCATATAAGGATTTTTTTTCAACTTGTGATTATTGTGCCTTTGCGCTAAGGATTGTTGTATTTTACTTTCAATTGATATATGCTCAAATAGCCTAAAAATGATTATTTAAATGTTTTAATTTGATGCAATAGTATACGGTTATATGTTGTGTGTGATGTATAGCATCACTGCTATGCATTTTGCCCATTAGTGTTAGTACGAAGTGAGAGAGAGCCATTATCACTTGCTTGTGAGATCTACACGGTGTCTCATTCTCCTTCAATGTGATTATCTATGTTTATGTGCTTCGGCTATTTATACGTTGAGCATCTACACTTGATGTTCATTTGTTCACTGAAAAGTACTAGGTATATGCATCTTGAGTTGCAGGAATAGAGTGTATACCTATATCCCCGGCAGATAGTGACCTTGGCCTTTCATTTTGAGCCAACGTCGTCCTGGTATGGATGACATATCCGTATTACTGTTATTATTATTATCCCTACCGCACATGTTGGTAAATCTGCACTGCATGATGCATTATGTGGATTAGACCACTTAGCATGTATGTGCATTTAGAGCTCCACAGTTGTCACGGAAGCTTTTGATTTAAAATGCTCGTTTACTTGTAACTTAGAGGTTGTTAATTATTTAATTTAATTTACCGGCTAATTTGACATAATTGGATTCCATATACCTAGGATTGATTTATATAATTGAGTAAAAGGGCCAATAGATTATTAAGTGGTTTAATACTCTATTTTCTAAATCACTTTTGTAAACGTGTTTTTGAGGCAAAAAGTGAATTTTCTAAATCACTTCTTATTTTGCTTTTGTAAGATTTGAAATTTAGCTCTCAAAACCGTTTTGGAGTTATATTTTTTGCTTTTTGGGAGAGATTGGCTCACCAGATTTTCACGAAGAGAAGCTCGTTGGATTCAGGGTGATATTCCTCACCTTTGTCGTATCTTTCTCCCCTTTAGGTGCTTCTGTTGAATTCTTCTCTTCATTCTGGTTTCTTGAGCTTTTGGCTTGGGGTAGGGCTCTCAAGATTTAATTATCTACTTTGTCTTTTCAATTTCTTTTGCCTGCTTTAGGACTGCGAGTTGGCAACTAGTCTTTGTTAAATATTTTAGCTTCGTATGAAATTCTGAATACTATGATTTATAAATCGCAGATCTATATACTATATATGCGCTAACATATTTTAGAGCAATCTTATATTTGGCAATGTATGAAATTTTCATCTGACAGGTGTCATCGTTGTTAGTCTAACTTGGAAAATAGCTACACAGTCAACTATACTTCATCATTGTATTCAGTATCATACTTTATTTTGGGTCCTGGGTCAAATGTGTGACTGCAGGTTTACTTGTTGAAGGAGACGGGATTGAATGTGGAAAGGGAACTGAACCAAAACTTGGTCTACGGCATCTTAAGTGGTTAGCACAGTCGGCTCCATACAGCAGGAGACATTATCAGCAAGCCCAACTTGATTAGAGGTCTGTAACGATGTGCTTTTGAAACCTATTCTGTGCATTGTATGTGAGCAGGAATTAACCTTCCTCCATTTATTTCTGAATATCAAAGTATATTTGGGGTCACATTCTTAATTGCAAAGGTGTGTGCTAGTGTATTGTATTTCTCATGAAGAAATAACATCTTTTCAATGTGGACGTTACTGTTGCATATTCTGAGTTATTAGTGCTATTTCAGTATTCAATTTGGGTGGGTTTTCTGATGCATTTTTTGGCTGAGACTATACTTTCTGTTAGTTGGTCTGAAGAGCATCATAAAGTTGCCTAATATTTAATGTGAGTTTGTGCTTGTGTGAGAGTGTTCCATTTAGCACTGTGGCAGCAGCTTTCAGAATGTCTATGATTTGTTTGACAAAATTCCTACTACAGTAACAAACACATTTGGCACAGTGATTGAATCAAAGATCATGAACTGTTAATTACAGAGGAAGCAAAACAGCTAATAACTTTGGGGAACAAATTGATGTACTGCCATTAGCAATATTATTCCTTAGTTGTACGGGTTTTGTGATACGTTGAACAGTACAGCAAACTCAGGAGTCACTACAGAAATCTGTTAACTGTTTGTTATAATTACCATCATTAATACATATCAGCATTGGCCCAATTTAATATCAAAACGTTATAAAGTTCATCGGTACTGCTGTAGGTAATAGCTCAGTATATTACACAACAACATTAAGCATCAATACCAACAAATTTTCTGACAATCAAGGACATAGACAGTACCTTCAACACAGAAAGCAAATAAGAATCTATGTCTTTCTGAGAAACGCAATACTTAGAAGATCCAATTAAGCCAACTGTTGTTGTGTATGGAAGCACATCATCGTCCTGATCTAGTAGTAGTCGCTTGGCATGTGTTACTGGTGATGGATCCTCAATAGTATTCCGAAGGTTCAACAACTTCTGCAATTAAATTCACTGATTATCCTGAATTGAATAGAACAGAAATTTATACTGCAGCATATCACAAAAAGGAAGTACTGAAAGAAAGGACACTAACCAAGAGCCTTTTCATTTCTGAATTGGCTTCAACAAGAGCCTTTATGCCTGACTCTGAAACTTTAGAATTGTCTGAAAGATTCTCCAACAAGGACCCAACTGTAGACTGCGAACCAAAGTAAACAATGCCATGTCAAAGTAACAATTAGACAGAAAAAAATTATCGTAATCAATTTGAAAGGTCAAGAAAATACCTCAAACTTAACAATGATTTCATATGCCCGCAAACGGTGTAAAATTTTTGTGACAAGACAGGCAACATTGTGGCATGGCCTTTGTAGCAGTAATTTTAAAAGAGTACTGTAACCTTCACTACTACCCGTTGGAACACTCTCACCCTTACATCGCACCCATCCTAAAAAGGATTCACAACCAACAGCATAACGACAGGCACGTTCAACAAGTCCCAATGCTAGCAAGGTTGTGCTGGTTGATCTACCAAAATCATGCTGTAGGACATTAATAAGATGCTGCATCCCACCTGAATTTACAAATTGGCAACAACCTTCCGTATCCATGCATACTAGGTGCACCATACTCAATCCCGCAACCAATTTACTTATCTGTTAAGGGCAGTAAAATAAGAACACAAATATCAACTACAATATCGCTGGACATATAGAACAGTAAAGGAAGTACAAGATAAACATATCTGCTATAGTTGGGATGATCACCTGACAATTTATAGAAATACCATCACTGACAAGGTCCTCATCAAATTGAAAGCAGTGGTCAAAAATATCCAAAACCAGATCCTCTGTAAGTGGTTGGATGTGGTCATTCAACTCAAAATGTTCTAAAATTCCACTATGAATATCATTTGTCTTTGAACCGAGCTTTCTATATAGGTCCATGAGTTCAATTTTCACTTTGACCAAGTTTGTTGAAAATTGTGGGGGAATTTTAACACTATATTGCATAAGGTCATTGTGTTTGTCATTTCCTACAATAGTCGAAAATTCATGCAGGAGATATGGAGACACTGCCGAAAAAAGACTACCGGTTAGAGTTTGAACACTCCTTTCATCAACATGTGTCTGAAGAATCTTGATGCCCAAATAGAGGATTTTCTTAACCTCTATTGATGGCTGAGGCTTCACAGTAAGGTGCAATCTTTTCACTGATGATATAGACTCTTCAAATGTTGGTTTGACAGACTGCAATGGTAAAGGAAGATCTTCAATCTTACCCTCTGCATGGGAACATACTAGATTTGCCAAAGAATTATCCAAATCAAATTCCACGCTAAATTGACCCAGTTCTTCAGCAGTGTTTCCATAGACAACCAATGTTAGAGTGCGGTACCTGCCTCTGATCACAAGATGGTTTGTCACAACAGGCTGGAATGAAACAACAAAAATTAATTCCACAAGTTAAAATGTTTTGGTGAATAATGAATCGCAGATACAATATAGCCATTCAGATACACAAATCATAAAGGCAATTACAAAACCCAGACAGAGCCTCTTTACAGAACACATGCTCTTTGTAGCTATTTCAGGAAAAACATTGTCAGAACTGCTTAGTACATATTGTATAACATCTTATATTAACCAAAAGCTACATGCATTCAAAAAGGGCTCGACGCTAACAAATCTTCTATGATGCATGTATTCCAGCCTGCGAAAAAAAAGGGTAAAGGTAGAAGAAGTAGATGCATCCTTTTAGGCATAAAGGCATAAGAAACTACAACGCTAAAATTTTGGTCATTGCTTTCACTGCTTGTAAATCAATAAGGCATCTAGTTCCACACCTTAATCTAAAATATCCAACAATGATTTGATTACTTGTTATCTTCTTGCTAGAATCACAATTATCATTAGGACCAAGAACATTATAAACTTGGATGAATACATCACATTGTTGCCTTAACTGAAAATAAATCCCTACCTGCTCCCTTTCTTCATCAACACTGACAAGGAATTATCAGAAGAAAATGTGATCTATTGTTAAAAGTTGATTCCTAAAAGGCACATTGTGATAATACATTTCAAGACTTTTCAGACCTCTGTCAATAATGAATACAAAATGGGTAACAGCAGAATAATATACTTGTACATTATCTCACAACATTCTTAAAAGTACATGTACATATTTGAGAAAGTTGGGTCTGCCATAGACTACAGTGTTTATAACAATGAGTTACCTTTGAGATAAATACTTAATTTTATAACACAAGCACAAATGATATTTGACATTAGTTATAACAGCTTAAACTTTTTAACATCTTTGATGGACCTTACGAAATTAAATATATGTATAAGATAACAATGAATATCAGAAGCGTGAATATAGATTTTGCAAGCACACTAATTGAGTACAGTTGGAATTCTTATTGCTAGCTTATATGAATCACAAAAAAAGCTGCTTGTTAGCAGTGGTAATAGAGAAGATGAAGTTAAAAACATGTAATATTAGATTATACATAAGAATAACTTGATTAGATTAGTTTAATACAGCCTGGACTCAGTCCAGTTAATCAAAATGAAGCACATCAATTGGGGATGATGAAAGCAGGATCAACAACCAATTAATCCAGGAGATTATTAGAAAGATCCAAGAATGAACCTGGCCCTACTATGGATAAGCTAACTAGATGACTACGTTACACAAGGATGTGCCCCCAAGGATTTTTCGTACCCATACAGCATACATTATGGGAACACAAGGATAGCTCGAGGACATTTTTAAAAAAACTTCCCGAAAAATCTCTTATCTGCTGAAACAGTAAGGAAATGCTGCCAGGACAACCAGCTGTCCCGTGGTTGTAGATCAACTTTATGGAAGGAAAAGGCATACCATTGAAAAAAAATACTACTTTATTTGTGGACCCTGACCCCATTCTAAGCCGTAACATAACAAAAAGAGGACTGTATATGAAATTATTGTTCACTTTACATGCAAAAAGAATTTGCAGCCCAGTTAAGAAGACAAGCCAAAAGGGTTTTAGGGTGCAGTTGGAAAAACCAGCATTCAATAGCAACAAAGGTGAGGAGAAAGGAAGCTTGCTCTTATTCTTGTTCTTGCTCTTTCCCTTTTGCTTGCTCTTACTCTTGTCCACTCTCTACAACATTCCCGGCCAGCTCTCCATTCACCCCACGCCCCCTTCCCACTGCCACTTATTTACTCCCTCCAGCATTTATGAGGCCATCAACTCTTTGATTTAGCAAAGCAGCTGTGAGGAAGGGTTTCAGACGGAGCTCCTCCAGCTTGGTATTCCGGTTCTAGGCTCCTACCTTCCCATTCTCTTGAATAGAGTTGTGTGCACTGGTTTTACAAACTCATGGTTGAGATTCGTGATTTATCCGTTTCATAAATCCGGGTTGGTTTTGAACCTTGATGACTATAGGACCATCATGATCAGGCATACCTTTGCCAAACTCTGCACCACTGCCTTGAACACTATTCTCACTAGAGTACTTGATAGGGGACATTGTAGGGCGAGAGATCAGGCAGGTTTTTGGGTGGTGGACTTTCAGACCATGGATCATATCTTGATGTTGCAGACTATGATTGAGGAGGCTTGTCACCGCTCAGCGAAAGTCTACTGTTGTTTTGTGGACTTTCGCAAGGCGTTTGATTTTGTACCCCAAGTGGCACTTTTCCAAATACTTGGAGACATTAGGGTTTCAGAGACTATTGATGGTGATCATGAGGCTCTACGAGACTGTTGTGGGCAGAATCAGGACTTTTGAGGGTTTTCCGGACCTGATCCAGAGCACCATTGGGGTGAAGCAGGGCTTCCTTCATTAGGAATTTATGTTGAGTGATTTTCATTACATACAGAGCTCCCCAAAACAGATCAGAAATCCACAAGCTGTTGGGTTTTCTTTTCAAAATGCAAATCGGATTGTTTGTTTGCAATTTTTCTCAATAAGAGGGCAGAAATATCAGCATCATTGGAATTCAATTATTAATTTATTCCTTAAAAAAAGGTCGGAAACACACTAGCTGTCAAGATAAATGCATAAGATCCGGGCAGATTTTAGAGACTTAATAGCTTTCCAGATAGAGGAGTCATCCCTAAGGATTTTTATTTATAATGAAGTTTGGATGTCTGCCTCGCATTAGAAATTTTGCAATAAAAGAGATGATAAATTTGGTAAGTGTTCAAATTTTTCCCCATAACAGATCAGGTTTTAAGAACTTGTTTAGATTTTGCCTTGGAATGATCGGATTTCTCCCACTTGTTTGGGATTTACCTTCAAGGAGGAATGAAAATTTCATGCCCCTTGTGAATTTTGCTTTGACCCAGATTGGAAATTCACCTTGTGTTAGGAAAAATGCCTTGGAGGAGGTCGGGAATAGACGAGCCTTAGGAGTTTCTTCAAGAGAGGAGGTCATATTTTCACCTCTAATTGTGAATTTGTCCACTACTTAAATCATAGTCCTTAAAATTGTTAGTAAGTCCACCCAAACCTGGGCAGAAATGAATTAGGAGTGAAAAAAATTCTTGGAATACAAGTCAGAAATGAGCAATAGATTAGGAATTCCATCAAGACTTGCTTCAAACTTAGAGAATTTGATCAAAATGAAGATTGGGCTTTGGCAATTCACTTGGACAACTCCATCGTAGGACAGAAATTACGCTTGTGTTTGGACAAGTCACTTGATGCTGGTCACAAATTGGCTAAGTGTAAGGATTAATGCTTGGAAAGGGATCAGATTTTAACCATGTGTTGGGAATTTTCCTCCAAAAGCAACTTGGATTTCCAATCTTGGCAAGGATTTAACATTGAAGGCTGGTTGAAAATCTCAGAGTATTTAGGATAAACATCTCTTCTAGTCAGAAATTAGACCCTTGTTAGGAGTTTTTCTTGGGGGTTGAGTTGATTTTAGACAAGTATTAAAAAATTATCAATAGATGGTCATTAATCCACCACTCGTTCTGAATTTTCCTCATCTCCTGGTTGCAAATCAGACCTTTGATTGGAATTTTCTCACTAGGAGATAGGAATTTTCACACTTGATAGAATTTTCATTCAAGGCTGTGCATTTCCTCAATACTTAACTAATCTGATCAAAAGGAGGTTGGAATTCAGATGTGCCTTCAGATTTTCGGGCTTTGAGCACTGAAATTGCCAGCTCTCCTAATAATTTTCATTTGTAAAATTGGAGTTTCTTCACACCTCTCATTCTTTCAAGTGTTTAAACTTTCACCTCTTGTACCAACATGTTCAACCTAAGACTTGACCTATTCGTTCCAAAACCAACTTCTCACACTTATCCACAAGTTGATCAAAGATCCAACAGGAACTTTTGGCTGATTAGGAGAGACTAAGAGATTCTAACTACCACAAAGCTAGACTAAAACTAACAAACAGTCAACACCTACTACAAACTAAGCCAAACACTGAACCGCTAAACAAAAAAAAGATGGGGTCCCATTTGCAATGTGGCATGTATGTTTACAACACAACACACTGTTCCATTAGTTCATGACACCTTCTCAGCTCCATTACTCATAAATCTGAGTCAAGTTGTTTAAACTGAGATATTCAGTTTCCATCTTATATAAGCCCATTTACGCTTCAAAGATCCCTAGATGCAATCACCTTGGACTAAGAGTATGTCAACTATTTATATAAATGCTTCGAAGATTCCTAGATGCAATCAGCTTGGACTGAGAGTATGTCAACTATTTATATAAACAATTATATCATATAATATTCATGGAATACAATATGTGGCTTGGCTCGCCAACTAGGTAGCAGCAAATATTCTTCTTTTGCCTTTCAATCTTAAATGCATCTTACAGTGAACTATGGTCACATACTTATCAATGGCTCCATGAAAGCAGTTATTTTTAAAGACATTTTTGGATGTGTAAAAATAATCACTCGGTGCCAGTTGTATTGAAAATGACTTGTGAAGTTATGGGCAGTAATTGTAGTCCTGGACACTTGATTGCATCAGCAACATGATATGATATGTGCCAAGCTGCAACTTAATAGAAGAATATTATTTCTGCTAATACATGTGACCAATTCAAAATGGTTGCTCATTCTGTCTAAGTGAGAAGAGAAAAGTGGTAAAATTGTAAACGTCAATTGATGTACAAGTAATTTTAGAGTGTTCTGGGCTTCATATTCAACACAAAAAACAGGTACTATTGTACACTACCAAACAATAGCAAAGAAAGAAAAAGCTGTGACACCAAAAAAGAGTAGATGACTAACATTGCACTTGCTACACATACATGTAAACTCATAACGTGCCATATTAATGCTGCATATTAAGCACTAACCTGAACTTCAAGTATATTTGATGATGATGGTGAATACAGAAAAGCTTGGCAAAGGCGCCTGAAGCGAGCATCACCTTCACATTGTACAAAAACCTCCAGTGCAAATGACTGGGGAAAGCTTGCTCTACAAGTACCATGTAAACATAAATTGTGTCAACAGAAAACATAAAATATGCATTACCAATTGTATATTATAGATCATTAGTATGGTTTAGATTTAAGGCCATCTTTATGGGAAATGCTGTGAAACTTTATATGTTCACTAGTTGATAATCCTCAACTTTCCAATTCAATGAAAATAGCAAATAGAAACTTAGAATATTATTCAATTGCACATTAAAAGTAATAAAGTCAAAAACTCAAAAGATGTTTCCAATTAGCCAGTATCCTCGAGAGTTGAACCAAGCCAAATATATATCCAATATAAACAACATATATGATGATATTTTGACACAAATGACTTATTGCTAATTATATGTCCTTGTTCATTGGATGTGCACATGCATCAAAATCTAATCAATATGCACCTAACTTCTACTGTGCATTTTCTTAGATGTTACAATGTAGAAAGAAATTACGACAACATAGGTAGCTAAAGAAAGTATAAACATTAAGCTACGTACTTAATTAGTTTCAAGCGTACTAGGGAGTTGAAAGATTCAATATATATAACTCTTAGCATGTGACTATATAATAATTATAAATACTTGCTCTCACACAGGTTTATCACAGGCATGGAACCCAAAATAATCCTGGTCTAATTGTTCTGCAGGTCAATATTGCATTATCCATATGAATCCTGTTTGAAAAAGGGTTGCTATAAAGAAAGTGACTACTTTGTGTAATCACCATCAGAAATTATTTATATCCCAAATAGCATACATCATACTGTACAATCATCACAGGAAAATGATTCTAGACGATAAAAAATACAGTCCTCTTATTTTATGGATTGATTTATCCTACTGAGATGGTTCAATAAAAGCCAAGAACCCTAATTTAGTTTTCAAATTATCTAACAATTATGAGCAACTGAAGAGGACGCTCTAATTACTGATTCAAACCAACTTGAAAAGGAAACTGAGCAATCAACTAGACTGCAGAAAGGGAAGCTGATGCAAGACATGACAACAAGCAATTTCTGACATCTCAATTGAATGCAGAAGTAATTGATTTGGTTAGGAATAAAAATGCAAGGATTACTGATAGCTAGGATGAAAGTTCTTAAGTATTAATCTAAGTTACTGATTCGGATGCGGATTCTGGAAGCGGATACGGGATGCGGGGATTTTTTTTATTTGTGGATGCGGATGCGGGAGGAAACGCATATATATATATACATATATATATATAATATTAATATTTGTAGGATTCTTGGTGGAAATCCTATTTCAAATTTTTAGCTTCATCCAGATTTAACCTGTAACATCTTAGCAGTGATTAGATGTTGCCTGGCAGAAAGCCCTATATTCGAATTTGAGAGTGAATTTGACTGTGACTGGCAGAAAGCCCTATAATTGACTTTAATAATGCTGTCAGGTATTTAATATCTCAATTATTTGTCAACTTTAGATATTGCATTTGAAGACTGCTCTGTTTGTGTTTGTTTTCATGTTGGGCATCCTCTTTGTCAGAATATTCGCAGGATTCTAGTAAAAATTCTATTTCAAATATTCATCATTATCCAGATTTAGCCTGTAACATCTTAGCAGTTAGATGTTGCCTTTATCAAGCTAGTATTACACTGTTGCTTCCAGGTTTATGTTTTCTATTTTGTGGATTTCTTATACAGTTATAATCCTTTTGAGGGATACCATAAGTTTGTCATGATGAAGATTTCTACAAGATGTTTGTTAATACAGCAATTCAAATTTTCCTTGCCTAATTCAGATTTTTTTTGTAGATTGGAAATTACAGGAGTCCATATTTGGGACTTCTTACTGATGATTTCTTTCCTGAATAATAATTTTTGTTGGGGAATCCCTGTGCTTGTCTTGAAGGATACATGATGCTTGAAAGGCAGTTTTGCAGCTTTGAGACAGCATATGATTGTGTACTGGCACTTTCTGTTGGATTAATTTAAATTATTACTAATCAGTTCAGAAGATTGTGGAATGTTTATTAGCAAACTAATGTTTTACTTGGCCCCTGCCATGTGAGATATCGATTTAGTTAATGGGACCTGGTCCACCAAAGGCACTTTTACCCATTTGCCCTGTATATTAATCAATAAGTGCACATAGCTTAATACCACTCTGATCGCAAACATGTCCCTCTAACACATTTCTTCACCATCAGCTTTACTTAGGTTGTACGTATCTGTGACAAGGATTAAAAAAGTGCATGACATGTGGCAGATGGCAGAACAGTCATTTTGACTGGACACATAAGGAGCAGAGATATCTTTATGTTTTTATTATTGTTTTTTGTTTGAAAGGCCGCTGGGCCCGCGGATGCTCCCAGATGTGTTCGGAAGCCCTGCGGGTGCTGGCCGGAAGCCAGCCGCAGTCTCAGCTTCCAGGCGCATCCGGGAGCCTGCGGCTGGCTTCCGGCCAGCACCCGCAGGGCTTCTGGGCACATCCGGAATCCGTCCGCCTCCGATGGAGAAGCCAGGCCTGGACCCCACGAATCGGTATCTGAGGTATTAATTAATATTCAAAATTTAAGTTATTAAACACAGGTACTAGCCCCAGCAATAACTGATTACAACAATATCAATATGTAAATAAATCATGAGAGCAGCAGCATAACGGCATAATGATTTCCTAACGCATTATGACACTAGTCTCAAACATCAAAAATCCATAATCTATTAATATCTAGGTTATCGAAATGGGATCTTTTGGGCGATTCCAGGTACAAAACATACCAGAATCGGATTCTGAAACAAATCTTTTGTGGGTGCATCCAGGGTTCATGTTTTTACGTGCTGATATGCTTAGTGATTTTAGTTTGATCTTTTTGACAGAGCTGATTTGTGAACCCTGAATATATCTATCATGAGATTCTAGTTTGATCATTTTTATGTTGAAACCTGAATTTTAAATTATAATGTTATGTTTCAAATTTTGAAAATAGTTTGGTCTTTTTATTTCTTGCTCCTAGACTACACCTTACCCCCTTCATCAAATGCCCACCACTTGACTGCATTAACACACACTATCATGGAATAGAAGTGCATGTCAAGCATCCTTTGCTTTCCTTCCTTTGGTGCTCCTCGTACACATCCTCAAGCTTTGACTCTACACCTATCCAACCATGTTGAACCCCTTATACTGGCCATTCATGTTTTAACTTTGGCATCCCCTATTATGTCCCTAGTTTGGTCTTCGGTGTTAGAGATTGATTCCATCATAAAAGACTTCCTCCTATCCAAATTTGTGCACAATTTACTCAATTGATCTCTAAACACTTGAGGATTTGTTCTGATAAAGATTACAAGAAGGGTTTTTATAGAGCAACCAATAAGAGTGATAATTATATTGTAATGTCTCCTTATGATCTTACTTAATTTGTCTATAGTTCCAAATTACCAGTTGTAATATCCTTTATGAAATTACTTATGTTTGTTCTTCCCAAGGATTGATATTGCAAGGAATTGTTTATCTTAGGTATATATAAGCTAACCTACATCTCTTTATATACTTATAATGTACTTCAGTTTTTTTACAGCAGTATCTATGTTCATGTCTAACCCATGCTACACTCAACGGCTATATTGTTGTTGACTTGAGATTGCTCAGCTATTTCACCCCAAATGGTTATCGCAGTTGAGTTCCTTGATTTCCCAAATTCTGTCCCTTATAGTAATATCGAATTTCGTGATTTATCAAAGGGTGCCAATGAGCTAATTGCTCAAAGAGCTCAATCCAAACTTGGTATTAGAGAGTGATAAACTCTTTCGTGTCTTCTCATAACTCAACTGGGATAGTTGACTATAATATTATTATTATTAATCATTGGATGATATATGTTTCATCATGAAGATCTATCGTTCCAACCATTATTTCCTGAATGAATAATATGTGAGTTTCTATTAATTGTCGTGCCAAACAGCACAAGGAATATTATAAATTGTTAATTGTGGGCCATTAAATGCTTTTCAATAAGGGTAGACCATATTGCATTTATATGTGATAAACAAGGATTGAATCTTTCATCACATTTCCAACCCAGGACAGACCTTCCATGTAGTCCTGTTGCAGATGCCTTTTTTAATGTCTACATTCGTGATGTTTAGAATTGATGCCTTGTCATTTCTTTTTCTTTTTTCTTTTTTTTTCTTTTTGCCACTATATAATCTTTCATTTTTCTCCCATATCAACCCACGATACTGGTAGCTGCTTCCTCCGTGAGATTCCTGATTGATGTCTCCTCCGTATATGTTGAGTTTCCCTATCTAAGCTCCACTTTTCCTTTGACCTCTGTGTAAACTCTCCTCTCTTCATATCACTATTTCCTTTGTTGTCTGGTGACTGTCGGGTGATAGGGAAACTGGAAAAAATGCTTAGACTTAACTTTTTATTAAAACCTCTGAATTGATCATTGCCTTTCCTATACCTTTACGTACTGGGGACATATCTCTTCCTATTCATGAGACACGTCCTCCCATCATGTTGCCTTCATGGTGACTAAGGTGGTGGTTTGATTATATCCTCATTGTTGAACTCTTGAGGTATCATTAGATATTGTGTTTGTAGAAATATATTTGTTTGTCAGAATATTTATCATTGATTTATATCATTCACAGATTTGATTTATATTTCTGATTAATATCATAAGAAATATTGATAAATATTAATTTCATGATTAACATTATAATATTATTAACTTAATATTATTGATCAGATTAATATTATTAACTAATATCATGTTTTAATTTATTATTATCTAATATATAACGTATATGTGTGTGTGTGTGTGTGCGCGTGTATTTGTTATAGATGTAATAATGTATTTCACATCTATATTATGGTAACATATAATATATCAAATTATTAGTTCTTGTAATGTTCCCGTTATAAAATAAAATCTTAATCAAACTACTGTTAATGGGCCGATTGATTTAATATATTTCGGACCCATTTTTGTTTTGTTTCTGTAGTTTTGTGTAGCTGTCAGCTATCTTTGCACACCCTCGGAAAATTTTCCCTGACGGGTATTTTGTTGGGATAAGGTGACTCAGCTTTACCACAATTTATTGCTTTATTTGTGCTTTCTTGGAAAGTTGCTAAATGAAGCTGGATTCTTCCACAAGAAATGACTTGGAGTAGAAAAACAGAAAGCTTCTGGTTTTTGGTGATTTATTCTCTTATGTTTTGTTTTATGCAAGGGTTTTGCATAAAGAAGTTTCTAAAATAATTTGTAGATGCATTGAATGTAGACACTTTAGAAATTGTTTCCTCTTGTATGAGAACTCTATAAGTACAAAGCATTGTTGTAGAGAATGTAGAGAGAGATGAAAAGTTATTTGCACAGGGTTATGATGCCGGATTTTCTCTAGAATGGAGCAAGATGTAAATCTCCATGTGAAGATTGTAAATGTATTATAACTTGTTGCTGAATAATACATTAGCTTGATGGTTTGGAGGGTGGGATTTTTACTTGGAAAGGTTTTTCCCACGTATATTTGTGTTCTTTGTTCTGTCTCATTCTTCTAGTTTCATGATTGTAGAATAATAATCTGTATGTCATAATGCTGCTGAAATTCATCTGAGATCAGTATGCACATCCTGTATCCAATAGTTCATTGAATAACTTCTAATAAAAAAATACAAGTGTATACTACTATGCCATAAAAGCGGAAACAGACAGTTGATTTCCCACAATTAAAACCTTAAAGGAAAGTGATTGCAATTTACCAATCTAAATAAATTTCAGCAGCATTACGACATACAGATTATTATTCTACAATCATGAAACTAGAAGAATGACACAAAACAGAGAACACAAATATACGTGGGGAAAACTTTTCCAAGTAAAAACCCCACCCTCCAAACCATCAAGCTAATGTATTATTCAGCAACAAGTTACAATACATTTTCAGCCTTCACACGGAGATTTGTGTCTTGCTCCATTCTAGAAAAAATCCGGCAACATAACCCTGTGCAAATAACTTCTCATCTATCTCTACATTCTCTACAACAATGCTTTGTACTTATAAAGTTTTCATACAAGAGGAAACAGTTTCTAAAGCGTCTACATTCAATGCATCTACAAATTAGTTTTGAAAGTTCTTTATGCACAACCCCTGCATAAAACAAAACATTAGAGAATAAATCACCAAAAAACAAAAGCTTTATGTTTTTCTAATCCAAGTCATTTCTTGTGGAAAAATCTAGCTTCATTTACCAACTTTCCAAGAAAGCACAAATAAAGCAATAAACCATGGTAAGGCTGAGTCACCTTATCCCAACAATCTCCCACTTGACGAAGACATTACAAGATTCAAACTGATGAAACTATATCATCACAACTATTCATGAAACAACATAAATCATAACATATGCTCACGTGCTCCAACTAGACACATGTCCAAATAACACAAGCATAAGATCCATGTGATAACAAAGGCTACACACACTGCCACCACTCCACTGTGCTCATGAGCTACATAGAAGCATCAAAAACATCAACTTCTTATCCCAACATATTTAAGCATGGCTTGTAGATAGTCATTAGGTATGGATTTTGGATTATTTATTTGTACTGTAAATTCTCGTTGGGATTCTTTGTTGTTCGCCAATTTGGAAGTGAAAGACCTTCCCAATGGGATTCAACCCTCAACCCTATTCTGTCGTCTGTAATACTTCAATCAGATCTGGCAAATCAGAGCACCATCTTTTCGCAATTATTAATTTGGAGGATTATTCGTGCTCACTCTCATTTTCTTGTTTGGTTGTTGAATTCAGTTCTCTAAGTTTATTGTATGTCTAAACATTCCCTCTCTATTTGTACTCCATCCACTTCATTCAGTACGAAGTCCATCTTTCTATGGCTACATCACCTACCATACGGCCTAATTGTTGTTTGTAGGACACTTCCCTCCCTACACTATACAGCTTTCATTTTCCCTTCGGTGCATCATCCACCCTCACCTTTGTATGGCCCCCTTACTGTACTACCTCTATATACAATCTACCGTACGGACATCATATCGTACGGCCCTTACATTCAATCTACCGCACGGCCATAAAGTGCATACCATACAAACTTCCTGTCGCTTGTTTGTTGTCACTGTACGGTACCGTCTCTCCCACCCAACCATACAGCCTCCAACATAGTCACTATCGTACACTATGTATACAATACGATACTGGTCTTGAAGGGTATCCAATTAAATCTCCGGAGATCAGGAACGTTACAGTGGTATCAAAGCTTTGATCCTACCAGCCTATGGACAATGAACGAGAGTGTATAGTTGGAAGATAAAAAGAACCCATTCCATTGATAGAATGGCTATAGAACCGGAACCCACAACTGTTGATCTCGTGGCACTACTGAGAGAACTTGTGGCAAATCAGGCACAGATCAATGATGCTCAGTGTCTCATGGAAGGAACTCTCAAGAAGTTGGCAGACAATAAAATATCTGGTGAACAAAATGGTCACAACACGGACTCAGTGTCGGGTAAAGAAAAACCTCATCCAGCACACTCTCAGCCTTCCATGTCGTCTTTTCCCCCACGAATGGAGGCACCACACGGAGGAAAGCAGCCAACCTTTGAAGAAATGCAAGAACAGCTGAGAAAAGACTAGAAGAATACGAATTTGGAGGAAGATATATCCTACAAAGATTATTTAGATATGAGGATGAGATATTCAGGAGGCGGAAACCAAGGATATTTTAACGATGATCTCAAAAGGAAGTTGTCTCCATTTGACAGATCCATATCCATATCTTTGCAAGCGTAGGCAATGAAGTCTGATACTTCTAGCTTAATCCTATGCCAAAAAAAGAAGCAATTAAATTTACAGCATTACACTTGGAGGGAGTTGCACATGAATGGTGGCATCACGGCACCATCACACTCGGGCATGATCAAATAAATACCTGTGCAGACTTCACTAAGAGATAGATCGATTTGACAATAAAGATCCGAAACTCAATTTCAAAGATTTGGCACAGTTGAGGCAAACTAGATCAATTGACTAGTACATTGCAGAATTTCTGAAACTCCTTGTTTTGGTCACGGACATTTCTGAAAGAAGACAGATAGTGTTCTTCATGGACAAACTGATAGAACCACTAAAGGGTTGGGTAAAAGGTTTCAATCCTACCACCCTGTCAGAGGCCATTAAGAAGGCAAGGAGTATGGCATCATCATTGGCGTCATCCTCATGAAGTTACTCACAGTCCAAACTGTTGGTGTTTCCAAAGGACAAAGATAACAAACCTCCACCGAGAAAGCCATCGTTGGACAAAGCTACTAGACAGGAGCTCTGAAGGAAGAAACTATGTTTCAACTGCAAAGGACCATGGGAACCTGGCCACAGATGCCTCGTGAAAGGAAAAATCCACTACATTGGGGTCGAACAGGAAGATTTACCCTGCAAAGACAACCAGCCCCACGAGGACACCAAAATGGTTAGTTTGAACCATAGAAAAGAATTGTAGCATTGCTACGACGCGGAGGAACTATTGCCCTAGTCGGTAGCCCGAGGTGCACGGTGTTTCATGTACGGGGAAGCCTTCAAGGACAAAGGGTTATGGTGATGCCTGATAGCGGAGCCACTCTAAACTTCATAAACTCATCTCTGATGAAGCGAAGAGGTCTACCTACAGAAATGCATGCAAGATACCAAGTCAAGATTGCCAGAGGGACTCTTTTGCCCTGCGCACACCTTGTTCCTCAGCTAAGTATCACAATGGCAAATCACACGATGACCGAGGATTTCTTCATAGTGGACCTTGATGATATGGAGGTTATTTTGGGTATACAGTGGATGGAGACACTTGATGAATACACTCAGAGCTTCAAATGGATGGACTTCACTTTTATTGTCAACGGAAAGAAGGTTGTTCTCCTTAGAATGGCAAATGAGGGCCTAAAGGAAGTTTTTGCACATCAGATGGAGGCAATTTTTTGGCATGATGACGCTACCTAGGCTGCACATTGTTTTGTCTCGGCAGAACCTATAAAAGGGCAACGGACACCTTCTCGGGATGATGATATCCAGAATATTTTGAGTGATCATGATAAAGTTTTTATAGACATTCCTCTTGGCATACCGCCTCATTGAGGGTTTGAACATACTATTGAGTTGGAAGCAGGAGCCAATCCGGTCATAACCACACCCTACTACTATCCCAAGATATTCAAAGATGAGATCGAAAAGACGATTCAAGAATTGTTGGATAAAGGATGGATCCGTCCCAGTTCTAGGTATTGGTCAAAAAGGACAGGACGATGCGCATGTCTGTGGACTATTGTGCGTTGAACCAATATATATATATCCCATTCCAAGGATAGATGAGTTACTGGATGAATTACATGGCGCAATCTATTTCTCGAAAATAGATCTCTGTTCTGGATACCATCAGATCCGCATGAGAGAAAAAGACGTGGAAAAGATAGTCTTTCATTGTCACTACGGGCATTATGAGTTCCTGGTCATGCCGTTCAAAGTAACGAATGCACCTACTACATTACAATCATTCATGAATTGCATCTTCAACAAACAATTGTGTAAGTACTTACTGGTATTTTTTTATGATATTCTTATTTATGGTAGGACATGGGAAGAGACCTAAAGCATCTGGATGAAGTCCTAAGGATCATGAAGGATCAGTCCTTGTTCGCCAAGCGATCCAAGTGTGAATTTGGTATGACAAAAATATTCTACCTGGGCCAAGTTCTCGTTAAATATGGAGTTCAAGTTCATCAGGAGAAGATTCAAGCTGTCCTTGATTGGCCTCCTAAATCATTCACGGAGTTACGAGGATTTTTTGGACTGTGCAATTATTACCGAAGATTTGTAAAAGGATTCTCTCAGCTTAGTGCACCATTAACAGATCTGACAAGAAAGGAGTCCTTCCAATTGAATGAAAAGGCACAATTCACTTTTGATAAGGTGAAAGAAGCAATGAGCACTTGTACCGTACTTGCATTACCTGATTTCACTCGACCGTTCATTCCGAAGTGTGATGCATCCGGAGAAGGCATTGGCACGGTATTGATGCAAGATAGACACCCCATAGCCTATGAGAGTAGGAAGCTTACACAAACAAAACGCTTATATTCCATTTCTGACAAAGAGATGTTGGTCATCATACATGAACTAACCAAGTTCTGGCAGTATCTGGTGGGTGCCAAGTTTGTCATTCGTACAAATCACAATAGTTTGAGATATTTTCTAGAGCAACAAGACTTGAATGAGAGGCAACAAAAATGGGTAAGCAAGGTTCAAGCTTTTGATTTTGACATTGAATATGTGAAAGGAAAGAACAATGCGGTTGCATGCTTTGTCCATGAAACCCGCCATCTACTTACTGACCTAGATTTCAATTGACTGGAAAGCACATTTGTTGGTAGAATATTCCAGAAACACATTTGCATATGAGCTAATGGATAGCAACACCCAGGATGATCGGTACAAAGTGGTGGATGACATCATTTACTATAAGAATTGGATATATTTAGTGCCAGAATCCAAATTGAAGCAAAAAAATCTTTAAAGAGGTACACGACTCACCCTTGGCCAGACACCCAGGCTTCCTCAAAACTTACAAACATCTTAGGGAGAGGTTTACATGGAAAGGTCTTAAAGGAGACATATTGCAGTATGTAAGAGAGTGTGCGCTCTACTAGCAAAACAAATCCGAACATACTCTACTTGTTGGGTTACTAAAACCTCTGCCAATTCCAAAACAAAAGTGGGAAAGTATCTCGATGGATTTCATAACAAGACTTCCCGAAGTGAACGGAAAGGATTGTATCTTTGTGGTGGTTGACTGACTGACGAAGCACGCACATTTCTTCGCCATCCCCTTAGATTTTCAATTCGCACATGTAGCCAATCTGTTTTTTAGAGAAGTCTTCTGTCTACACATGTTACCCCAAAACATTGTCAATGATCGGGATGGGCAATTTATTAGTATCTTTTGGACAAAACTGTTTTGGCTGGCAAGAACAGAATTGTCACCCAATACTAGTTACCACCCTCAGACAGATGGACAAACGGAGATTGTAAACAAGTGGCTCAAAAGCTGCCTACGGAACTACGTTTCGGCACAACGATGGGCGTGGGTCAAATCGATGCACCTAGAAGAATATTGCTACAATACCACTTACTGCATGTCCATTGGGATGGCACCTTTCAACGCACTATATGGGTACAAACCCCTTTCCTTCATCGACATAGTTATGGGTGACAATCATGCACCAAGGGCAAGGGATTGACTTGAGAACGGACGGAAATCCTGAGATGCTTAAAGGAAAACTTACAACGGGCACAAAATCAACAAAAGATTTACACCGACAGACACCAAATCGAGGGAAGTTTCGAAGTGGGGGACTTGGTCTATCTCAGACTTCAACCATATCGACAATCCTCATTGAAGGAAAAAGGGAAAGAAAAACTGAAGCCACAATTGCATGGCCCTTATTGGGTAGTTCACCACATCAGTGAAGTTGTCTATGAGCTGGAACATCTAGAGAGGAGTCGTATTCATAACGTTTTTCATGTCTCCTATCTTAAGAAAGTTGTAGGATAGAACATCACGATAGCTGCAAAACTTCCACTGCTCAATGAAGAAGAAAAGCTCGTATTGGAACCGGTCGAGATCATTGAAGTACGTGAGAAGACATTGTAGAACCGCAAGGTGAAGGAATATTTGGTACGTTGGAAACACATGCCGTTAGATGACGCAACATGGGAGGGCAAGTACATTCTACAGCATCCGACATTGCATTTGTTTGAGGACAAGAAAAATTTGAGATAGGAGGACTGTAATGTTACCATTATAAAATAAAATTTTAATCAAACTATTGTTAATGGTTCGATTGATTTAATACATCTTGGACCCAATTTTGTTTTGTTTCCATAGTTTTGTGTAGTCATCGGCTATCTTTGTACACCCTCAGAAAGTTTTCCCCAACGGGTATTTAAGCATGGCTTGTAGGTAGTCGTTAGGTATGCATTTTGGATTATTTCTTTGTACTATGAATTCTCGTTGGGATTCCCTCTTGTTCACTGTTTCGGATGTGAAATACCTTCCCTATCTAGCTATTACTGGTTTCGATGGGATTCAACCCTCACCCTATTCCGTCACCTGTAATACTTCCTTCAAATCTAGCAAATCGGCGCACCATCTTTTGCCAATTATTAAGTTCGAGGATTATTCGTTTTCACTCTCATTTTCTTGTTTGGTTGTTGAATTCGGTTCTCTGAGTTTATTGTATGTCTGAACGTTCCCTTTCTATCCATACTCTATCCACTTCGTTCAGTACAAAGTCCATCTTTCCGTGGCTACATCACCTATCGTACAGCCTAATTGTTGCCTGTGGGACACTTCCCTCCCTACACCGTACGGCCTTCATTTTGCCTTCCATTGACAACTCTTCGTATCTAATGGTTTTCCCTTCAAAGTGATGGCCTTCTTTGTATTCTACAAACTCTAGTGGGAATATCTCCTCACCTTCCAATTCCTCGATGCCAAGCATGTAAGAATGGAAGAGCTCATAGTCTTCCATCTACCAATGGAAAAGTCCATTCATTGAACTAGTCTCATCTCCTGAACATTCCTTCAATTCCAAAATGCCCTCGTCGTTCGGATCCATGCGAACTCTTCCCTCATCCATCTGATGTTCCTCGTCTAACTCAAAGTCCAACGATGACACCATTTCTTCACTTACTATCTGTGTTCGGAGGTCAATGGCGAACTTCCACCCTCCGCTTTCCATTGACAAAATATTATTTTTCCAATTGTGATTCACCTTGGCTGCCACCAAACATCCTCTTCCAAGAATGACGTCATAACCCTTTTTCTTTAAGAAAATCACCACGAAATCGAGCACAAATGGTTGTCCCGATGGTTACCTATTGAGCCACCAAGGTCCCTAGTAGCTTTATTCCTTGTTGGTCGGCGCCGAGCAGGTTGAATGTGTGCGGCCACAGGGTAGGCTTGTCAAGTTTCTTCCATGTCTCCTCATGAAGAACATTCACCCCAGACCCACCATCGATGATGGTGTCTGTCAAGATGGTTCCGAGCATTCCCATCTTGACCACTACTGGGTGACGGCCATTGCTTACTGCCAGCAACATGGGATCTGTGGCTAACCCTCCTGGTATAGTTGGTTGTGCATTCATCTCGGGCTGGTTTGTGTAAGTGTTTAATAATGTTGTCCTTAATTGTGGTACTGTTTGTAAGAGGTCTTGAAGTTTGATGGGCACCTCCATTTGCAACGTCTAGTTCAATAAGTTATTCTCCTCCTCCATTCTAAGGAGTAGTTCCATTGATATCTTTTGTATCCTTCACTGCCCTTTCTAGTTCTTCTCATGCCTCAAGCAGCCTCTGTTTGTCCATGCAGGGATTTGGATACGTTACCTGCTTGGCCTGGTTGCGAGTGAGGACGAGGACCTTCTCCTCGTCAATGTTAAGGAGGTTGACTTGTTTTGAGCAGTTGGCGTCTTTGTGGTCCCCTGGATCACACCATTGACACAGTTTCTGAGGAGTGTCACCCTTTGGGCAATCTCTCCCAAAGTGGCCCCATTGGCAACATGCACGGCATTGGATTATGGGCCTTCCCTTGGAGTCATACTGTATCCTGTTCCTGTTATCATTTCCACCCCGTCCCCCTCGACAGTTGTTTCTGTAGCTGTCAGGTGTGGCATTGTTGTTATTCCCCTGCGTCTCATTATTAGTGCCAGAGGTGGATGGTTGTTCCTGCATGAAGAGTATTTGTTGGCTTCATGTCTTCATGTTATAAGGGCACTCCTTCGTAGAATGGCCCAAAACCTGGCAAACATTGCACATCGCCTTCTTAGGACATGTTCCCTTTGTGTGTCCTTTCTCTTTACAATCGGTACACCATATTTCTCCCTCCTCTGTACGGCTAGTGGTTCCCTTCATCAACTTGAGCTCCTTCCTCATTTGCTCCATGTCCTTTTGGAGGGCCTGTACTTTCTTGTTGGGTTCTTCATCGTTGTTGACACTGCTTTCCTCTTCAAAGGACTCATCACTCTCATAGGAGGATGAGGATTTACTTTTCTTCTTCTTTTTCTTTGTCGTCTTGCCCTCACTTTCCAAGTTCATGGCACAATCGTAGGTGCCTGTGTACGATGTGGGTGGGACTATCTTCATCTTCCTTCTCAGTGCCCTGTGGAGTCCTACAAGCCAGAGTTTTTTGATTCATCGACAAGTTGAGTACCCATCTTACTAAGAAGATCCTTGAGCCTTTGATTATAGGCTAGTATCATTTCCTTTTTCCCTTGTTTGCAATTGTAGATCTTGGTGACAACCTCGTCATCCCGTAGCAGTCGAAATTCTACATGAAATTCTTCCTTTAGATCATCCCAATGTGGTGATCTTTGCCTTGTCCATATCAGAAAACCAATCCACCGCTACTCCTCGTAAGTTGGCTGGGAACTAGTTTAACCACTCGTTGGCATCTGTGACCAAGTTGACGGTCCATATGGTTTCACATGTACGGCAATGTCGTATTGGGTCTTCCTTCCCGTTGCTTGTGAACTTCGGGAGTTTTTGTTTTTGAGACATTGTGTTTCTTGTCCTTTGATGACCACTCGATTGTGTCCCGGAACTGTTAGGAATTGGTCCTGACAGGTTACTCTGACCACCGTGCAATGTCCCTCCAACACTTTCTTGTGCCCCGGTGTCCTCTGTTCGCCTCGCCTTCTTCCCTACTTCACGAGTTCCCTCTCGTAGTGGTGTTATGGGATGAATGTAGAAATTGTTCCATTGTCTCCTTGAGAATAGTTAATCTATGTCGCGTTTCCTCGAGCAACTCCTCATTTTCGACAAACTGTGGCACCCTTTGGTGGTTCTTGCGCCCCCCGTATGATTGCCTTCTACCACACTCGATGATTCCCCCAACTACCCTACAATTTGTTCTTCAGCAAGTTGTCTTAGTCGTGGCCTACGTTCGGCTTGGATTAAATCTCCACATACAGATTGTAATTCATCAATATCTTCCCTCAATTCCTATTTTTATTTAAGAGATTGGGCATTTGATATATACCATTATATCAAAAAACAAAACAAAACACTCATTTATCTAATCTATATACATCATGCGGTTGACTCATGTGACCGTTACAGACTCTTGAGTGCTCTTGGTACCATTGCTCAAAAGTTCATGGTTCAGTTTTGCAACACCGTGCGTCTCTCTCCTCATAGAAATTCAAGGGTTTGTTGACAACGTTTCTCTTGTTCCACTTCTTCCCTACGTCTCTTCTACGACAAGTATGCTTGTGCAATTAAACAAGGAAGTTGGTCTAAGAATTTGTTCATTGTTGGGCTTGCGTGCATGGCATCCCACACAGTATTGTATGTAACCTCGTTCTCCATGGCTTCTCTCCATACGAAGGTTTTGAGGCTTACATGGTACAAGATATGGAAGTTCGAGGTTGCCTCGTGCTCGCCTTCCAAGAGTTATGTTTCGTCGTCCTCATTACTTTTCCAGTAGTATGGTATGAGTATTCCCATTTATCCTTAGCCTCCCATAGGCTACCACTCCGGATTCAAACTGGCAACGATGCCAAATGTTCAGCCCATAGGTGAACAGGAAAGAAACATATAACTTAACAAAGTAAAATATTATTCATTCATCAAATGCTCATAACAATAATGTTCGATACAATGATCCAAATACATAAGTGTATGCCACATTTATAATATCCGACATAGTGCCAATGTAATGACACAACCATGCCTGTACCTGTAGCTTTCTAACTACCTAGTTTGCTAGACAACAATCGCAATGATGAACTGACGTTGCCAAACTATTGAAACCTACTAAATTAGGGACATTACAATCCTCCCTTCCTAAGATTACTTGTCCCCATGCAATCACAATCCATCGTGCAATATATCCTCAAGCTCCCAAGTGGCGTCCTCATCTAGAAGACCCCGCTTCTTAACCAAAAACTCTCTATTGACTTTCAAATGCAAGTGCCTCTCCCTAGTATCCAGCATAGCCTCAAGGATCAACTCTAATCTCCCCTCATCATCTAGTGAGGGTAAAGTAAAAGATAAGACAACACAGTCTGCCTAACGCCTTCTTGAGGCATGATACATGAAATACATTATGAAATTTGTTGCCCTCTAGCGAATTAAGCTCATAGGCCTCCTCACCCTCGCGTACAAAAGCGACCATAATAGCGAGGCTTGAACTTTTTAGCTCCACTCTTCCTAATAGATGATTGCCTATAAGGCTACAACATCAAGCACACCATATCAGCCACTAGGAAAGATAGAGCAATCCTCTATTGATCAGCATACTGCTTTTGCTGATTTTGAGCCTTTTGTATGTTGTCTTTCAGAGTCCTCATAACATCCTAATAGTCCTATAGTAAATCTCTTGCATTGGGTACCCTACTATCACTGAATATCAAATACATGAAGCTGGGGGGATCATGCCCATACGAGGCTCTAAAAGGTTACATTTGAATAGACATGTGGTGAGTGGAATTATATCAATACTCACATAAGTATATCCACTCCACCCAAGCTCGTTGTTGTGCCAACACATAGTTCCGAAGATAGCCCTCCTCTCATTTATAAACAATCGCAGTCTGACCATCAATATGAGGATGGTAACTAGTGCTCAGAGACAACTCGATCCTGCACAATCTAAAAAACTCCTACCAAAAGTCACTCATAAACAGGCTATCACAATCACTAACGATACTTAGGGGTAAACTATGCAATCTGAAACCTCTTAGAAAAACAACTCATCCATCTGCATCGCCAAAAAATTGTAGTGGTGATAGGGAAAAAGTGAAAATTCGTGAAGCAATCCACCACTACAAAGATACAATCTCTTCTTTGGGCTTTCGGCAAGCCCACAATAAAATCCATAGATAAACACTCTCACTTCCTCTCAGGAATGAGAAGTGGTTGCAGTAACCCGACCGGATAAGTGTTCTCCTATTTGTTCTGTTGACAAACAGAGCACTCTCTAACATACTGTTGCGCATCATACTTCAAGCCCTTCCATGTGAACCTCTCCCGAATCTATCTGTAAGTTCTAAAGAAATCAAAATGTCCAGCCAATAGAGAATCATGAAAGGTCTATAACACAATTTGTCTAACACTTGATCTTAGGACCAAATAAATCCTCCCTTTGTAAATGATCAACACATTTACAAGAGTATACCTGTTGTCTTGAATAATGCCATCAACTTTACCAATTGTCCATTGATCCTTGGCATACCCGAAAATGACCAAGTGTCTCCAATCCTTAGATATCTCTATGATAACACACAAGTAGGGTCTCTGTGAGAGCACGTAAAGAACTACATTGTGTACCCTTAATATAGGAAATACCAAAATCATATGACTAAAACTTGTTGACACACTTTTGTTACCTCTCATTAAGATCTCGTTGTCCAAGGAAATGCTTCAAGCTATTATGGTCAGTTTTGATGCAAAACTTACTTCCAACTAAGTACTCCCTAAATTCAGTCAAAGCATGCACAATGGTCAACCTCTACTTATCATACACACTAAAAGATCTCTATGGACCCCCAGAGCTTCTTGCTCTAAAATGCAATAGGATGGTGATCTTGGGAAAGAACGACACTAATGCCCTCACCTGAGGCATCCCAATGCAACTCAAATGGCCTCGAAAAATCTGCCAATGCTAACAGTGGGTATGATGTCAAAATCTGCTTAAACTTCTCAAAGCACTCTTGTGCCTCAGCAGTCCACTCAAAAGCACCCTTATGGATGAGAGTTGCATGACAAGAGAAACCTGCGACAAATTTGCAGTAGAATGAACACAAGCCAATGAAGCCTCTAAGTTGTGTCAGGTTCTCTGGTGTAGGCCAATCTAGTATAGCACAAACCTTATCAAGATCCATGTCAACTCCCTCTGCATTAATGATATACCCAAGATAGAGTAACTTTGTCATACTTTAGGCGTATTTGGACTCCTTGGCATACAAAAAAGTTGCATCTAGAATGTCTAGCACTGTATCCATGCGTGTCACATGATCATCCCATGTCTTGTTATCTACAAGTATATCATCAAAGAAAACAAGAACAAACCTCCTCAGCTGACTGAGGAAGACTTTGTCTATCTAAAATGTCATTAGGGGCACTAGGCAAGCCAAATGGCATGACTAAGAACTCAAAGTGACCACAATGACACTTGAATGCTATCTTCTCCACATTTTGCTCTCTAACTTTGAATTGATGATACCCAGATCTCAAATCAATCTTGGAGAAGTAGCATGCCCCATGTAGCATATCTATAAGCTCATCGATGTGTGGAATGGGATATCGGTTCTTAATAGTCCTTTTGTTCACCTGTCATGTCCCCATTTTAAGATATAATTTTAATAATAATTAAATCATATGCAAGTATAGAAATAATAATAAAAATTACATGGAACCGATTGTTAAACCCGGTGGATGACATGACCAGGATTGCGGTGAGCCGTGTCATAGGAGAAGGTAATTTTAACTATGATTTCTCTTGGAGAACTAATAGTGATATTATAGGGGCATTTATAGGTTTTTTGGCCCGAGCCAAAGTAGAAAAGTGGGCTATGATTAGACTCTGCTTAAATGTTTTTAATCCAATTTGGTGTGCGGGTCTAGAGGATGCTATTCTGAGTATAGATGAGAAATTTAGGATTCCTCTCCTAGAAATGTATATGGTGCATCTACCTGAGAGTTTTGATTTGGCCATCGTAACTAGTCGTCCTTCTCTAGTTATCTGAGAGAATGCTGCCTTTTTTCAGGCATGGCCGAGAATGGAAGCCAGCATTCATTTTCTTTTCAGGTGGAGAGGAATCGTAGAAGACCGTAGCAAGGAATGGCTCAAAAATTATCTCGGCATCTTTAAGTCTTATATTCAGCCGAGCATGGTGCTTGATAATCTAGAAGCTCTATAATTTTGTATCCCTAACATGGAAAAATCAAGCAAGGAAAAGAGTTCCTTTGAATTCCTGCCAAATTTCCAAACTACGAATTCCAACCACATTTCAGAAATTATCATTGTGTATTGGAAATAGTTGTATGCTCTGCATGAATTATTCATGTTGGTTCTATTTGGATGCTTTCTTTTTGAATTCCAGAAAAATGGTTGGGGGTTTCCACAGTTTTGTATCTTCTGCCCTGCCTTCAGCCTTTTGTGTCTAGCTAGCTCTTGGTTTGGTCTTTTGTATCCTCCTCTAAGCTCTATAGGCCTTGCTTCTCAAAAAGTATTAGGTCATGTATGCCACTGGCATTGTATATATAAGTAACCAAAGCTTCTTATTTTGGTATAAGAAGATACATAGTAAGTTTTGTTTTAAGTCCTTGTAATATATGAAGGGCTATGTCAAATTTGTATATTGCAGAGGTTCTGCAAATTCCTTATCTCTGAATCACAACTTAATCCAATCTTTAAATGCTGAAAATGGTCTTCTAAGAATTATGAATATTGATGGAGTTAATTCCTAATTTTATGTAGATCCAATAATGAATATTCAGCTTTTGATTGTGAGGACGTATCTCTGATATTATTTGCAAGATATAGATACTTACAAGAGCAAACTTTTTTGTAGCTATGTATCCTTAATCTGCATCTATAACCTCCCTATATATCCTTCCTAAAGGCTATGTCCCTCAAAGGGACATTAACTTTCCTAAACTAGCACCAACTAAACTCCCTCTAAGTTGGCGATTAGAGAAGACAAATTAATAATACCTAACTAACTATGTGTTAGTTTAGTTAAGCATCATACTATTGCTTCCTGAAAAGTCGTTGGCTCCTAGGAAGAGTTATATATATAATATACTACCAGTTTAGAGATATATAATAAGAAGAGGAAGTAGAGTACGTACTATTAGACCTGCAGGTTATCTGGTTAATATTCTTAACACTCCCTCTTAACCTGATAATCCTACGGAGATATTATATCTAGCAACACCAATACAAATGAATAAGAAAGAATTAATACTCTATACCTGTGTGTTTCTTCTTAGTATGTGTTATCACAGAACACATGATACAAACTAATATTACTAAACCTATGATATGGCAAATCACTGCTACTAGTGATATTATATAGGATAAATCTGAAGGGTAATCTCTTCATTTATCCAAGGTGTGATTTCATAGAAATTGGTATTTCTATATCACAACAAGATCCTAAGTTTTAAGATTTACCAAAATACAGGATAAACCCGGAGAATACTAAGACTCTTCATTTATCCAATTTGTGACCCATGAACATAGCAATGTCAATATCACAATATGCTCTAGAACTCGTCTAGATCTTATAGTAAAATCTACTGTTTAGTACATTATCTAAGAGATCATCATCTCTCATAATGCCTTTTATACAAGTGTTCATTATTTCAGAGATCGTCACCTCTTTAAATAATGAATACACTTGGTGGAGCCCATAAGAGTCAATAGCCTGATAAAAATAAAATTATTTTATTAATAATCAAAACAGTACAAATAGATTACAACTCAACCATACCAAGTCTCCTCCTAAAATGTTCTATCTTCACTCTAGATAGAGGTTTGGTGAGTATGTCTGTTGTCTGATCTGCAATGCAAATGTACTCCAATTTTACAGAACTCCTATCTGCCATATCTCTTACATAATGGTAAGAAATTTCAATATGCTTGGACCTGTCATGGAAAACTAGATTTACTGAGAGCTTGATGGAACTCTGGTTATCACAATGAATAATCGTAGGATTCATCGCTTGCCCAAATAATCCCACAAGTAACTTCCTCAGCCAGATTGCTTCTCAAAAGGCCATCACTATTGCAATGTATTCAGCTTTGTGGACCTCTGAGCTACTGAAGACTGCTTTCTGCAAATAAAAATATATCATAGCTGATCCTAAACTGAAATAGCATCATGAAGTACTTTTTTTGTTTTTAACACTTCCACCCCAATCTGAGTCAGTAAATCCATGCAAGTCTAAAGCAACTTTCTCATATCTGAATCCAAAATTAAGAGTGCCTTGTAGGTATCTCATTATGTGTTTAACCGCAACTAGGTGAATCTCCTTCAGTTTACACATAAATTGACTTAAGGCATTAACTGCATAGCAAATATCCGGTCTTGTATTTACTAAGTACATAAGGGACCCAATCATCTATCTTAAGTTAATGTAGATTAGTTTCCATTGGAGAAGACATAGGTTTGCAATTCCACATTCCAAATCTCTTCAAAATGTCTGATATATACTTTCCTTGATTAAGTATGATACTGTCAGAATTTTGTCGTACTTCCAGTCCTAGGAAGTAATGAAGGAGTCCCAAATCTTTCATTTTGAACTCTCTAGTTAGATCTTTCTTGCACTAATCTATGAGATGATCATCACCTATTATTAGTAAATCATCGACATTCAGTATTAGAATTACCATATCATCTTTATCTCTTTTATAATATAAATTTGGATCAACTTCATTCTTGGAGAATCCTAAGCTAGTGAGATACTTATCAGTTCTTTCATACCACGCCCTGGGAGCCTATTTAAGCCATAGAGAGCTTTCTTGAGCCTGCAAACAAACACATTAGGATCATTAGTTTCAAATCCTTCTGGTTGCTTCAGATATACTTCTTCTGAAATCTTTCCATTTAGGAATGTTGTTTTTACATCATCTAATGCGCCTTTGATCCCTTTGATGCAGCAATTGTTAAGACTACTCTTACAAAGGTATATCTGGGAAGAAGAGTAAAGGTTTCTTCATAATCAATCCCTTCTTTCTGAGAAAATCCTCTGGCTACAAATCTGGCTTTATATTTCTCAATATTACTATCAGCGGCATGCGTTATTTTAAATATCCACTTGGAAGAAACAACAAATTTTCCTTTAGGTCTTGGAACAATTTCCCAAACATCATTTTTCATAATAGATTGGTATTCTTCTGTCATAGCTTCTTTCCAAGCTATATGTTTAATAGCATCAGAAGGATTGGTTGGCTCTATTTTGGATAAATCACTCATGTTTGTTGTATAACCGGAGAATCTTTTAGGTCTTTTGCTTTCTTCGACTGTTCCGGAAGGTGCAACAAAGTCTTGAGCTACTTCAACTATTTTAATAGCCCAAAGTGGTCTGTTCTTTGAATTTTCTTCAAGGTTCATATTTTGAATTTCATCTTTGAATTCTTCTAAGTTCTCCCTCTAAAAACCTAGATTCACTATTTCTTTCAGCACTAGATAAAGAAGAAGGTTCATTAGAACTTATGGCTCTTTTGAATGCAAGATCTTAAAAAATTACATCTCTGCTAAGCTCAATATTTTTCTGTTCAAGTATGAAAATCCTATATGCCTTAGATGTTTCACTATACCCTACAAAAATACCTTTCTTCCTAGAGGGTTCTAACTTGGTTCTTTTTTCTTTTGGAACATGGATATATACAGGACACCCAAAAATTCTAAGATGACTTATGTTGGGTTTTACTTTAGTAAATACTTCTTCAGGGATTTTATTTTTAAGATAGGAGTGAGGACTTCTGTTTTGAATATATACAGCAGTACAAGAGGCTTCTACCCAAAGATAAAAAAAATTATTTTGATCAAAATTCATAGCTCTAGCAGCTTCTATAATTGTCCTATTCTTTCTCTCTGCTACCCCATTTTGCTCTGGATTATAAGGAACAGTGTACTCCCTCTTAATCCCTAATTCTTTACAAAACCTTTTAAACAAATCTGAGGTATATTCTCCTTCGTTATTAGTTCTAAGGGTTTTAATTTTATGCCCTAAAAAGTCTTCATTTAATGTTTTGAATTCTTTAAACCTTAGTTGGATTTCTTCTGATTCCTTGCATTTTAAAAAATAAATCCATATTTTCCTAAAGAAGTCATCTATGAACAAGATATAATACCAGAATCCTACAGGAGAAGAAACAGACATGGGTCCACATAAATCAAAATGAATTAATTCTAGTACATTATTTGTTTTCCTAGTACTATCATGAAAGGGACTTCTGGTGTTCTTACCCAGAGCACACCCTTTGCAAATACTTGGGTGGTCTTTATTTAGTTTAGGTAATCCAGTAACCATCTTCTCTATAGTTGATAAAGTTTTGAAATTTAGATGCACTAATCTTTTGTGCCATATTTCATTTGTATCTGTAGCTTCGTGAACTAGGGCTTGAATAAAACAACTAAGTTTTGTATTCAGTTCATACAAATATCCTTTTCTTTGACCAATTAACTTTGTTTTCTTGATAGAGGAGTTCTTAGCCCAAGTTAATTCTTTGTCATCTACGAATACAACATTGTGCCCATCATCTTCAAGTGTTGTAATTGAGATTAGGTTTCTTTTAATTCCTAGTAAATAGAGTACACCTTTAAGAAGAAGAGCATTTCTTGATTTTAGTTTCAAAGTACAATTTCCAAATCCTTCAACGGAGTGTGTTGAGTTATCCCCAATGATAACTTCACCTTTAACCTTCTCTAATAAAGAATCTAGAGTCTCTTTGTATCCCGTTATATGTCTAGAAGATCCACTATCAATTACCCATGCTTTATCTGAAATTTCATTTGATAGAGAGGAATACAAAACACAGTTCTCAGGATCATAAGTATCTTCTTCTCTAATGACATTTGTACAATTTGCTTGTTGTTTAGAATTTTTAAAAACAATTAGATATATAGTGTCCAAATTTTTCACATTTGAAACACTTTATTTTAGATAGATCTTTCTTGGGTTTTCCATTCTTTTGATTTCCCTTTTTCTTCTTACCCTTATAAGAGTTTGTATTAAGAACGTGAAGTTCTTCATCTTCTACTTTTGGTTTCCCTCCTTTCTTTAGTTTTCTAGATTCCTCTTGAAGACAATCATTCTTGAGTCTGTTAAAGTCCGGAAGCTTATCTTTGGCACTTATTCCTTGTGCAAACGTCTCCCATGAATCTAGTAATCCATCTATAGTCATACGTGTTAATTTTGTTTCACTAATGATGGTTCCTATGCTTGATAGTTCGTCTCTAATGCTAGCAACTCTTAGGAAGTAAGAATTTATCGATTCTCCTTTCTTTATCTGAATGTGATTCAATTGCCTTTTTAGTGCAAAAACCCTAGTTGCATTGTTTACTTCATAGGCATTTCGTAATGCATTCATCATATCAAAGGCAATTTGATGTTTTGTAAGCATAGGTACAATATCATTTTTTACTCCATCAAAGATGATTTGAATAGCTTTTCTATTTCCTCTGCTCCAGATAGATTTGTGAGGTTCAACTGGGGGTTGTTTGGATGCTCCATCAACGAATTGTTTTACATCGTTCTCTTCAAGAATCATCATGATTCTGAATTTCCAGGCTTCAAAGTGCTCTTTCCCATCAAACTTGTCCTCGGGTCTGATTGTGTATGCCACTAAAGATAGAAGATAGTTGCTAGATATATATAGAGTCTGATGATTGAATTTTGTAGAGCCTAGGTTCGACTACCAGAGCTCTGATACCATGTAAAGATTCTACAAATTCCTTATCTTTGAATCGAACTTTTAATCCAGTCTTTAAATGTTGAGAATGGTCTTCTAAGAATTCTGAATATTGATGGATTTAATTCCTAATTTTATGCAGATCCAATAATGAATATTCGGCTTTTGATTGTGAGGAAGTATCTCTAATATTATTTGCAGGATTAGATACTTAGAGGAGCAGACTTTTTTGTAGCTGTGTGTCCTTTATTTGCATCTATAACCTCCCTATATATCCTTCCTAAAGGGTATATCCCTCAAAGGGACATAACCCTTCCTAAACTAGCACTAACTAAACTCCCTCTAAGTTAGCGATTAGAGAAGACAAATTAATAACACCTAACTATGTGTTTGTTTAGTTAAGCATCATATCATTGCTTCCTGAAAAGTCGCTGGCTCCTAGGAAGAGTTATATATATAATATACTGCCAATTTAGAGATATATAATAAGAAGAGGAAATACGGTCTGTACTATCAAACCTGTAGGTTATCTAGTTAATATTCTTAACATATATAGGATTTTGTTAGATACATCAAAATAGCACCGTTTTCAGAAGGAGGTCTGCAAGTTTGGTAGTAATGTTTAATAGCTCGGGTCTCCTTTATCTAAGAATTCAATATGTAAATTATTTTCAATATAAATACGAATCTATGTTATCTTTATAGCAGTTTCAAAGTACAATTTCCAATTCCTTCATCGAAGTGTGCTAAGTTATCGCCAATGGTAAGTTACCGTTAACCATCTCTGATAAAGTATCTAGAGTTTATTTGTATCCCGTTATATGTCTAGAAAATCCACTATCAATTACCCATGCTTTATTTGAAATTTCATTTGATACAGAGGAATAAAAAAAAATTGTCGGGATCAGAAGTATCTTCTTCTCTAATAACATTTGTACGATTTGCTTGTTGTTTGGAATTTTCAGGACAATTAGATCTCTAGTGTCCAAATTTTTCACATTTGGAACACTTTATTTTAGATAGATCTTTCTTGGGTTTTCCATTCTTTTGAATTCCCTTTTTCTTCTTGAAATGCTTCTTCTTCCCCTTATAGGAGTTTGTATTAAGAACGTGAAGTTCTTCATCTTCTACTTTTGGTTTCCCTCCTTTCTTTAGTTTTCTAGATTCCTCTTGAAGACAATCATTCTCTTCAAGAATCATCATGATTCTGAATTTCCAGGCATCAAAATGTTCGTTCCCATCAAACCTATCCTCGGGTCTGATTGTGAATGCCATTGAAGATAGGCGATTGTTGCTAGAAATATACAAAGTCTAATTACTGAATTGTGCAGGGCCTAGGTTCGACTACCAAAGCTCTAATACCATGTAAAGTTTATGCTAATTCCTTATCACTCAATCAGACTTTTAATCCAGTCTTTAAATGTTGAGAATGGTCTTCTAAGAATTTTGAATATTGATGAAGTTAATGCCTATTTTGATGCAGATCCAATAATGAATATTCGACCTTCGATTGTGAGGTAGTATCTCTCATATAGTTCGCAGGATATAGATACTTAGAGGAGCATACTTTGTTGTAACTGTGTCCTCAATCTGCATCGATAACCTCCCTATATATCCTTCCTAAAGGGTATGTCCCTTTTCCTTCCTAAACTAGCACTAACTAAACTCCCTCTAAGTCGACGATTAGAGAAGACAAATTTAATAACACCTAACTATGTGTTAGTTAAGCATTATACTGTTGCTTCATGAGAAGTCGCCGACTCCTATAGGAAGATTTATATATAATATAATTCCAGTTTAGAGATATATTATAATAAGAAGAGGTAGTACAGTCTGTACTATCAGGCCTATAGGTTATCTGGTTAATATTCTTAACAATTAGGAGGGATTAGAAAGGGTAGTACTTAGTTATTAGCTAATTTTTTCATCATTACTAACATGTTGTAGGATCTTAATTTCATAATTTTATATATATATATATATAATCATGTACTAACAATCTAATGCAGGTTCTAGTGTTTCTTCCTTAAACCAGAAGTGGGGGCATTACATCACCATTCAGTAATCATTACACATTCTAAGCCTACCGTCATTTTTCTTCACTAAAACAACTGATGAAGCAAAAAGGGTCTTACTTGGCCTAATATGTCCCTTAGCAAGCAGCTCCTAAATGATCTTTTGTCTCCTCAATCTCATCTTTCAGCCGCTTAGGGTGTCAAAAAGGAGTAATCATAACAGGATTAGTGCCCTCCTCTAGCTCAATAATGTGCTCTATGCCTCTATCAAGTTGCCCACCTATTCATATCTCACTAAATACTTTAGATTGTTTAGTTCTAAGTTGTTGTATATAAGGATAGTAGGCTGGTATTTTTATCCCTTCAAATGTAGGCAACATCCTACACTCTACTAACCAAACAATTGTATCATGCTCAACAAGACGCTGCATATGTCTAAAAGAAATCAACTTCAAATTGCTATTCGTAATAGCATTACGGATGTGAGTTTTACCATTCTTAACAAACCTCATCTCCATCTTCTTGATGCTGAGATAAATGTCCTCTATGGTGTGTAACTAGCTCATACCAAGAACCGCATCAATACTCCCCATGTCCACAACATAAAAATCTGTCTTTAATAAATAGTTATTCAACTTTATGGGAACCTTTGAAATCATCTTGTTACACTTAAGAGTGTAACCATCAGCCACCTAAACTCTAAAGTCCTCAAACTCCTTTCTCTTAATTCCCCTTTTGGAGAACAACCATGAATCAATAAAATTGTGAGTAGCACCTCTATCAAGAAGAGCGATAACATGTTGCCCTGCCAAGAGACCACACAGCCTAAGTGCTCCTCCCGTTCTCATACTAGAAAGGTATACCACCTTAAGATTATAATCATCAATCACTTCACCTCTATTTCCTGCTCCCTCGTGTGTCTCCTACTCATTATCAGCTGGCTGTTCTAAAAAATCAGAACTCTCTTCCTCATCATAGAACCACTTCATTATCCTGCTTTTATCCTTAGGCTTCAAAGGGAAATAGCAATTATCAGCATAGGGACCCCTACAATAAATGCAAAGTCTACCACTTAGATCCTTAAGAGTTTCTTGATCTAAAGGGGCTGTCATAGGTCTCTTAGAATCAGATCTATTATCCTTCTTAGGGGTTTCCTTATTGTCATATGATAAAGTAGAAGGTTTGGAAGCAAACATGCTTTGAGGAGTAGACATCTCAAGATTCCTTGTCTTCCTACAAAGTAGGTGGATCCAAGGATTTAACCCACCCTCTAAGAGGCTCAACAAGTCCTTCTATAAATAACATAACCCATCTCCTCTCATTGAAACTCATTGATGAATGTCTCAGAACCTCCTGTTTGTCTCAATTGTGTCAGCTCACCGAAATGTCTCAGGATTTCTATTGAATCCCTCTACCAATCTATCAACAAACTCTTGGTAGGATACTATTTGATCATGCTGCAATGCTGTTAACCCATGGTACCACTAGTCATGGGCTATCCCGTCCAAGTGCAACACTATAAAATGAATGACATTCTTGTCAGTCACAAGACACAAACAAAGATAAGTGTCAAGCTTATGTACCCAAGCTCTCGTTGTAACTTTCCCACTGCTATCAAAGTGAGTCAAAGTCATCTTGTTGGTTGCCTACTTCAGATCCCTCTTTCTAGGCTTTCATCTCTCAGGTGTCGACCTACCTCCAGTGTGCTCCCTTTTCTCCGTCAAGAATTTGTCAAAATTCAGCTTTTGCTTAATAGCTTGTGGTAGAGCATCCCACTTAGCATAATAGGTCGCCACATACAACTCAGGTCTTCGGAAAGTAGGTCAGAGTGGCCTATCATAGGCACCTGTGTGCTCAACCCTGTCATCAATTCTAGACCTGTGAGAGCTAACTAAAATGCTCCTGGTACCACAATCCCCACTTTGTCCTCTAGGGAGAGAAATGCACTGCAAAGTCTCAATTACTGTTGCAAAACATCGGCAACATGGTGTTGACCATGTGCCAAATCCCTCGGTGTCTCCCTAGCCTCTATCAAATTTCTAGAACCTATACCATCTCTGTAATTACCAGAATCGCCAGAACCACAAGCACCTCTATCACCTGTGGTACAAAACTGTAAGTCATGCTCATCCTCAACTGGTGGTGAAGTCCTTCCCTTGTGGGTGTAATGCATGCCAGGCATTAACTGTTGTACCATAATGAATCCAGTTACCTACAGGCTGGAAGGAATCTGTTGTGATACCCCTGTAGAGAGCCCTGCTAGCTCACTCTAGAATAATGTTGAAGAATTGTTTTGTTTTGTTTTTGAAGTTTGCAATTTTTTTGTTTTGTGTATATATAGAAATGCTCATAAACTGAACAAAAAATGAAAACTAATTTAAAACGCCAGCACAATCATTTCAATTGCAATCATTTCAAGTTGCAATTATTACAATGCAAAAAACCTATAAGCAATAACTTAGTTTATCAAAGAACCTGGTTTGCAAATGAGCGCTAGTCTTATTTGGGTGGAAAATCATTTTTGCAGCAGCTGGAATCCCACACCACATTCCTGTGTGAATGCCTTCAGAATATGAACACTGCCAGCAGATGATGAAACACAGCTTCAGAATGGTAAATGCTGCTTGTAATCCAGAAGCTCCTCATCCACAGGAAAACATTGACCAATAACAATGATCGCAGCCTCTATAAATTCCATTTGATTGCAAGGAGAAGATGTTGCAGCTGATTCAACACCAATGTAACCTATTTCCTTCTCTCATCAAATTGCAGCCAATAATTTGTTGATTGGTATACAACAGCGTCAATCAATTCCTCAAATGAATTGCACAATGAATACACAAAAAATGAACACAATTCAGTGGTGTAGAGAACCAGCTCAAAGTGCAAACAATTTGAGGAAAAAACCAGACTTCCTCCAAACTCATGCTGAAACCCTTGGAGCTCAGTTATCTCAAACAAAAATGCAATAATGGGAGGGTCGATTTGTGTCATGAAGGTATTTTATAACGTTTACAAAGCCCAAGTCTTTAACAACACACTAGACACCACTTAGCTTCCTGGTTGCGCTTTTCACTAATGAAGCTTTGACTTCACAACATCAAATTAGAAGCTTCCTGGATGCGCTTTTCACTAATGAAGCTTTGACTTCACAACATCAAATTAGAATAAAGACTTATGAGTTTATTCCTGAAGTTAATAAATAACTTGCAATCTGCAATTCATTAATGAAGCCCACTCAAACACTGAAGAAGCCAATTCATAGGGTGCTACAAGTACATTTCTAAAAGTAGAAACTCTGCATATCCAACTTACTATAAATAGCAAGTCACTCCACTGAGACCCTCAAAACATAGTGTCAGCCCACCAGGGATGCGATGATGAACTAACGTCAGCAAACTACTGGAACCTGCTAAACTGGGGACATTATAGAATGTTGAAAGGTCCTTTTCACAATAGTGAAAGTAGAGCATAGAAATTCTACAGCTAATTCATTCTAATTTATGTAGACCAATGTCTGTGCCATCATTGAGTGGTTTTTGGTAATATGTGATTTTTATTGATGAGTTTTCTCAGAAGACCTAGACTTATTTCATAAAATCTGATTAGTTTAATGAAATACATTATAGATTTTAAGAGTTCAAAGCTAAAGTTGAAAACATGTATGTAAAAGGGATAAAAGTTTTGTGGTTTGATAATGGAAGGGAATATAACTCTGGAGTTTTTTAAAATTTCTCTAATCAGGCAAGTATAAAGACTGAGTTTTGCATTCCATATAACCCACAACAAAATGCAGTTGCAGAAAGATAGAATATATCCATAGTTGAGGCAGCCAAAGCAATAATTCATGAGCAAAATCTGCAAACTTTTCTTTGGGGAGAAGCTTGCAGAACAACTGTTTAGAATCCATGTCCTTATCAAATGTTGGAAAATATGACTCCTGAAGAGGCCTTCACAAGTATTAAACCTGAGGTTAGTCATTTAAAAAAATTGGTGTCCTATTTATATTCATGTACCTAAGATGAGAGAATTAAGCTAGAACCTTCAAGCAAGAGAGGAGTTTTTGTTGGTTACAACAAGTCTTCTAAGGCCTACAGGATCTACATTCCAGGATAAAAATAGATTAAGATCAGCAGAGATGTATCTTTTGAAGAAAGCAGCTTCCAAAAGATCAAAAGTATCTTCCATGGAGATAGATAGGGAAGAACAAGAGACATATGGATATTACTCATTATTCTCCTTCTAAGATCAGCGGGAATCAACTAAATTAGAAGAATCTATTGATCAAGTTGATTTCAAAGAACCAACTAATGGGCCAAGTAATATTTCCTTAGATAGAAAGAGATCTTTATGGGCTAGACATACTGTGCAAGAGGTTGAAAAGAATGCAGCTCCTCATAGTACCTTCAAAGAAAGCAAACGACCACATAAGTTTCCAGGTTTTGTTGCATTAATGAGTCATATCATTGAGTCCAAGCATTCAAGTTTTGAGTAGGCATCAAATCAGCAAGTATGAAGAGATGCTATGAATAAAGAATATCAATCTATCATCAAGAATGAGGTTTGGGATGCTGTTCTAAGGCCCGCAGAAAAATCAATTGTCTTCCAAGTGGCTGTTCAAAATCAACCATACAACTGATGAGAGTATTGAAAAGTATAAAGCAAGATTTGTGGCAAGAGGTTTCTCTCAAAGGGAGGGTATAGATTGTGAGAAGACATTTGCTCTTGTAGCTTAGTATACTTCTATCAGGATTATCATTGCTATTGCAGCAGTTGAAGGCTGATAGTTACATCAAATGAACGTAAAGACTGCATTTCTTAATGGTGTGATTGAAAAAGAAGTGTTTATTGAACAACCAAATTCTTTTTTGATTCATGGGAAGGAATTTCCTGTATGCAGATTGAAAAAGCCTTGGATGGCCTTAAGCAAGCACCACATGCATGGTATGAAAAGATTGATCAATAATTAATAAGCTTGGGATTATTTGAGAATGGTGCAGATCTAAACTTTACTTCAAGGTAGTTGATGGTTATGATAAAGCTTTAATTTTAGTTTTTTATGTTAATGATATATTTCTTACTAGGGCAGATAATCTCATTGTAAAATGTAAGAAAGATTTAGTTTTTGAGTTTGAGATGAAGGATTTCAGTCGTATGCATTACTTTCTAGAATTGGAAGTGTGACAAAAGCCTAATGAGATTATTCTTAGTCATGGGAAATGTCTATAGACATTTTGAAGAGATTCGGTATGCTACATTGCAAGTCCATGTCAACACCTATGGAAACAAATTTGAAGAAATTGAATGATTCAGCAGCCAGCTCAAGTTTTGTAGATCCCACCATGTAATAACAATTGATTGGATCGTTGATGTAGCTAGTCAATACTAAACCAGATATTTGTTATGATGTAAACACTCTCAATTAGTTCATGTGTGAACCTCGACAGATTCATCTTGTTGCAACAAAACATATCTTGTGCTATTCGCATGGTACAGTGGGATATGGTCTGAAATATACTTCTTGTGAAGATCTAAAATTGCAAGCTTACTCTAATTTTATTGGGCCAGGAGTATAACCAACAGGGAGAGTAATTCTAGTTATTGTTTCAGCTTAGGATTTGCCTTGATTCCTTAGTGCATTAGGAAATGGTCATATGTGGCTAAAGGTACTGCAGAAGCTGAATATGTTGCAGTATGTGTGGCAGCCAGAGAAGTAGTGTGGCCTTGCAGGATTGTTTGATTAGAATATGGAACTAATTGTAATTCACTATGATAATCAAAGTTGTGTAAAGCTTTCTATTTATCCAATATTTCATGATAAAACAAAACATGTGGAGATCAAATATCATGATTTAAGAGATATGGTACACAGATGTCTGAAAAGCAATTCAGCTCAAGTATAACTGCACTGATGAGTGTCTCAGCTGACATTCTCAGTGCCTCATCTGACATTCTCACTAAGCAACTTTCTGAAGTGAAGTTTACATATTTTCAAGATAAGCTTGGTATTGTGGAGAATGTTGTTCTTGCTGAGAGTCTCAGCATCAGTGATTCATGCTACTTGCTATTTTGCATATTTCCCTGTGATGGACAAATGTGAAGAAAATCTGTGAAATGCATATTTCTTTAAGATGGAGAAATGTGAGGTGAAAGCCAATGTAATGCATATTTCTCTGCGGTGGAGAAATATGAGGTCAAAACTCTTGTTTGCCTCTAAGATGAAGGTATTACTCTTTGCAATCATGGAAGTGGCAATAGTGGATGTCATGTTGAGAGACTCCATGACAACATAACGTTGACTCTGTGATGAGCACTTATGTACATAATTTCTTTCAGACATGAGAGTAGCCATGGTGAATGTCATGTTGAGTGACCCCATGACGATATCACATTGAGACATCCATGTTGAGTGACCCCATGAGGATATCACGTTGAGGCATCCATGTTAAGTGACCCCATGAATAATGATGTGTTGCCACTTTGTAACTTGAGAGACATCCAGTAACATCAGGTTTTTGCATCACAACAGCAAGAATTCATTGGTTACTATTCTTGAGCATTGGTTGTAAGGGTTTTTGTTGCTTATGGGGTTTAATGTTATTATGAATATTATCAATGGGTAGTTGTTGTTAAATGTTTTAGCATCAGTAGAAGTAAATGATGCTTATTTGATATACTAATCTGTGTTTATGTTTCCAGATAAATGTTCATTATAGTTACCTACACACACACACACACACACACACACGTATATATATTGTTTGGATTAAACCAATGACATTATCGGCTGAGAGAACATCAACTCATTGTGTTATATATCAGTGGAGATCATAATATATATGTATGAGTGTATGTATGTATGTCTATGAATTACATAAGCTATGGGACATGATTTTGTTGTAGCCTCTGTTGGATCGAATTTATTAAAGCTACCTCATTGGTGATAAATTGTCCTTGTATACATAATATATATTAAATATTATACATTATATATCTTATATATATATATATATATATATATATATATATATGTAATATAATACATATTATGCATTATATAATAATATAATAATATTATATTATATTACATATATGGTTAATATATTGATATTATATATATGTTAAAAATGAGTTATACATATAGTTATTTATAAACTAAATGGTGATTAACTTAAGAGACATGTCTCTTGAAGAGACATGTCTCCTCTCATATTTATATAAGATCCAAATCTGCATTTGGAAATCATCAATTACAATGGCAATGAAAATACATTTGCAAAAACAATCCTAGTTAATTTAACATGGTATTAGAGCCAAACTGCAAATGTTGTTTTCATGATTTAATAATATGATTGATTCGGATGGTTGCTTGAGACAGTAGAACGACACCATTTTAGTAGACGATCATGTGATCTCGACGTGCCCATCATGATTGAGGATTCATGGTCTTCAAATTAGTTCTTCTTTTGTAAATGTTGAACAGGAGATTCAGTGCAGTAAAGAAGCACTCTTCAATGTTCCAAATTGCAAAGGATTAGGATTTCAATGATGACACAAGATTCAAATTTTTAGTTGCTTATTTATCCACCCAATCGGAATGTGGATATATATGAAATTCTTAGGCCAAAGACAAATGAGAATGATCTTTGTACAAAAGACCAACCTGTATATTGGGGCAGTGCCTTTTCATCCAAGAAGTTTGTAATATAACAAGGCGAGGCAAAATAACACTGGCAAAACTAGGTCACGTACAGCAGGTGATGAAACACTATTTAAACCATAACATATATAGCATGAATATTGTATAGACTAACACAAACCACAAAATACATTGTGATTTATGGTAGAACCAGGATGTACAAAACAAAACAAAAAAAAAACAAAAAAAGACACAAAAGGAAAAATAATATCCGCAAACAAGTTAGATCATGTGCAGGGTTAAAAATGTGGGGATGATCGCAGTCAACAAGGAGGATAATCAATGGCAATAGGATACACAATCAGCAACAAATTTGCCATATCAGTTGGTAGAAGCGATCATTATTGTGGGAGTAAGAATATATGGAGCAACCTTATATATGATGCCAAGGCTACGAGATACAATGAATTCGAAATAAATGCACACAATATTCCAAACAACTATGGCAACGTCTGTTTGGAGATATCAATAAATCGGTAACGTCTCAGGCTTGTCAAGCCCTCTACATGGCTCAAGCATTCTCTCTAATGCGTACGGATGCAAGTTATTATTTCCGGAAAGGTGAATTGAACAATATAATAATCAGATTAAGAGACTATTATTTTTTACTGGAGAAGCTAGAGATTATGGAACCCAATGAGTTTCTCTATCTATTTAATCATATCCGAGTTCATGGGAAGGATGCACGGGAAGAAATATCAATTAAGATAACTGCACAAATTATCTTGGTTTTGTCTACTCTTAGATTGGATCATACAGAATTTTGCAAACATAATATCATAGGGAACCAATTTGTATATACAAGATAAAGATAAATAGTTTGGCATTCATCCAGACTTGATTTGGAACTTTTCTTTTAAAAAAAGAAGAAGAAAATAATGACTGTAAATTGAACTCATCAAAGGAGTCGATTTGGACAAAGAGGAAAACCTCCAATCATCTACATACAAGAAAGTAAAATAATATGAATGGGAATCAATAAGAAGGAACTAGTAGAGTTCATTATATGATAGTGAAGTCGTCGTAGATTACAGAGGTTGTTGTATTATGGTTACCAGATAAGTTTGATTGGAGTAATATTGTTGACAACACTCAAGGCTCAATTCATGTAGTAAAGAATCTATTCTATCCAAAAGAATATTCATGCATAAGACTTGGTCGACGCGTATTAAGTTTGGATACATAAGTTTTCAGAACAAGAATAAAATGTTACATCGTCCTATTCTCACATGCAACTTTTGGAACATGTGCCAAGGTAGATAACTCTTTGTCATAATCAACTCACAAAAGGTTGCAGACATATCTTAATTCCCATCATGATATTGGGACTTCTATATCTCAACTCACGGTGACTATACAACACACATTTGGTAGCATGGTATCTCTATTACAGATTGTGATCACTCCTTTACAAACATTGGTAGCTCCATTACAAAGTATCATGGATAAAATATAAACTATGGTGGATGAATTGGTTCAACATTGACATGATTTGGTATCCCAAAGCTAGTGAATATAGATCAAAGTGTATCTTTGAAATAGATTGCATTAGAATGATCTTATATTATGGAGAATTATTTATTAGCCTCGAGTATTTTATTTAACTAATCAATGAAGTCTCTCTCTTATTTGTTTTCTTATTGTTTTTTATAAACTATAAGACCTATGTCCTTGATCTTTTCCTCTGAGAATGTTATTGCAGAAAGAGGGAGATTGAGATCTATGAGGGAGCCCAAAAATTCATTGAGGCAACCTTGAAAGAGACAGAGCAAATAGAGGATATGATTCAGTCAATCTTCGGTGATCTCGATCATTTTGATTCAGAGGGAGTAAACCATGTTGTGATAGGATCTTCAATGGTCGATAAATTGCAATAGTTAAGAGGACTATAATTCATGCAACTATGTGATCTTAATGGGCCTACCCCTTATGTACATCATATGAAAGTAGTGATTTCAATTAACCATCTAAAAATGATAAATGATACTAGACTTATGAGTTGCAGAGTTATTCAAGTGGCACAATCATACTCAATCAAGATATTAGCGTGTTGTGGACGAGTTTGTGTTCGCTTCTACTATTAAGCTTAATGAATGATTTGGAGCTTAAATAAATGAAAAGAGCAAGTGGAAATTTTACATTGTGGGGGGAATAATAGGCAATGTTCCATTCCCACTTGAACCTTATTTAGAGGGGAGATGTTCCATTCTCAAATAATCTAATCTTCATGTACAGGTAAGTAATTGTATCTTTTACATTTATCTACTCTTTGTAGTCTCTCTCTTATATGTAATTCTTTACATATTATAAGGATTATTTGTTTGGATCTTTTCCTTTATGTTTGAGGATATTCTTACAGGAAAAGAAGGTTGGTACTTCACATATGCTACCAAATATTGTGCAGACTAAATCTAATGATAGTAGTTCCAAAGACCCTAATGATTAAGATAGATAAAGTGAGGCTCTTGAAGAAAACATCTTTGATGATTAAGATTATGAGATTCATCTACATTACGAGGGAGCATGACACTTATTCGAAGGCAATGCTGGCGCTGAGAAGATTGATACTCAGAGGGAGTCTAGAAATCCATGTGGGTGACTACATTATATTGATGGGCCTACTCCTACATATATCATGAGGGAGTGATGAGTTTGACAGGCCTCCTTGGGTAAAGAGAGTTTCTGAGGAAGTAACAAGAGGACCTGACTTACCAGGATCGATGTTCATAGAAAAAAAATTTGGAGATGCAATCCTTTATGGATGAAATCTTCTCTATGAGAGAGAAATATAAGGTGAAAACCCTTTTATACCACCCTATAACTCGGTTCATGGTAGTTACTATTTCACATATGATATGTAATGAAAGGTAACAATTTTTCATTGACATATATAAACATAAGGTAACCATTATAAGACTACGATCTTGTAAATGGTAGACCTGTTATCATGGTTCTTTGGGCTGGATTTAATCAGACACCATGATAACAAACAAACAAAAGGCAATTACTTGTAAGGTGATGATCTTGCAAATGATAGGCCTATTATCATGGACATCTCGACATTGCTTCGGGCAATTAGAGATCATAGATAACGAACTCATGTTATTATCATGAACATCTCTAGACATTGCCTCGAGCAATTAGAGATCATGAGTAACAAATTTTCATGGACATCTCTAGACATTGCTTCGGGCAATTAGAGATCATGAAATCTTATGTTATTACTATGGACATCTCTAGACATTGCTTCAAGCAATTAGAGATCATAGGTAACATTTTCATTGTGGTTACTTTAGATATTGTTCAAACAATTAGAGATTATAATATACATTATGATAGTGTTTATAACTTGTGATTTTTGTTATCTGACTTATAACTGTTTCATTGTGTGTGAAGATCAGATAAAGTGATCAGGTATTCTATATTGAAATTCTAATGGTGTTTTACTTCTCCCTTGCCAAAGAGGGAGTGTTAATGTTTTAGCATCACTAGAAGTAAATGATGCTTATTTGATATACTAATCTGTGTTTATGTTTCCAGATAAATGTTCATTATAGTTACCTACACACACACACACACACACACACATACGTATATATATTGTTTGGATTAAACCAATGACATAATCGGTTGAGAGAACATCGACTGATTGTGTTATATATCAGTGGAGATCATAATATATATGTATGAGTGTATGTATGTATGTATATCTATGACTTACATAAGCTACGAGACATGACTTTGTTGTAGCCTCTATTGGATTGAGTTTATTAAAGCTACTTCACTGATGATAAATTGTCCTTGTATATATAATATATATTATATATTATACATTATATATCTTATATATACAATATATATATATGATATATGTAATATAATATGTATTATGCATTATATAATTATATAATATTATATTACATATATGGTTAATATATTGATATTATATATATGTTAAAAGTGAGTTATACATATAGTTATTTATAAAGTAAATGGTGATTAACTTTAGAGACATGTCTCTTCATGTCTCTTGAAGAGACATGTCTCCTCCTCTCATATTTATATAAGATCCAAATCTGCATTTGGAAATCATCAATTACAATGGCAATGAAATTACATTTGCAGAAACGATCCTAGTTACTTTAACAGGTATTACAAGTCTTCAGTGTGAGGCATTTAGATTGTTGATTCATTATTGTTTAGTATATGTTATATATTTGTGATTAAGTGTTTGTGATATGAAGAGGATTTGGTATCATTTCAAGGTGTAAGGATTTGTAATATTCAAAATCTTTCATTATTAAATAAAGTGATATTTTCGATGTGGCTGAGTTTTTCACTCAAGTTGGAGGGTTTTCCCCCAAGGTAATTCTATGTCTAGTTTATTGAAGTTATCTATTCTTTGTTCTAAGCAATTTCTTCTATATTTCTAATTCACACCTCTTCTTCATCGTGTATGCCTTTTAGCAAGAGTTGCAACCATTCGTAGTCAACCCTCTTTCGAAGATTCACAACCCTCCATAATATTACAAAGTAACTGGTAAAATACTTGTATGTTATTAACTGTGATCAATAGATCAATATATACAAATGAATAAATGATGTTTCCTTAGGAAACAATCATAACTAACTAAATACTAGAAACATTCTAATACTTACAATAGATAGACATTATATAATAATAGACAATAATAGAAACCATCTATTATCATAATACCCTCCCTTAATGGTTAATCTATCCACAACACCAAATTGTCCTCTGAATTTAACAAACTTATCTAGACCAAGAGGCTTGGTGAGAATGTTTGCAATCTGATCCGCTGTAGGAACATACTACAAGTCTATTGTCCCATCTTCAACCAAATGTATGTAGTGACAGTGAACATCCACATGCTTGGTTCGTTCACGGAAGACTAGATTTCGTGCTAACTTGATAACTCCTTCATTATCAACAAACAAAATGGTTGATCCTATTGGTGATATCTGCATATTCCCAAGCATCCCACGAAGCCAAACAGCTCCACATCCTGCCTAATTGTCCCTTTGTATTCAGCCTCAGAAGAGGAGAGAGAAACGGTCTACTACTTTTTACTAGTCCATGTGATGACACCAGATTCAAACCAAACCACAAGTTGAATTTTATTGTCAACAAAAGTTGCCCAGTCTAAATCTGTTAACCCACTAAGTCTAGGATTAGAACTCCGAGAGTGAATAAGTCCATAATCTGTAGTACCCTTCACATAATGAAGCACACACTTTGCTGCCATCCAATGATCAGCATTAGGAGTTATCACAAAGCATGACATGTAGCTAACTGCGAAGCTGATATCAGGTCTAGTAGCAGAGAGGTAGATGAGGCTACCTACTAGTTGCCTATATGTAGTATCATCAACTAGAGGAGAATCACACATGACTAATATCTTCAAACCTTTCTCCACAAGTGTGGATGCAAGCTAGCAATCTTGCATATGGAATTTGTCTAATAGAGCCTTGGCATATTTAGATTGAGAAATGAATATACCAAAAGACTGCTTCCAAACCTCAACACCTAGGCAATAATGCATGAGCCTAAGATCAGTCATATCAAAAGATTGGCATAAATTTTGTTTGATTCCCTAAATCAAAGAAGTCGAACTGCCAATAATGATCCAATCATCCACATAAATGACTAGAAAGATGATGTCATTGTCAATAGTCTTGATATACAAATTTGAGTCTGAAGAACTTCTCTAGAAGCCTTGATCACTAAGGTACTTATCAATTTTCATGTGCCATGCCCTAGGGGCCTGCTTCAAACCATAGAGAACTTTCACTAGTCTAAAAACTTAGTGTTCTTTACCAACAACCTTGAAATTAGAAGGTTGCATCATGTAGACCTTTTCTTGTAGGTCACCATTCAAGAAAGCACTCTTGACGTCCATCTAATGGACCTTCTAGCCAAACTGAGTTGCCATGGCTAGAACTAATCTGATAGTGCTCATCTTTATTAAAGGAGCAAAGGTCTCCTCATAATCAATGTGCTAGCACTAAGAAAAACCCTTTGCAACTAAAACAAGTTTTGTACTTATCTAAAATACCATCGGACTTGTAGTTTATTTTGTAAACCCATTTACAGCCATCGGGTTTCTTCCCTAGTGGAAGATCAAAAAGGTCCCAGGAGTGATTCTTCAGCAAGCTTTCATGTTCAGATTGCATGGCTTGTTCCCACTCTACAATTCCGTTAGCCTATGAGAATGTCTAAAGTTCAAACACACTATAGGTGTTGGCCATAAAAGAAAAATTGACTGACTCTGTAGGTTTGCTCTTTTTTTGAGCAGTTCACCCATCAATGAGCTCATTATCTTGAAGATCAGCAAATGTCTTAGCCCACCACTTACACCAAAGAGGAGGACCAACATTAGCGTCAAGGAGATGCTCTATGATCAGGTTCCTCATTAGAAGAATATGGATCAAACTCAAGTGAAGCATCTAAAAATTTGGGCAATCTTGTAGGAGAAGCCGAAGGTATCTGTACAGAAATCACTGGTATAACTAGTGCTACAGGAGTTGTTGGAGCCCTCCCATCAAGTGAACCTAAGGGAAGTTGAACTCCCTCGTGAACCTTCCTAGGTTGATCTACTGGATTAGAAATAGGAGAAATAGGCATGAATGGTCCTCATTGTTCATCAAAGACTAGATCATGACTGTACAGGAGACAAGAGGACTCAGATAGGAGTTGTTGGAGCCCTCCCATCAAGTGAACCTAAAGGAAGTTGAACTCCCTTGTGAGCCTTCCTAGGTTGATTTACTGGATTAGAAATAGGAGAAATAGGCATGAATAGTCCCTCATTGTTCATCAAAGACTAGATCATGACTGTACAAGAGACGAGGACTCAGTGTCGATCAAGTAGTAGGCCTTGTGAAAACTACCCTATCCAACAAGCATGAGTTTCTGACTCTTGGCATTCAACTTGGTGTGTGATGCATCAAGTATCTAAACATAGGCAAGAAAGCGAAAAACCTTTAGGTGACTGCTTTTGGGTTTGCGACCTAACCAAGCCTCCTCTGGAGTCTAACCTTTGAATGCCACAGTGGGTGACCGGTTTAAAAGATAGACTGCAGTGTTATCTGCTTCTGCCCAAACTTCTTCGAAACATGTCTATGTTCAAGCATAGATCAAGCCATCTCGGTAATTTTCTATTCTAATGTTCAACTACATTGTTTTGTTGTGGTGTGTAGGGTGTGGTTAACTAGTGCTTGATGTCATGAATATCACAAAAGCTAGAGAAATCAATATAACAAAATTCCCCCTCAGCATCTATCCTAAGAGCAATAATATATTTCCCAAACTTTTTTTCAACTAGAGGTTTGAACTTCTAAAATATAATAAACACATCTGATTTCTTTTTAAGAACATATACCTACATCTTTCTACTAAAATCATCAACAAACAACAGAAAATACCTAGACCCAAGAATAGGAGTAACCATTGGGTCGCAAATATTGGCATGAACAAGTTGAAGTACCTAAGAAGCATGACATGAATCGCCAATAGGAAAAGGTGTGCGATATTGCTTCCCAGCTTGACATGCATCACAAACTCCAAGTTGAGTCTGAATCTCTAGCGAATCGGGACAAGCTCTTCCCAAGCAAGCTAGGAGAGATAATGCACAATTAAGTGCCCATATCGCTAGTGCCAAAGTGAGCTGACAAAAGATCGTCGAGCAGCCATAGCTCGGTCCTAAAAAATCACCAGAATCAACAAGTGTGAAAACTATGATCCTTAAGGCCAACTGCAACAATAGACTGAGTATCCCTATCAGTGATGGTGCATTGATATGAACTGAAGGTGATATCTAACTATGGAGAGTGTTGTAGCATCTTACTGACTGAGAGTAGATTGAGTTCTATCCCCGAAAAATAGTACACATAGAGGAAAATGAGATTCCTGCCAACAAACTAAATTTGAATGTTGCCTTTGCCAACAATAGTGTACTCTTACCCTCCACCAAAAATAAGTGAATTTCAAAAAGGCTAGTAGTTAGTGAACCAGTCTCTACGGTGGGTGAAATGACGAGAGGCACCTGAATCAATATACAGATGACTTCACATGATTTGTAGGTCTTTTAGCCATTAAGATGTAAAAGGCATATTTTGTCTGCTCAGTGTGCTCTGCATCATTCACTTTGGGTTGCAAACCAGATTGCTTAGTATGGACAACTAACTGTTTCATACATTCAACCTTCATGTGGTCATACTTGTTGCAGTAGTTGCATTGAATGATCTTTTTGTTGGAGCCTTCTGATACTAGAGCAGAGGACTTCTACTGAGAAGATTGCTATGAATGAGACTTGCCTTTATCCTTTTGAAAGGATTTAGCAGCAAAGGCTTTCTCTATGGAGGTGGAGCTAGAACTGCTACCAAACTGTTGTTTCCACCGATCTTGTTGAAGCATAAGTGTGCAAAGATCTATGAACTTTTTATCAACACCAATAGAGGTGATGTTGAGAAGTCTCCATAAAATCCTCGAAAGACTTGGGTAAACTTTTGAGGGTTATTACCACAATGTCCCCTTCCTCCATCTTGCATCCAATGGCAAGCAACTGATCACAAATATCCTAAATCTTATTCAAGTATTCATGGAGCAATTTTCGCTCATCCATGACAATAGAAAACACAGAATTCTTGAGAAAGAAGGCCCTGCTTTTGTCTAAAGTCCCATGTAGTTTCTTGAGATACTCTCGTATCTTGTCAGTTGTCTTGCCGGATGGAATCTAAGGGCGTTGATCATCAGCTACGAATAATTTGACAAGCATCATTGCCTCCCGATTATTCTAATCAATACTAGCTGCACTCGGACGTTGTCTAACACCCAAAACAATCTGATCAGCATTCTGATATTCAAAAATTGTTAACATCCGTTGCTTACATGTGCAATAATTTTGACCATTGAATTTCTAATTGCCCTTGAGCAAACTATTAGACAAAGATGCCATGGCGTGTTTTTCAGTGAAAAACCTAAAAACCTATTAAGGCATGTTCTTTGAGGCAAAAAGCAAAAAACCTAGAAAAAATGAGGTGCCTAGAAGAGAGCTTGAAAAACTCAAACGGAATATGTTGACGGATTCTAGATGTATCCCTTGAAAATCGAGCACCCAGAAAAAATGGACAACAATTTAGTTGAGCTCAAGAAAAACCCACCAAGAATCTAAACAAAAAATATATCCGATACAAAAAATTAGGGTTTCAAAAAAAACATGTTGATGTTTGGTAGCTTCAGTTGGATAAGCTATGAGACTAAAGTGCAGAAATATATATACATATTAAAAATATATTAATATATGTCATTTGTCTTATATTAATTAAATAATGATGGATAGACATGTCTCCTTCATGTCTCCTCCTCAAGGAGACATGTCTCTCCATGTCTCTTTCTTAATATAAATAAGAGCGATGTCACTGCAACTGGAAAACATATACCTTACCGATAATGCAACCACATTTGCAGCAATCTATTAGAAATAACATGGTATCAGAGCCAACTACAAGTGTAGAAGCCAACATAGTTATCATGGCACAGAACGCAAAAATGCATTTGCAAATACGAAGACCAAAGGGTATATATCGCAGAGGATAATACATATTACAAAGGGTATTATTATACATCCTACAAAGTGGATACCGAAGACACTTGCCTACATGAAGATCGATCAAGGTTGATCAACATCATTGAACATATAGATAGACATGAAGAAAGGTGGCATGCGGTCAAACAGGGTATTGGCTCAACCATAAAGGAAGTATGCAAACATACAAAAGCCACGTCACCTAGATAAGGAATGAAGGGACGATCATAAAATACGTCTGCACGTAATCATTCACAGCAGAAATACATCTTCAAATCATCGTTTTAAGGATTAAAACATCTGTAGAGACACCAATAAGACTGCATCTTACAAGTAAAGTATCTATTGGAAGCCATCATTGCATAGGAGTTATATCTGCAATAGAACAAAGACGAATAAAATTTCCTAAGATAGAAGCTGATGGAATCAATCCCAACAGCACATACAAAAGGTAAATCAAATAACGTTCAAAGATATCACAGATACTAGAAAGACAAACACCGTCAAAATAAATAGGCATTTCTACACAGAATGACAAGCAATAGTCCATTCATCTCCGACGTGGATAGAAGATAAAGAATATTGAGAATTACAAAAGAAACGCACATAATAAGGGATTCGGCAAACCAAATAGCAAAAAGCACCAATCTCCAAGACCAAAGACATTAAGAACCCACTTCATAAGAGGGACGTAATCGGACAATACTGAAGACCAACACATCATACTATGCGCTCATAGAAATAGGTCATCCACTGTATAAGGGAATGAATGCATAGATAAGTCAATCGGTCATCAATACCAAAGTACAAGAAAGGTAACGAAGAACGTTCACCACATAAGCCAAAAGCACTCCACAAAGGCGGACAAGACAACGAACGTGCCAACATTGTCATCAAGCAAATTATGTTGAGAATCAGCAACCAAAGGATAGTAAATCCACGTCATCAGGCAAGGACGATTGAGGAAGACGTGGAGAGAAGATTTGGCAAAATACATAACCGAGGGGGTAATTAAAAGGTAGGTATATAAGAGGTTTGAGGTTCTCCTTTAACATTTGAAATATTTTACTTAATTTCTTATATATACATGGTGAGTATGTAAGGGAATTTATAAGGAATGCATTTCTTCTATACGTAAAAGAAATAAGAATTGTGAGGAGAATGTGTGTGAGCAATATTGGAATGGTTCTATTATGCAAAATTACATATTTTCTTGATTATTGTATTACTCTCTCTCTCTCTCTCTCTCTCTCTCTCTCTCTCTCTCTCTCTCCTATAGAGCTATTTGCCTTGATCTTTTCTCAAAGGATGTTATTGCAGAAAAAGGGAGGACTGAGGACTAATAATAGATTTAGAGAGACTCTGACACTTCTTCAAAGTGTGATGTGAATATCAGGATTTAACTGTGTGATTTTGAGTCAAACTCATTGACCCATGTTTCATGAGTAGTGATTCAACATGAATCCATCTCTCATGAGAATAAATGGAACACTTAGCACTCATTGGATCTAGGTGATGCTCACAGGGGTAAAGGTAAAGGAGCTCAGAAGATTAATTTTCAAAGGGAGTCTGACACATCCGTCTAAAGGAGCAGGTAGAGGATATGTTTTAGTTAATCTCTGAAGATCTTAATCATATCAAAATCAAAGGGAGTGTTGACTTCATGTACACTTTTCGTATCATGCATATGACTATATGATTTTGATGGGCCTACCCCCTGTGTACATCATGAGGAAGTGACGACTTCCAAATGATTATTACTTGTATTTGCAGAAGTTATTGAAAGGTGACGATCTTGCAATAACTTGATTTTCAATTATGATGGATATCTTACAATGTTTATGCAGATCATGATAGATTATACTTTGCATGGTGGATGTTCATATGGTAAGCATTATGGGAATGTGCATGCACATACCTTATGAACATTTTGAGTACATGGTGAATGTTATGCAAATTGGTGTTCAAGAGAAAGTACTAGTTGATATTCAGGAGGCCATTTCTCAAAGAGTATATGGTGTTTTCATATGGTAAGCATTATGGGAATGTGCATGCACATACCTTATGAACATTTTGAGTACATGGTGAATGTTATGCAAATTGGTGTTCAAGAGGCCCTTACACAAAGTACTAGTTGATATTCAGGAGGCCATTTCTCAAAGAGTACATGGTGAGTGTCAAATGAGTTGACATTCAAGAGGCCATTACTCCCAATATCTTTATAATACATTGAGGTAATATATGGTCATGTGTTTATCCTCCCCGCTAAGAGAGAGTGTTGATGTTTGGTAGCTTCACTTGGATAAACTATGAGACTAAAGTGCAGAAATAAATATATATATATATATATATGAGATATTTTAATATTTAAAAATTATTTGTTACTATATTAATTAGATAATGATGGATAGACATGTTTCCTCAAGGAGACAAGTCTCTCCATGTCTCTTCCTTAATATAAATAAGAGCGATATCGCTGCCATTAGAAAACATATATCTTACAACAATGCAATTACATTTGCAGAGATCCGAGGAAATCAACAAAAGGCTTCAAAAATTGCAGAAATTTGCAGACAAAATACATTTGTCTGTCGCAAATCTGAGATTGAGGATTTAAGAAACCCTCGACGTCACCAAATAGAGAAAAAACAACCACAATTTGGATCATAATTTTGCTAAAATAGCCAATCGTGATGTAAAAAACAAACTGTCAGATTCACTACAAGGTGTGGCCAAAAATAGCATCAATACAAACAATATCAGACAAAGGGATGCAAAAATGAAGAGGCTATGGGTGCGTGCGGGAGCTAGATTGAGGACGCAAAGCCAAGAGGTAGAACTCACACACGAACCAGAAAAATTGATAGCTAGAAATGAGAGACGACACCCAGTCAAAAAACCTTATTAGGGTTTCTCAAAAAAACATCTCCCAGAAAAATGATTCAAACAAAACAAATGTTTTCCAGAAGTTGAGGAAAAAAATTCATTCAAAATTTTATTTTTTAAATATTTGCTCTGAAACCATATTATAAAATTGTTGGTTAAATACTTGCTTGTTATTGACAGTGATTAATAGGTCAATATATATAAATGAATAAATAATGCTTCCTAAGGAAATGATCGTAAAGAATTGGAACATTCTATTCTAGCTAACAGTTAACTAACTAACTAAATTTTAGCAACATTCTAATATTTACAATAGATTACAAATAGATAACCATTAAATAATAATAAACAATAGTAAAAACTATCTATTATCATAACACATAATTACAGCCCTTTTGAAGAGTCACTACACTTCATAATCACAGCCCTTTCAAAGACACACAACCCTTCACCTTTTGAAAGTCACTTCTTCATTTCCCTTTCCCTGAATATCTCATTAATTCTTATGCTCCATTCTATCTTCCTCCTTCCCTTTTTACCCCAAATGATGTTCTCATCTCTCCCGTTCATACCTCTCATTTGGCAGAGGCACAACTTTTCCATCCACGCCTTTCAACTTTTTGTTTAACTAATATTTACTTAATTCTTAGTATTCTTCTTTCATATTTTTATTTAATTATTATTGTTTATTAATTAATACCACTTCAAGAAAGGGCCATGACACATTTAATAATGAAGACCAGTTCCTCTACCTCACTCATTGAGGGTAGAAAAGCATAGTTGCAGAAACCTTTAAAACATAGCAATTTAGTCTGATTTAACTACCACTTGACCTGATGCCTTTCCTTGCTGAAAAAGTTGCAGTTTTTTGCAGTGAATTGATTGGATTGTTTTTAACATTTAATGGACAACTATATAACTTTATGTTTGAAAATTTCCTTTCCACATTTTTCCCAATAGATCAAAAAAAAAAATCCCTTTTTTCCAGTTTGCTGGGTTATTCAGATAACCAAGAAGATCTGTAATACAACAGTCAAATTAACTTCTATATACTTGTGGCACATTTCATACTAAATTAAGTTTAACTACATTGAGAAGAATGTGATGTACTCAATCAAAAAAAACCATGAGCATAACTTTTGTGTCAGAATACCAAAACCTGTATCTGAAATCATTGACACAAATCATATTTCAATTGCACTAGCAACTACACAATGATATTGTCAATAATGTCTGACTCTGATGATCTATGATATAAAATACAATTTGAGTTGACCACCACAATATAAAAATGTCAACTAGCCCTGCAAATTATGAGATCCAATGCAAAATAAAAATCTCACCCTGAAAGTGATATCATTGGGCAAGAGGCAGAAGCATTTTGTTCCAAAAATTCACAAGCACTGATAACAACAGGTTCTGTGAATCGTACCTGAAATAGAGACAATAAATTACAAATAATTATTTTTCCTAATAGATAACCCAACCATAATCCAAAATTGCATCAGATATTATAATTGAAAAACAAATCAAAATCTTGACTAAGATTGAATTTGCTCATAAGAACTACAATGTCAAATTTCTCACGAAAAGATCTTATTTGGTGCTGGTTAATGCTCAGGTCCCAACCCTCTCGTTAAGTTTCTTACATTTGTATGGATTACTACCCCAGCCACTAGGGTGGTAGCTCTCTGAGCTTCCTGAGTTTAATCCATGTTTATCACCTCTAGCCCAAGTTGCCAGTTCCGATTTCAGTACAAATGCAGGTTCGAGATTACAAAAATAGATATTTTTAAAAATATATATATTTGTGTGTGTGTATATGCAACAACAAATAGGTCCATGCACTACTCTACTAATAGTAAAGAAACATAGCAAAACACACCCGCATATCTATGTTTCAGTTCAAAAGGATATTGGTTGCATCATTTAGCCATACATACAATGATACACTTACTTGGTCACGTGCATGGGGCATATTTCCATATCAAGGAGACAATTTGAGAATGAAAGAAATTCATCAAAAGATAAATCCAGTTATCTGACTTTTTATTTTGTATTGGTTAGAGGATTTCTAGCCAGGCTATATCAAAAGTTGAGATTCAATTTTTAAGCCCTGGATTTCAAATATATCATTGCTTTTTTAAAAAGATACCTATAAGTATATAATCATCGATTTGAATTTCTTCCATAAGCAAGTTTTCATATTAATTTGAAAATGCATGATGATATATAAACCACCCTTTTTGGCCTTTTTCGTGGTCACTTTTAGGGTTGGGAGGATTAAATAGACCAAATTAGGCAAAAAAAAGCAGTTCGAAAATATTGTTTTCAGACCAAATTCGCTCGAAATTCTGCCCAGGTTTCTCTGACAGAATTTGCAGTGAATCTGTAGCTCTGTAGGCGAGTTTGGGGAGAATTTGACAAGGACCAGAATTTGTACAAAATTGAACCAGACTTTGAGGTTTGCTGGAGAGAATCTGGTAACTTAACCTGTAGCAAATGTATAAGAAATTATCACATCTGACATCGATGCAATTATACCATCTGACATTGATGCAATTATAACAGCCCACGGAAATTTGCAATCACAAGCAAGAATAGGGTGACTTGCCACTTAAAATACCCTCACACCCACAGATGGTAAATCCTATGCAATCATCTCTGCAATATTGTGTAAAACATTTCCGTTACGTTACCAGAATGAACATTGCCTCAAGGAACCACAAGCAATGCCCAGGAAACATTAAAGAGTGGAAATCATTTTGTCAGAGCAATCTGTAACATGGTAGATTTTGAATAATCATGGTATTGCAATTTTATGCAATTTAAGATAACACGTTGACTCCTAAAAGTTTATATTTATTCATTTCTGGAAAATTGCCAGATCAAGTCTAATAAAACAGCAAGCTCAGTTTGTGCTTTACCTCTCTTACCTTAAACATCGGTTATGTTGCACATCTCACAGAATACTTGGATGATATATTCATGATAAATTAACTAACTAAAATACATGTGCATAAATGCTATACTCATTTTACAACCATTTGTGGTCAGAAATAGTTGATTGTCCCTCTTAGGCACAAGTTCATTAATCAGCTTGAGTAAATAGGCCTCCTGGTGTGTGAGCAAAAATAAGTAGAACTCTTTTGTTTCAGTATGTCCTTCTGTGCATTATTGAAAACAATATTTTAAAAAAATTGCCCATCAAGTTAGTCGAAGCTTCCCTCAGTGCCATAACATGTAGCTTCTATAAAAATGCTCAGAAGTGGTTAGCAATTCATTGAAAATATTTTGACAGATTTGGCAATTGGTTCGTGCTGTTTGTGAGATAACTTACACAGTTTTCCAGTCCATTCCATATGCATTGTGTTTGATCCGTGTTCTTCTGGATTAAAAATTTATTTTGTATACTAACTGGAGATGCCAAATCACTTTGCAAAATACTTCCTTGTCCTAATGATCCAGCAAATACAATTACTTCAATTTGAGAGGTTCCATACTGGACTCTCCTAGTTTATGTAAACTCAAGTAACCCTCAGACATGTTAAGTCACACCAAACTAACAGACTCTTTGGCAGGTGATTGGCAATGAGCATGCCATTTGAATGGCTACACAACAAACAAGAAGCTTGCAAACCATGCCAAACCATGCCATTATTCACTTTGCCACCGCTTCCATATTCATCATATTTATTCCATGTGCAAGATGTAACTCAAAGACAGTATTTGAGAAAGTAGTAGATGCAACAATATAAGAGAGAAAAAAGGAACTCATCAACATTCACAAGAACCTTAACTGTGATGCCCCCTCCCTTTTGAAGTCAGCTTCCATTGCCCTCCTCAACAAGAATGTTTCTTGACACCACTAAATATATTTTAATCAACGACTATTTAAATATTAAATATTAAATCAAATTAGAATTTCAAATTTTAAATTGTGGCACACAAATTAGGGCCTTGGGACCTATTCTTATTCAAGCATACATTCAGATTTGGGCACCATTCGGAGGTACATAATTTGGAATTATGGAAGCTGAATTTTCTCATCAGTTCTCAAGCCACCTAGCAGAAAAAGACAAAATCCCTTGGAGCCAAGCACTGAAATCCTACTTTGCTGTGTGATCCTACAGCAGGGGTTGCAACAGTGCTGAGTTGAAACATTGATGCCTTGCCAATCGTCCAATTGGTGAGCTATAAAAGAGGACTTAACTGATGCAATTGATACCAATCTCCAGGAGCTGATACCAACATCATTCCCATTATGCAACAAGGAATCCACTACTTTAATAAAGGAATCCACTACTTAAGTCAAGACCTGGCATTAAAGGAACCTTGAAGACCTGGCAAAGGAAAGGAATCTACATTAATGCAACAAGGAATCCACTACTGTAGTGGGTAATAAATGCCCACTATGCATGCTCGTTTAGTAAGGAGTGGGGTGCAATAAATATCCACCATGCATGTCCATTACTTGATAAATGCTCAATCTTCCTCGAATAAATTATTCTTGATTCCATTCTCTGAATGCATAGAAGTTTGACTTGGAGACCTCAGTTCTTCATCAAAGATAATTGGATGGCATGAAATGATGATGGAGGCCATGTAAGCTCGAGTCTTTTCCAACTGAATCATTTTAACTAAGATCCAACTTTGACTAACTTTTCTGAAAATCTCTCTTCGAACGTTCTCCCCTTCTATGTACTTGCTTGGAAATTCATCTCCCTAAAATGGATTGGAATCCCTTGCTGATGATTATGTTACTCTAGAATTTCTTCATATTGAACTTTCTTTGCCATGTTCTTGGATTTTTGGATTTGAACTTTGATCTTTGAACGTTGAATATCTAGGACCGGATCACTTAGTACTTTGATCTTGGTACTAGAATTTTGGATTTGAGCGTCTTTCTTGAATTTCTAGAACTAGAGCTTTCTCCTCCTTTTTCTTCAAATGCTTTCAATTCATTGTTATGCCTTTTCTTACATTTTGAAGAATTCCCCCTTTTTTAATCATCATCAATCATTTTTCCAGTCTTGGGTACACACTTGAATAGGGTGAAATTCAAGATTTGGAGGAGAAATTTCCAGCACTTAATCATTTTTCATTTTTCGATGAAGGAGAAATTTTTCAACACTTAGCCATTTATTCTTCCATGAAGGAGAAATTTCCAACACTAGCATTTTTTCTTCCATGAAGCAGGAATTTCTAACACTTCGCCATTTTTGCTTGTATGAAGGACAAATCTCCAACACTTGGCCATTTTTGCTTCCATGAAGGAGAAATTTCCAACACTAGCATTTTTTCTTCCATGAAGGAGGAATTTCAAACACTTCGCCATTTTTGCTTCTATGAAGGACAAATCTCCAACACTTAGCCATTTTTGCTTCTATGAAGGAGAAATTTCCAAAACTTAGCCATTTTCGCTTCCATGATTTCTAATTCTCTTGCTCGTTGAAATTTTGAGTGGTCATGGATTTTGTCCATGATGGAAGAATTCCACAACAACCATTTTTCTCCAAGGCGGGATTTTTTAAGTGATCGTGGATTGTCTGACGGAAGAATTCCGCAACAACCATTTTTCTCCAAGGCGGGATTTTTTGAGAGATCGTGGATTTTGTCCATGATGGAAGAATTCCGCAACAACCATTTTTCTCCAAGGCTGGATTTTTTGAGTGATCATGGATTTTGTCCATGACAGAGGAATTCTGCAACAACCATTTTTCTCCATGGTAGGATATTTTGAGAGATCGTGGATTTTGTCCATGATGGAAAAATTCCGCAACAACCATTTTTCTCCACGGCAGAATTTTTGAGTGATCTTGGATTTTGTCCACGATGGAAGAATTCCGCAACAACCATTTTTCTCCAAGGCTGAATTTTTTGAGTGATCATGGATTTTGTCCATGATGGAAGAATTCCGCAACAACTATTTTTCTACAAAGCTGGATTTTTTTGAGAGATCGTGGATTTTGTCCATAATGGAAGAATTCAGCAACAACCATTTTTCTTGATATTTTCATGCCTTTCCACTTTTGGATATTTCATGGGTTATTCCAGACTTAAACCAGTTTTTTCTTGATTGACTGTCATGCTTGCTCATTCTTTTGGATATAGAAACATGTACCCTTTTGGCTCTTTATCAGCCATAGCTCACTTGTTGTCGTAATAGACCTGCCAAAAATAGACATTCTAAAAATAGTAAGTTATCCCAAAGTCAAAATAAGGTCAATCCGAGAGGCTGTGAAATTTACTAAAAATAGACTTTCTAAAAATAGTAAGTTGTCCCAAAGTCAAAATAAGGGCAATCTAAGAGGCAGTGAAATTTACTAAAAATAGACTTTCTAAAAATAGTAAGTTGTCCCAAAGTCAAAATAAGGCCAATCCAAGAGGCAATGACATTTACTAAAAATAGACTTACTAAAAATAGACTTTCTAAAAATAGTAAGTCAAGACAATCAATTCTCAAACAAGCAAACAATTTCCATTCTCAAAGCCACATGCACAACACTTTCCAAATCAGGCCAATTTTACCAATTCCCATTTGAAAGAGGGAACTTTAGAAGATTGAGCCCAATACTACCAAGAACTAAAGCCAAAAGGACAAGACCAAGAGACAAAAGGGGGCCCCCCATTTGCAATGGGGCGATGGTGTGAAAAGCCCACAACACTCTGCATAATGGGATTTTTTGTGCTGTCAAAAGAAGTTCAGTTCTCTATAACCAGAGACTTCTAATGCAGAAAGTTAAGTAGCAGTGGCATCGGTAATTTCTTAACATCCATAGCTGACAGTTATTTTCAGCTACCTACAGCACGCTTCTCTTGATTCAGAAACAAATATCTGACACACAACTGGTGGAGCATTGCAGTCATAATTGTTAGCAGCAGATTTTTCTCATATTAAGCTCACTGCAATGATATTACCAGACATTTCCCGCATTTAATCATAATGGACTTTGGCCGAAATTTCAGATCAGGACATTACCTTCACATAATTGTTTTCAGAATAATTAGACGGTATTGACAGATGGTGGAGCATGAGTGAGGGAAATAGGTGTATCAGAAATGGCATTGAGAACAAGAACCGATCTTACAGTCATCATGCTAACTAATATCGAGGCTGCGTGCAAATTATAATTCGAAGGCAGTGAATATTAAGTCTGCAACTACAAACTTTGTTACCAGCACCCAATAATCTGGAAAGGATATACTGTAATATGTACGAGTCTTTAACTATGAAATTTGTGGTAACATATATTCTTGATAAGGTGTGCGATGTCAGCAATACACTTCGACGCAGAAATGGAATAGGTTTGTTTTTCAATAAGCATAGAGATTTGACTATTCTTTGAACATGTTGAAGGATTGGAGACAGAGTCCAAGTCGTCCTGGAGAAGAATGTGTTAGCAAGGAAAAACCGATGGATGCAGAGGCTCAGTGGATACAAAACCAAAAATTCAGAGTTAATGGCAAAAAAATGAGATGCCGTCAGACCCTTTCAATATTCAATACCATGAAGTGATGGAATTATAGTGTTTTTTATCAATCATTTTTAAATTTCACCTTAGGATGGTTTGTGTTTTATGCAGGTCTGTAATGCATCAGAGAGGAGTGGCTCGAGCATTATTTAGATGGTTGACCACCATGTCTGACAACACAAGCATGAGCATCCAGAAGTGCAACTTAGGGAACCCTTCCAAATAGGATTTCATGTCTAATCCCAGAAAGTTGTTCTAGCGGAGGAGTAAAGATTGATGGATTAGAAGCTTTCATGTTTCCAAATTACTCTGTACATTGTACAGAAGTAGGAATGAATTGTTCAGGAGCGGGAGATTCTCACCAGGATGTAACAAGTCTACGGAGATATGCACCTGTGACAGATATAAACAATCGACCATGGCAAAAGTATGGAATTATGCATGATATGCATACAAAAAGCCCATGTTTATACGCCCAAGTAAATGGCTTCATTTCCCTCAAGTCAAATTATATTACAAGCTACATTAAAGGTTCACAATATTCAGTTACTTGTTACAAAGGGACACGATGTTTGAAAGTGTCTCCGCATCGGTTATAAATATGATATGTAAAATCAAACAAGGGGAGATACAATTGATATTTATAGATACAATTTCCAAACAACTTACATATTCATACCATAAAACGTATTTGATGTATTATATTCTTTCATTGAGAAATGAATGAATTTTTGAACTAAGTTTGTGAATTCCGATTATTGAACAAATATTTTCATATGCGATTCTAGAGTCCAATTGATTGGATGGATCATTAGTAAAGAGTATCTCCATTGCAATTTTTATTTCTAGCATGATCAGATATTATATAGTTTTGTACTTTATAATTATTATTTTAATTTTATAAATAATTTATAAGATAGATAAGTGGACAAGATCAATTATAGCATTTTAAAATTGAACATTATAGATATTGTGAAATATTTAATTGTTTCCAAATCTATGTCTAGTTTGTCTCCCTACCATAGGAGTTAAAATACATTCTACACTATTTTAAAATTGTGGCCATATATTTGATTTGTCACATCTTGATTACTAAATTGTTTATAATTGATGAGCATAGAATTTTATAAAGTTGTACGTTTTAAACTTATAATACTGACTCTATCACCCTTCGGCACTGGCCTTTATATTTTTCATAATTCGCAATCCATATGCTGGCAATTATTTCATATCTTTCCTTTGAATAATTAATATATTCATTTGTTGCATTAATCCATACTTATCCTTATTTTAAAAACATTCATATATTCATTCGTAATTTGCAAATTTGAAGTTTTCTATAATTCTTGCCATTTGGAAAACTTTCGTTGTATACGTGTTCTCACCAATCTGCTTTAAGCATCTTGGATTTAAAGTAGTTGTACAGAATCTAGTACGCCTGCCTTGGTTTTGCAGAGCCAAAAGCACAGGTAATTTGGATCGCATTAATCAATCCCGTCAAGTTGGCCATAACTGGTTGGATATCCTAACATCAAGTTGGCAAGACTCGTAGAATTCCAATCTGCGATTTTGGAAACCAACACACTCGAGCTTAATTGTGCACTTTGCATTTAGATAACTTCAATTTCATAATGGAATCAACTCATTTAGTCTTAATTAGCTCATTTTAGATGCATTGTTTCAATTTGAATCTCTCATTCTAGAATGCATTGTCATTGATCATGGATCTGCAATGTCTAAGAGAACCTCAAAGACCCATTTTATACTTGTTTTAGATAGAGAGCAATAGGACACTCTTGTTAGTCTCTTTGCTTGTAATTTGCACTATTTGCTCATTACAGACTAACAATCTAATGTTTATTGAAGTGTGCTATTGCTTGTGCAAGTACACTATTTCACACACACATTTCTAGCACCTACCATGGGGCCTAGCCCCAACTCTTTCTAACCATTTTTGAGCTTTTTGGTCATGTTCTAACCCTTTGTTTTGCAGATACTGAGTCGCCTTTAAGCTAAAGGGTCATTTCTAGGAAACTATTGTGCTTCTAGTCCATCTTGAGGCATTTCTAGTCAAATCTTATGTCTCTTTTGGAAGGGTCGCCTTTAGGGAGTTATGGGTTGCCTTTAGGGTAAAGGGTCACCTTTAGTGATTCATTAGTCATTTTTGGGAAGGGAAGTACATGGAAGCACTTCTTCAGTCGTTTCCAATGTCTCTACTTGCATAATTGAGTAACGAATAATGCGTGATCTAGCATTGCTTGATTGACCTTACATCCTAACATGTGTTTGCAGGACCCTTGACAAAGAATGCTTGTCAACGATTGCTATATTCAAACATAAATACTAATGCTTGGTTTGCAGGTTACCTTTGAAGCTGATATAGAACATTGTGCTTGCTTAGTGCTTTAGTAGGAATCTAGTAATTAGTGTTGTGTTCTTTGCCTGTCTTAATGACTTGTAGGGGAGTATGCTCTTCTCCTTCTTAGACAATCAGAAACCTAGACCAAGTTAAAAAGAGTGGCATTCTTAGAGACAACAAGGGCTTGATTGTGAGTGATCTTATTGGAAGTGAGGGGATCATACTCTTTTCCTTTAAGGAGAATAAGAAACCTAGAACCTTTTGACATTTTCATGAGTATGTTAGCTAACATAAGTATTGGAAAGACGCAGAGGTAGAGGAGTATAGTCTTCTCTCTTTAAGAGAATCAGAAACTTAGACTCTTAGATCTAATCTGCTTTCCTTATTTCACCTTTGAAGGGCTTGAAGGTTGAGGTAAAAAGCTCCCAGGAACAAACCAAGTGAACCCTTCCATCTCACTATAATCAAGAAGCTTTCTTGAGATGAAAATCTCAGGAGACATTCATTTTGTCCTTGAAACCATGATTTGATCATTTCCTTGGACACCACTTGGAGGTTGTGTAAAGTAGAGAAGCTTGAATCTTGCTTGTAAGACTACATATTTTTAGGTGCTCATAGGGTTGACAGACCTTAATCCTGCTTGTGGGACTATCGAGGAAGGGTACGAACAGATCTTCGTTATTTGAACCTAAATTAGTTTGCCATTTGGATCGCCTCTGTAAGGCTGATTATACTTGTGCGAGGCAAATAGTAATCACCCCAAGATATTCAGCATATCGAGCCCCCTTTGACGTTACTACTCAGGAATATGGACGCCATTATCCATTGCATGTTGATTGGCCTGCCATAGCTAAGGAGTCTTTGGTTGTGTTCGTAAGTCAGCGAACGAGTGTTCCAAGCCTCTACCTAGGTCAAATAGGGAGGACACATGTGTTTAATGGTTTAGAAAACTTGCTTGATGTGCTTGAGCTACCACAAAAGATAATCTATGTCAATTAACAACATCTCAAACATTTGCAAAACTCTTAGGCCCACAAACATGTTCCCATCAGACAAGTTAGACTTCATAAATTTGACCCTACATGTTGACCAAGTGGCAAACTAGTCTATGTTGTTGCAAAAGGTTGTTTCTGGTGTCCTAAATTGTTTTCAGGAGCTTCAAGCTCATTTTTGGCTAAAGGGTCATTTTCGGTAGCTAAAGGGCCATTTCTGATAATAACAATATAAGTTCAAGTTCGAACCTCCCCCAACCTACATTCCTACCCAGAAGAGTAAACCTAAGAGAGAAGGAAGGGGTAGAACAACTCCTAACTAGCATTCAAGACATTGCAAGAGCATATGCACCTCTAGAACCTCACATTGAGAAGCAGTCTCTATTAGGGAATTTTGTGCAGATAAGAGAAGAGAGATGCCTAGAGGTTATATGAATGAAGAACTCAAACCCAAAATAAGCAACGTCGCAATTCCATTTTTTAATGGGTCAGGGGAGATGTCAGCGCATCAATGGTTAGAAAAACTAAACACATTCTTCATCCTAAATCCCATTACGGAGGAGGAAGCCCTCCAATACACCATAATCCTCTTAGGTGGAGCAGCACATGATTGTTGGACCTAGGGGCGTATCCCATTGGGGCATATAGACGTTAAAACTTACGAAGAGCTCTCCCAATAACTCATGAACCGATTTGATGAGAAGATATTGAGTGGTACTTACAAGAGTTAACACACCTTAAGCAAACAAGAACATTGCACAAATATGTTAAATAATTTCGAGAATTTTCAGTCATAATTCCTGATCTCCCCCAAAAGAGACATACACGTATGTTCATAGAATGTCTTAAAGAATCCACAAAAAATATGGTAAAACCTCACGAGCCGCAAAATCTACAAGAAGCTATAAGGCAAAAATGGTTCAATCTAATAATAAGGAAAGAGATTGAAACTTCACTTCCAAAACATTCCACCAGAGTGAAGGAACCAGAAGAGGTAACCACGATAAACCATGTTACTTATGTAATAAACCATGGATTACCCCAGAACATTGTAAATCATCATTTCCTATATATACTTACTCATGTAATAATTATATATATTATCATAGTTAATTAATAATATGTATATATAATATTATATATAATACATATATATATAGTACAAATTATTATTATTTAATATATTAATTAAATGATGATTAAACCTTAGAGACATGTCTCTTCATGACACGTCTCCTCTTATATTGATATGAAATCCAAATCTGCATTTGGTACACATCAATTACATTTGATAATGTTAATACATTTGCAGAAAAATGATTCATGTTATTCAACATGGTATTAGAGTTGTACTACAAATGAAAGAAAACAAAAGAAGCAGCAAAATACATATCTTAGAAAAGGAGATCGAACCAAATATGGAATAATACACACAAAAAAAAAGAGAAAACAGAAACTCCTTTATGTTGATCTACGACTACTTATGTTTTGGGGATTAAAGCATGCCATGTAAATAAATGGGAGCTCTAGATCAATTATGAAGTCATAAATACACCAACTAAAGCAAGGAAAAATACAACAATGGGCTTTGAATGCAAATGCTAAATAACACACTTGTCAACTGTTTTCTGCATCAAGAGCCTCACTTATGACAACCATTGTTTTGCGGAAATACTAAGCGCACTCTACTCATTTGCATATTGGAGATAACCAGAAATATTTCCAAGTTTGTGAATAATTCCAACTTTGAGTAGGAGACCACAGTCCACATGTCGTACAGCAACGAGGCTCCACACAACCTACAATAGGTGGGTAACCAGAAAACACAATACCCACACATTGGGTGTGTCATGTCCCCAAATTTGAATGTAATAATTTAATTGAATTAATTAATTAACTGGTCCCAGAATTTATATAATATAATAAAAGGACCATTAATAAGTTACTTTAATTAATTAATATGGACCCAAGTTATTATTTGTCTTTGTGGTTCCGATTGATTTAATATATCTCGAACCTATTTTTATTTTAGTTTTCGTTGGTAAGTTTTGTCGTCGGCTATCTTTGTACACCCTCGGAAAGGTTTTCCCCAACGGGCATTTAAGCACGGCTTGTATGTAGTTGTAGATATGCAATTTGGATTATTTCTTTGTACTGCGAATTCCTATTGGGATTCTCTATTGTTCACCATTTCGAAAATGGAAGGCCTTCCCTACTTGGTTATTTCCAGTTTCGGTGGGATTCAACCCTCACCCTATTCTGTCGCATGTAATATTTCACTCAGATCTGGCAAATCAGAGCACCATCTTTTGGCAAATCTAATTAAAGGTTATGTGTGTTCTAATCTCTATTTTTGAGTCTATATGCGAAATATCATTATTAATTGGTGCAAGCGTGTATCTAGCTGGTCTTTGGTTTCCTATAAGGTGTTTGTGTTTAATATATTGCATTTTGCATTGCGAACGGCATTGCCAAACTTCTTTGTTTTCCTCCTTGCTGTAATTACATTTACTTCATCATACAACCTCCTCCTGTATCACCGTGCGAACGGACAACCTCAACACACCACCATCTTTCCTTACCTCCCTTTCGGCCTCCAGTTTGTCCATAACGTACAACTGTTTTTCCCACCATACAACCTCATTATCTCCATCCCGCACAATTGCACCTCCACCTCCACCGTATGGCCACCTCTTCCCTTGTCACCGTATGACCCTTCAATCCACTACCTTACGGTCACCCATAGTAACGAGAATCACCCAAAAATCGCCTGAATCGGCAATTCTGCGACCAGATTCATGCTGGGCGCCTTTTTTTTGCATCGTATATCGGTATCGCCGATTTCTAGGCCATGAATCGCCTAAATAGCCGATTCAGGCGATTCATGTAAAAATCGCCAAAATCGCCTGTAAAAATCGGGTATGAATCGCCCGCAGCATGTAAAAAGGGAAGTTGAAATTTTAAAAAAAATCGCTTGTTTTTTTCACTTTGTTTTTGACCTATTCTCTTTGTTATAACCCTAAAGGGCCTTCTATTTGTTAAGCATGAGTAGAAGAGAGGAAAAGTGAGAGAAAAGAAGAGAAAAAAAAAGCCATAGGTTTCCAACCGGCAAGAAGGAAGAGCACCAAAGAGATCAGCAGGTCATTTGGGGAGCCCATCAATTGCTTTGGGAGCATTAAGGAGCCAATATCAACACTCCTCAACTCATTTGCAAGAGGTAAGTGCTTATTTTTTTCTTGCATGTTAGTGTATTATGCATTTTTTGTTAAATTTTTAGTGTATTATGCGTTTTTTGTTAAATTTCTATAGTTTTCAAGAATTTTAGTCTAAATCTTGAATGTTCTTTATTTTTACTAAGTTGCAAGCTAGGGTTTGTTGTTTTCTAATTTTTATTAGCTTCAAACTTTGATATTTTACATAAAAAAATTTATTGCAGCAGCATTTGCTCTCGTTTTTCGCAAATTCCAATGGGTAAAAAAGATGAATGTTGGAAATATAATGAAGAGTTTCCTGGAAGAACCAAATATCAAACAAAATGCATGTTTTGTAAAGAAAAAATAACTTTCGGGGGTATTTATAGATTGAAATTCCACATTGCTGTTATACCTGGACACGATGTTACAGTTTGCACTCACCAAACTCCTGAGGCAAAACGCACTTGCTTAATGGCATTAGAAAAAATTGAAAAAGACAAAGCAAATAGGAAAATGCAATTGAAGGGTTAAGGGGTATTGGCTCCCATGTTCCCGCATCTGCAGCCGCATCCACATCTGCATCTGCATCAGCTTCCGCATCCGTAGGTTGTGTTGGAGAGGGTTCTTCTAGGCCTTCTTTTTATCCTAGTTCTTCTGCTCGTGCTAGTGCTAGTGCTAGTGCTAGTGCTAGTGCTAGTCGGTCACATACTGAGACACCTATTGCAGCCTAGAGTGCGGAAAAACAAAATGGATAGTTACTTTGTGCCCCGCACTACTCCTGGTTCCCAACCCACGCTTGAGGGCATGGGTTTGAACAAGGAGATTCACGATGCTGCTAGAAAGGAGATATGCAAATTTTGGTACTTTTGCAACATTCCATTTATTGCAGCCAGGTAATTGATTCTTTTTTCTTTGTTTTCTTTAAAGTTAAAATTAAAAGTAAAAGTAAAACTTTAATTATATCTACTTGTTTTATAATTTGAGTCTTTGACATCTAAACTTTTATTTGTGACAGGGCTCCTTATTGGCAGAATATGATAGATGCGGTTGCTACTTGTGATCTAGGGTTTAAAGCCCCAACTGAGGCTGAGTTGAGCGGATACCTCCTGGATGAGATGGTAGAGGACATGAGAGTTGACCTCAAGGAGAACCGAAAGGCATGGATTGCAAAGGGTTGCACCATCATGACTAATGGTTGGACTGATAGGAGGAATAGAACACTCCTCAATTTTCTTGTATCCTGTGGAGGTGATTGTTCATTCTACTTTCTTACATACATAATTGTAAATTTTGATTTGTTGAATGCTAATTCGTTAATGATCCATTTAATATTATAATTCGTTGTTTTGTTCCTTGTAGGATATACCATGTTCATAAAATCCATTGATGCTTCCGCACATCTGAAAAATGCCACATATTTATGTGAGGCTATTGAGGAAGTTATAACAGAGGTGGGGGAACAAAATGTGATCCAGGTGGTGACGGATAATGCAGCAAATTATGTTGCAGGAGGTAAACTTTTAACTTTTCAAGTTTTGAAAATAAATTTATTTGAATTTTGAAATTTGAGTTTCTAATTGACTTAAAATTGTTGTAGGTAAACTTTTGATGGAGAGGCACCCCACCATATTTTGGTCCCCTTCTGCGGCACACTACATTGACCTCATGTTGGAGGAAATTGGCAAACTTGAGTTTGTCAAGTCATGTGTGGAAAGGGCAAAAAACGTATGCAAATTCATTTATAATCATGCATTTGTCCTTAACACAATGAGGAAGTACACAAAAGGCAAGGAGTTAGCTCGCCCAGGTATCACGAGGTTTGCCTCGAATTTCATCACCTTGCAGTCCTTGTTGACATCAAGGGATGGATTGAGGAGCATGTTTGTTGAGCAGGAGTGGATTTGCTCTTCCTATGCTACGACCACTGTAGGGTTAGATGTGGCGGATTGCATATTTGATGAGGATGGTTTTTGGAAACCCGCTAGAGAAATCCTTAAGGTAAATTTATTGCAATTTAACATTTAGTATTTTGCTTTTACTTTAAGTTATATTATTTTATATTTAAGTTTTGACTCAAATTTTTTGTTTTACTTTATATGTAGGTCACTAAGCCCCTTGTAGCTTTGCTACGAACTGCTGATGGGGAGAAGCCCTCTATGGGCTACATTTATGAGGGCATGGATAGGGCCAAGGAGGCCATCAGAGCCCAATATGCAGGAGTGCAGGAGAGGTATGGCCCTATTTGGGACATCATCGATAGGAGATGGCAGAATCAGCTCCATCGACCCATCCACGCAGCAGCTTACTATCTGAATCCGGCATTTCGTTTCCGTCCTGAGTTCAAGGCGGATGCAGAGGTTCTCACTGGCTTATACACAGTGATTCAGAGATTGAGTAGCGATGAAAATAGCGCTGCTGCGATTGTTGAGCTAGACCAGTTCAACAATAAGGAGGGGCCACTTTTCTCTGGCAGGATGGCCATAAATGCTCAGACAACACTACAGCTAGGTAAAAATTAAATAATATATTCAATGTTCATGAATCTAGATTCTAAACTTAAAGTTGATTATATAATGCATTAATTTTAGAGTTGCAATTTGTAAATGAGACTAATTGTTTTTGTTTTTTCCTTATTTCAAATAGATGGTGGCAAATGTTTGGGGCCACAACCCCAAACTTTCAAAAAATTGCCATCTGCATTCTGAGTCAGCCGAGCAGCGCTTCTAGATGTGAGCGCAGTTGGTCCATGTTCGAGCACATCCACTCGAAGAGGAGAAACAGGTTGACAGTGCAGAGGTTGAATGATCTTGTCTTTGTTCATTACAACCTTCGTCTTAGGATCAGACAGATTTTGGGCGCTGACTCCTCTCCGATCATTCTGGAGGAGATTGATCCAGAATCAGAGTGGATCACAGAGACCGTGGACCCAGTCTTCACTGAGGAAGACCGCGCGTGGGTTGACCAGGTGGATGTAGAGGCTGAGGCTGTGGCCAGGGCAAAGGAGGCAGCTAGAGCACGTTCAGGCATTGGTAGACGCACACGCGCACGCACAGACGCAGGCCCTAGCGATGTTATTTGTGAGCCCATTGCCCATGTAGGGGACATGGCTCAGCGGTCCTCTAGGACCTACCTTACACGCCTTTCTCATAGGCAAACTGGATACTCAGAGTCTGAGGTTGAGGCTGCAGCAGAGCTAGAGGATGATGATGAGGATGATGAGGCTTGAGCTGGAGCCTTGTTTTTATATTTTGTTTACACTATATAGATATTGATAGTGATACTGAATCATTGATAGACATATGTTTCAAACTTTCATGGATCTTCATCTTAGATTTATACATACATTTATGATTTGATGTCTTATAGATCTTCATGATTTCATCTTACCGATTCTATGATTTGAATCATTATGATCATTTGATTTTTATTTACTTCAGCTAGCATACAATTTACATTTTAGTACATAATGATAACATAGTTACGTATGTGATAGATTTTATGTTTCATGTTTATGTATGTTAGATTCTATTTGATGATGTTATAGTGTTTTTAAGTTATATTCAATAAAGGGTGCATGAAATAAGTCTTAAATTGTTAAAATCTTTACATTTAAAGGGTTTTTTCAAATTTGCCGATTGATCGTCGATTCACCGGCGATTCACCCCCGATTCACGATTCGATTCGACCGTGCCAATTCCAATTCACATTACTTTGCGGTCACCCAAAGACCACCGTACGGTCACTTGTTCCTGAACCGCATGGCTTCTCACTGCGTGCTCCTTGTCGTACAACCTCCTTGTGCTCAAACACTACAATACGACCTCACTCCATTGTGCATTGACACCCAGAGGACTACCTAAAGCATAGTATAGGGCTTCATAAGGAAACTCTAGAACGGAACATTATAGTGGTATCAGAGTAGAAGCCATTCAAGAGCATCTCCGAAACCATTCGAGATATCTCTGAAACTTTCACTAACCTGAAGCACTGGCCACCCGAAGCACTAAGGGAGAACTACCTGAAGCACTGCACACCCGAAGCACTAAGGGATACTATTTGGAGCACACAACCAGACTACCTGAAGCACACGACAAGACTACCTAAAGCATAGTATGGGGCTTCATAAGGAAACTTTAGAACAGAACATTACAATGGTATCAAAGCAGAAACCGTTCGGGAGTATCTCTGAAACTGTTCAGGAAATCTCCCAAACTTTCAGGAACATTACCGAAACCATTTGGAATATTACAGTGGTATCAAAGCCAGTGATCTTGCCAGCCTGCTGGGATGATTGAGAGATTTTGGTACTTGGATCACACTGTGGCCACAACATCGATGGAGAGTGGTGGTTGAAGGCACTACAAAGGATTGGCAAAGAGCTCAGTGAGGATGTTGATCTTCCATTTTAGGTGAACAAATTACATTCAAGATTTATACAGAGAATCCTCTTGCCGATGAAGGAGGCCTTAAGTCAACCCACGCTTTTGAGACACCATAACAAGGATAAAAGATTGGCAATTGCAGCATGTCTCAGTGAGGCCTTGAGAATTTCGGCTCCTAAAGCACCATATGATGATAACACCGTGATAGAGATAACACCGTGATAGTTGACAACTTTCAGAGTCTTAATGACTTCATTACTAATCCTTTTGGTAGGAGATCTACAATATTGGAGAATTGTGCAAATGTCAAAGTAAATAACCTTCTCTTAGATCTCGAATTGCAAAATTTGGTCCATGATATATTTTATCACTTCTTGGTCACCATCCAGGAAGATGCTAAGATTTCAGTGGCTATGGAGAGTCTTATGATTTCGTACATTGAAGAGATGGATGAAATATCTCAACCCATCACATCTATGTTATGGGTTGTTCATAATCTAGAATGTATTCCCTCTATAGCAGCATACAGATTGGTCAGTAATGTTTTCAAGTATTGTGAAGAAAAACTAATATCTCATTTGCACAAGTGGGAGAAAATGATTGACAACGATAAGGGTGATGCTTTACGTGAGGAGAATGAAGGCATGATTACAAGGCCGCTCCAGGAGGATTTGCTAAATATTTCTACTACACCAACATGGGGATAACATCAAAAAAATGAAGAAGTTGCTTGCATGGATCTTGTGAAGACATGGAAGGATCAAGTTGTGTCCATCACCGAAGTTGTGCCTGAGGCTGTGCCTATCACAGAGGTGTTTGTTGTCGAGGTTGTGTATCTGTCACCGAAGCAATGTCCATCATCATGGTCTTGCCCATCAGTGAGGTTGTATGTCCATCACCGTCCTTGTGTCTGTCACCATCGTGTCCATCACCGCCATGTTTGTCACCGATGTTGAGTTCATGTTTGTCACCAGTGTCGAGTCTGTATCCATCATCAAGTTCGTGTCCCTCACCGTCATCGTGTCTGTCACCATTGTGCTTGTCACTGACACCAAATTTGTGTCCATCATCGTTGTGTCCATCACCGTCACCGACGTCAAGTTTGTGTCTGTCACTGTCGTCGTATCTGTCACTGTCGTGTTCGTCACCGACTCACCGTTGTGTTTGTCACCGCCATGTTCGTCACCATTGTGTCTGTCACTGTCGTGTCCATCACCATCATGTCTATCACCAACACCAAGTTTGTGTCCGTCGCTGTCGTCGTATCTGTCACCGTCGTGTACGTCAATGTTGTGTTTGTCACCGTCATGTTCGTCACCGTTGTGTCTATCACTAATGCTGAGTTTGTGTCCGTCACCAATGCCAAGTTCATGTTCGTCACCGACACTAAGCCCATGTGCATCGTCAAGTTCGTGTTCATCACCGTCGTGTCTATCACCGTCGTGTTCATCGTCGTTGTGTCTATCAACATCGTGTCCATCACCATCATGTTCGTCACCGATGCCAAGTTCATGTCCGACACCGTCGTGTCCATCACCGACTTCGAGTCTGTGTCCATCATCAAGTTTGTATCTATCACCTTCGTGTCCGTGACCAACGCCGAATCTATCACCGTCATGTCCGCTACCAACACCGAGATTGTGTCTGTCGAGTTAGTTTTTGTCACTGTCATTGTGTCCATTGTTGTCACTGTCACCATATCCGTCATCGTCATTATATCCGTTGTCATCACCGCCACATTGTCCGTTGCCATGTCCAACACTGCTATCGTCATCATATATGTCATCTTCATTTTTTCCGTTGTTGTCACCACAGCCATTTCTATTGCCAAGTCCATCATCATGTTTGTCACCGTCATTGCGTCTGTCAACAATGTCAAGTTTGTATCCATCGTCAAGTGTGTATTGGTCGTCGTAGTTGTGTCCATTGACGACGTCATGGTTGTCTCCATCATCATGGTGTGTTTGTCATTGTGGCTACATTGGTTGCAATAGCTATGTTTGTTGCCATTGCGACATTGCTCGTTGTCAAGGCTCTATCCATCATCGAGGCTTCAACCGGGGTTTTGTGTCCCATTGAGGTTTTATCTGCAGCTAAAATTTTATTTGTTGTCGTGGTACTCTCTGTTGATGTTTTTTCTGCCAAGGTTCCCTTTACTAAGGTACTCTTTGTTGAGGCTCCCATCATCGCGGCACCCTTCACTAAAACTCCTGTCATTGAGGTACTCACAGTCGAGGCCCCCTTCGTCGACATTCTCACCACTAAAGCTCTCTTCGTCAAGGTTTCATCTATAAAAAATATAATAGTGGTCGTTGTGATTGTGGCAGTGGCTAAGTTTGTGCCAACATCAGCATCTATATGCATGACCATACCTAAAGAGATTTTTGAACATAACGACATGAAAGATTTCATCAATTTGTGTCATTAGGATCCTGGTGAAGGATACGACAATAATAATATCAACGTGGTGCAACGAAAGTTTGATAGCAATGTGGTGTTACGGAGGATTGACATCATTTCACTTGTCTTGCATGCGCATTTGATTTGGGACCCGGAAGCTGTTGGTGTTTCATTTGATGATGGATTGTTCGAGGGCAAGCAATTTTGGGCAGCGAGGATTTGTCACGTCCCCGAATTTGAATGTAATAATTTAATTTAATTAATTAATTAACTAGTCCCATAATTTAAATAATATAATAAAAGAACCTTTAATTAGTTATTTTAATTAATTAATATGGGCCCGAATATTATTTGTATTTGTGGTTCCAATTGATTTAATATATCTCGAACCTATTTTTATTTTTACTTCCCTTTGCAAGTTTTGCCGTCAGCTATCTTTGTACACCCTCGGAAAGGTTTTACCCGACGAATATTTAAGGATGGCTTGTATGTAGTTGTAGGAATGCAATTTGGATTATTTCTTTGTATTGCGAATTCTTGTTGGGATTCTCTGTTGTTCACCATTTCGAAAGTGGAAGGCCTTCCCTACTTGGCTATTTCCAATTTCAGTGGGATTCAACCCTCACCTTATTCCGTCACCTATAATACTTTGCTCGGATCTCGCAAATCAGAGCACCATCTTTTGGCAAACCTAATTGAAGGTAATGTGTGTTCTAATCTCTATTTTTGCGTCTATATGCAAAATATCATTATTAATTGGTGCAAGTGTGTATCTAGCTGGTCTTTGGGATCCTATAAGGTGTTTGTGTTTAATATATTGCATTTTGCATTGCGAACAGCATTGCCAAACTTCTTTGTTTTCCTCCTTGTTGTAATTACCTTTACTTCAACATACAACCTCCTTCTATATCACCATACGGATGTACAGCCTCAACACACCATCTTTCCGTACCTCCCTTTCGGCCTCCAGTTTCTCCATACTGTACGACTGTCCTTCCCATCATATCGCCTCATTATCCATCCTGCACAATTGCCCCTCCACCTCCACCGTACAACCCTTCAATCCACTACCATACGATCACCCAAAGACCACCGTATGGTCACTTGTTCCTGCACCACACAGCTTCTCACTACCTACTCCTTGTCGTACAGCCTCCTTGTGCTCCAACATTGCAGTACAGCCTCACTCCATTGTGCATCGCCGCCTAGAGGACTACCTAAAGCATAGTACGGGGCTTCATAAGGAAACTCTAGAACAGAACATTACAGTGGTATTAGAGTAGAAACTATTCGGGAGCATCTTTGAAACTGTTCGGGAAATCTCTGAAACTTTCACTGACCTAAAGTACTAGCCACCCGAAGAACTAACAGAAGCGCTGACCCGAAGCACTGACCTAAAGCACTAACATGAAGCACTAAGGGAGAGCTATGTGAAGCATTGACCTGAAGCACTAGCCACCGGAAGCACTAAGGAATACTATTTGGAGCACACAACTAGACTACTTGAAGCACATGACAAGACAACCTAAAGCATAGTATGGGGCTTCATAAGGAAACTCTACAACAGAACATTACAGTGGTATCAAAGCAGAAACCGTTCAGAAGCATCTCCGAAAACATTCGGGAAATCTCCAAAACTTTCGGGAACATTGCCGAAACTGTTCGGAACATTACAAGGTGCCAAAGACTACATTAGAAGATGTATTTGAAAGCGCATCATAATACCCTTGTGTTTCAGCTAGAAGACCAAATAACATCAATCAACCTTCGCATGTTGAACATGTTGGTGATCCATGTACAATGGGAACCGAGTACTTTCAAATACTGGGCACATTGAAAATGACTTCCTTAACATTGTCACTATTTTGATAGAAATATAATTGCACTCGATATTTTGGAATATGCAACAAAGAAGGTAAGTCAAATCATAGATATTTGAAAGTCATTTTGCGGGTACCACAACGATTGGAGGTACAATGATTTTATTTTATTTTGTTATGAACTTGTTTTATATAATTATTCATTTATTTCCTTATAGGTAGATATAAGTGGAATAATAGCTATTTGATATTGTGACACTTAAGAATATTTGAAGTGATATTTTATAATTAATATAAAATATTATGTATGGAAAGATTGATTCAAAGGCTATAGTATCATAATATGAGATTTGATTGACATGACCATGTTTTTTACAAACTTTATAATGTTGGTATGTAAGATGATGATCTCCATTTGATCTTTGACCAACATGACTGAGATTAAGGATTCCCCAAATATTAGAATAATGCAAAAGATATAAATGAGAGGAAGTATTGATATTAGTATAAAGAGGATGATGAATCAAGAAGTATAAAAGATTGCATCAAAGATGTTTATGTACATGTAAGTATTTTCCTTGAGTATTACATTCACTTAATTATTGCAGTCAGCCTCTTATTTGTAATTCTATACATACTATAAGAATTATTTTCCTTGATCTTTTCCTCTGAGAATGTTATTGAAGTAAAAAGAGGGCGATTGAGATTCAAAGGGAAATTGACATTTCATTAGAGGCAACCTTGAAAGAGAGGAAGCAAATAGAGGAAACATGTATTCTGAAGAGTAAAATATATACGATCTCCTTAAAACCAAGGTAAACTCTACTACATATCAAAGTTAAAGGTGAGAAATATTCTACAAGGAAACTACAAAGACCCTCTTAAAATTGGAAAATTAGATAGAATCAAGCAACTGTATAGAAAGAACTTTACATACTCACACCAAGGAGATGATGATATGAGGAATAATAGCAATGATGGATCATGCATGGAAGCAGAACTTCAATACATTCCTCTAGATACAAATTGCATAGAACGAAATCATCGTTCATGAGAACTAAGTATCACTAACAATGTTGATGGAACGAGTGGGAATTTTACATTGTGGGGGGGAATAATAACCGATGTTTCATTCCCATTGGTTGACAAATGTTTATACAGAAACATCATCTTATTTAAGTATGGAGCTTCATTGGAGCAACTTGTATCAAGAACATTAATGTGCAGATAAGTATTTATTATCCTTGAGTATTATATTTACTTGCTTATTGTGGTCTCTCTCTTATTTGTAATTCTACACATACTATAAGAGTTATTTGTCTTGATATTTTCCTTTGTATCTAAAGTTGATCTTGCAGGAAAAAAAGAATGACACATTAGGCAACTTATGACAATAGCTTAAAAGAAGTTATGATCAGGCTGGATAAAGTGAGGCTCTTGAAGCAAATATCTTTGATGATTGAGATTATGAGTAACCTTCTACATTAAGAGGGAGCATGACACTTCTTTGAAGGCAACGCATGAGCTTAGAAGATTAATACTCAGAGGGAGTCTAGAAATACATGTGTGTGACTGCATGATTTTGATGGGCCTACTCTTGAGTGCATCATGAAGAAGTATTGACTTATCACTAGAAAATCAGAAAATTAACATCAAATTCAGAGTGAGTGTGATCCTTGGGGAAGAGAGCATCTAAGGGAGTAACTACTGGACTTGACTTCCCAGGATCATTGTATAGAGGGAGAATTTTGAGGTGCAATCCTTTGTGAATGATATCTTCTCCATGAGGAGAAGTTCTAAGTGAAATTCCTTGTAATGCATTCTTCTCTGTGAGAGAGATTGAGGTGAAAGCCTTTGTAGCACCCTCTAACTTGGTTCGTGGTGGTAACTATTTAGCATATGATATGGAATGAAAGGCGACGTTTCATTGACATATACAAACAAAAGGTAACCATTGTAAGATGATGATCTAATAAATGGTAGACCTGTTATCATGACAGACTTCATTAAGTTGTTGTCCCAGAGTGTTGGAAGTTATGGTAACGAACAAACAGAAGGTAACCATTGTAAGCTGACAATCTTATATTGGTAGACCTATTATCATGACAGACTTCATTAAGTTGTTGTCCCAGAGTGCTAGAAGTTATGATAACAAGCAAACAAAAGGTAACCATTGCAAGGTGACAATCTTATAAATGGTAGACCTATTATCATGACAGACTTCATTGAGTTGTTTTCCTAGAGTGTTGTAAGTCATGATTACTAACATATCATGATCCAACTTCATTAAGTTGTTGTCCCAAAGTGCTGGAGATCATGATACTTGTCATGATAAAGACCATGACACTGTGATTTCTTGTTATTTGATAGACTATATTAAATTGTTGGCCCGGGGTGCTGGAAATCAAATAACTCATATCCTTCTAGGATATAACATATTCTTTTGGTACACATCAAGGATTTGATGCTAGTGCACATACCAAAAGAATACGTATGATGAATATTATATGATTAATATTTCTTGTTCAATCATACTTCAGATTATATTGAAATATAACGTGCTGGAAATCAGATAACTCATATCCTTCTAGGATATAACATATTCTTTTGGTAGGCATCAAGGATTTGATGCCAGTGCACATACCAAAAGAATACGTATGATGAATATCATATGATTAATATTTCTTGTTGAATCATACTTTAGATTATATTGAAATATAACATGCTGGAAATCAGATAACTCATATCCTTCTAGGATATAACATATTCTTTTGGTAGGCATCAAGGATTTGATGCCAGTGCACATACCAAAAGAATACGTATGATGAATATCATATGATTAATATTTCTTGTTGAATCATACTTCAGATTATATTGAAATATAACATCTACGTTGATGGATTTATATTTATATCCTTAAATGTGTCACTCCAAAAATATCATATAGAGATGATATTTCTCCATATTCTTGAGACATAATGTGTTCTATAAATCCTCCCTAGCGAACAAGGAGTGTTAAACTTGTAGCTTTAGTTGGATTAATTTGATCTAAGATACATTTTTGTTATTGGTAAATCATCATTTACTATATATACTTATTCATGTAATAATTATATATATATATATATATATATTATACGAATTATTATTATTAAATATATTAATTAAAGGATGATTAAACCTTAGAAACATGTCTCCTCTCATATTTATATGAGATTCAAATCTGCATTTGGTACACATCAATTACATTTGGTAATGTTAATACATTTGCAAAAAAATGATCCATGTTACTTAACAAATTCCTCAGCAAATTTTGGCAAGAATTATTCAAACTAGCAAGGAATTCACTCAATCCAAGCACCAATTATTATTACGATAATATATAGTTTCTATTATCTCTATTTAGTATCTAATGGTTATCTATTGTAATCTTCTATAAATATTAGAATGTTTCTAATTTTTGGTTTTTTGTTTCTAGAATAGAATGTTTCTCGTCCAGTCTCTTGTATAAATCGATCTCTTGATCACTGTTAATAACAAGCAAATATTTTCCAATTACTTTGTAATAGTTATCACCCACAAACCAATGGTCAAATTGAGATAGTGAATAAGTGGACAGAAGGATATCTAAGAAATTATGTCACGAGACATCAAACTGCTTGGATCATGTGGTTACACTTAGGAGAGTATTGTTATAATACAACACATTATATGTCCATAGGGATGAGTCCCTTCAAAGCATTATATGGATATGAAGCCACCACATTCAAAGGCATAATCATCCCAAAAAGCAGGGTACCCAACACACAAGAATTCATTCAAAGAAACATTGCTATTATGAAAGAATTAAAGGACAATTTGCATATTGCACAAAATCAACAAAAACTCTATGTAGATAAGAATAGAGTAGAACGATCATTCCAGGAAGGGGATCTAGTATACTTGCAACTACAGCCCTATAAACAATCATCTATTAAGAAGAATGGAATAGAGAAACTCAAACCTCAATTCTATGGACCATGTAAAGTAATCAAAAGAGTTGGAGAAGTAGCCTATGAGTTAGAATTACTTAGTAATAGTCGAATTCACAATGTATTCCATGCATCCCGACTCAGAAAGGTTTTGGGCCTACAGATAGCACCTTGTGCAGAACTCCCCTCACTTAATGACGAGGGACAACTCATCTTGGAACCTGAAGCAATTCTTGATACTAGATAAATGGCACTAAGGAATAGCATTGTGAGAGAATTCTCAATCAAATGGAAGGGATTGCCAGCAGAGGATGCCACTTGGGGAAAAGAAGAAAGCCTCAAATTGCTTGGGGACAAGCAAAATTGAGACGAAGGGACTGTGATTACCCGTAATAAGTTATGAATGTAATTTCCTACATAATATATTCATATTTTATAATAATAATGATAAATGAGGAAATAAGAAAATAATATGTATATTTGAAACATGTGTAATATAAAAAAAAAACAAATAATAAATTAATCTAGGCACAATAACATTACACAAACAACTAAATCTATTTCAAAATATATTATCAAAATTAAATTGCAAACTATGAACTCCCAATATGGTCGCCTAACCTTAATCAAATTAGATTGAAACTGTAAACTCTTGATATGAGTTAATGGTCGCCAATTCAAGGGATGCAATTTGGTCAAACCAATATATATATATATATATATATATATATAGATTCCCCAGGCATTATTAACACACATGGCATTGAATCCAAACAAATAGTATTATTATTCAATGTCCCTATAGTGGGAACACACAAGCTCAAGTAAGGAGTCAATCAACAACAAATATCATAGAGTACGTGGGTAACAAACAATAGAAAGCGTATAGCCAGAGTCTCTAGAAACAGACAGAAGAGATCCAGACGAATAGTTATCATTGGAAGGCATCACAGATAAACCACATCAAATAAGACATCGTGCAAAGTGAATGGGAATAGGTAAAGAGTGTCGCATTGCCCATATACAACAAGTGCAGTTAGAGTCACAACAGTCGATGGACACATCAGTTCAACATCGCACAGACAGAGCATAAAAAATATAGACTCCCCTGGCATTATTAACACACATGGCATTGAATCCAAACAAATAGTATCATTATTCAACATCCCTACACTAGGAACACACAAGCTCAAGTAAGGAGTCAATCAACGACAAATATCATAGCGTACGTAGGTACCTTAGTTGCCGATTTGTGACAAGAATCCGATTCGGGCACGGAATCGGATCTGTGGATTCGGGGATTTTTTTTTTCCCAATTATGATTTGTGCATATATATATATATATATATATATATATATATATATATATATATATATACACATATACTAAAAAATAAGAGAAATATACATAATTCTAAAACTAAATCATTTCATAGTATGCATCTATGAATCTAGTATACTTGATCAATGACATTGATAATTAATCTATTTTCATGATTATAAAGAAAATCAACACATTCATGATTATAGATAGTAAATGAACTTGCATTGTGATTTAGAGGGTCGTTTTTTGGGTTTAGGGCCTTTAGAAAAAAATATATTAAAAAATGAGGTTGGGCCCACTTCTTTGCAAATTTTTTTGGCCCTAAACTAACGATAGTTGCAAGTTCCAGCACTTATCCTTCAAAGCCAGTACCAAGGACATTACACTATAATGTACAAAACTATGGCATAAAGTTTGGCAAAGGTATGTCCAATCATAATGGTCCTATAGTTCCCCCAATTAGAGGTCGGCCCACCCTTGTGGATCGAGTGGATAATATGGTGAGACCAAGATAGCAGAAAGCTAGTACAAACTACTCTATTGAGGAGATCGGCACAATAGGAACCAAGAACAAAATCCCCAACTTGGAGAACTCCGCCTAGAACCCTTCCTCATCAACCGCCTTGCTACAACTCATGGCTCTAATGGCCTTGTCAATGGTGAATATGGTAAAGATGTGGCAGTGGATGAGGGAGCTGAGGGAGCTTAAGTCCAGGTCGAGGAAAGTGGAGTGAAGGGCAAACAGTGTACATGAAAAGTGTTTCAAGGAGGCCCAAAGGGAGGAACTAAGGGAACTGCACTACTCAAAGTAAAAGGGATGCTTCTTCCAACAAAGGAAGCTATGGTAGGAGAGCCTGACCTGGGGCAAGGAGGGATCCTGATCGATGAAGGTGGAGCAAATAAGACACTAGAAGGACTTGCAATCGTCATCAAACCAATGGTTCTAGGGACAGAAGTTGGGGCAAGAGGGACAAGCCACGAGGGGGACGAAGAAATACGAGAAAGAGAGGACAGCAAACTCTTGAATCACCGTGGAGATGAGGTCAAACATGGTGGAAGCACAAGACAGGTCCTTTAGGGGAGCGGCTCGAAGAGCGCACTATGAGGTGGTCGTTAAAGAGGTCATAATCGGCATCCACAAAAAAAAGGCAGTGCGGGTAGGCGAGGGCAACGCAAAGGAGCAGGGAGGGAGGACAGGGGTGGGAGATGGATGACGAGAGGGGCACGAAAGGTGAGGCTAAGTAGGGAGTGGTCAACTAATGGAAGGTGGGAGACAAAAAAATCAGCTAACAAGGGGAATAAGGAAGGTGAAAGCAAGGTCGTAGTCAATGACACTAGCGCCACCACAATGGGACCGGTAGGTAAATAATTCAGATCGGAGGAAGCAGGGGAACCCATTACAAACCACAAGAGCAGTAGACTCAGATGAAGGAGTTGTCTACCATACCATATCAAGGGACCATCGATGTCATCCGAGGATCGTTGTAAACTAATTGTATCACTATCTAACTTAGAAGTGCAGTGGGAGTCAGTCTGTCGATCATGAAAAGGAGCCCGAAGATCTCTAGTACGGACGTTGAAGTCCCCTGAAATAAACAAGTTCCCCACAGTAGAGAATCTGTCAATCCAATCATAAAGGTCACCAAATGGGTTACCTTTGAGGCTGTGAACCGCATGTGGAGAAGTAGCTAGTGGGAAATAACAAACAACAATGAAGAGATCTTTGTCTAGTCTGCCTCAAAGATCTCGTGAATCTAGTAGCTAGCGGGAAATAACAAATAGCAATGAAGAGACCCACATGAATCTAGCAAGATCGTCAAAATGCATAACAATCGTCGTGCTAACAAGGTGGTCGCAGATGAGGAAGGCAACCCCACTCAGGTCCCTGCCACCTCCAAAAAAACTTGACCTCATCCCAATAAACAAAAAGCCACTGCTACCCAGGAATATTGGGAAGGGGACGGGTCAGGCTCTCATGCATCTCAATAACAAGAATAACATCCACAATGCCAATGACATCCATAAAAAGATTAAGTAATGACCAAAGAGTATCATTACCGTTCCAACAGTGGACGATCAAGGAGTCACTAGACATTCCCATCCCGTCCTCACCCAGTGAGCATCATTTGCCCTGGGGGGGCAACCTAGATTCCCAACCAGGTAGAGGACAATCTCTAATGACCGCCTTAAGGTTGCAGATATTTGCCCATTTATCCTCAAGGCAGGTTGCAGCAATTAAAGTTCAGCTATGCTTAAGCTCAGTAACCTGTGACTTGGTGAGACCCTCATTGAGGTAGATTTTAGCTAGTACAGGAAAGAGCTTTCTACAAGCCCTTAGAACTTGTAGCCTGTCTGATGTATTGAGAAATCTGATAAAAAGTGTGGAGTCATACCCTATTCATGCTCTATCAATGATAATCTCAAAGAGCTCTTGCTGGTCACGAAGGAAGGTGGAAGGCATACACCTTATCAGCTAGGTTAGTGGTGGAAGATGGGAGACCACAACTTTCAGATTAAGTTCCCCAACTCTTTGTGCCCATTCGTCCAAAAGCTTGGACTAAACAAGCTCCTCAACACCCACCAAAGGAAGTTATTGCAGTTGTTGTTTCTCATTACTGCAGACTTCTACCCATGTTTTTAACTATGTCTCTGTGTTTCTTTTCAGCGCATTCTGGCAGCTAAGGAGCTCATCTTGCATCTCTTTAGTGTCTTTAATCTCTGTAGCCTGAATAGAACTCTCATCAAGATGTTGTTTAATGTTTGACGCCTCATCATTAATGGTGAAAATCTGAAGTTCGAGTGTTGTGTATTTACATGTGAGAAAGAAGAGATTCCTTGAGGATTTAATTCTCCTCCTCCAATGCAGATAATCTGTCTGAGAAATCCATATGAGAAGTTCTTCTATGGTATGCTAATTTCAGTTTGCGCATGTCCTCCATACACCGGAAATCGACACAACAGTGATCAATGAACTGTCAACTGAGAACAGTTTGTTGAAACTATTCAACCTCTGAGAAACTCACATTGAAAACGAGTGCAGGGAAGATGACAGGTCACAGGGAAGAATCAAACCTCAGTGGCAATCACAGGCTGAGAATTCCCACAGCAGTAGTAGCACAAAACGCTGCAAAGCCCAACACAGAAGCCTAAACATCAGGAAGCCTGACACAACCCAAACAAAGCTCATTACAGAGAAAAGTGAGCAGGAACAACAAGAAGCTAGAAACCAAACCAAGGGCAAGAAACCAAACAAAGTGCAAGAAACACCCCTACACACTCCTACACGCAATTGCAACCAGAGACAAGGCATATGGAAATAGCCAGGTGGACATTTCCGTCATCAGGAAGCATAGTCGTGCAGGGTTTCAAACGCGAGCAAAAACACCAGCACACAACTCCAAACCGCGAGAAGCTAAAAGAAAGGAAGCCTAGTCGCTGGAGAAAAAACACAGGTGCAAAATCTCACACATCCACATGCGTAACACGAGTAAAAAGCACTTGACAATCTCCAACCCTAGCGTTGCACGTAACAGGAGAAACCAGCCCTCGACTTGCAAACAAACACCACCAAACTGCAACACCAGCGCTCTCCTACAGGAAGCCATGATCACAACCATAGCTAGAGACATTCGCGCAAAAATTTTCATCTATAGGAGTCATCCCATCATCAGGAAAAATCATTTTGGAACAATAGTAGAAAACGGATATGAAATGTTTAGCAATTTGCCTCAAAGAGATCTTCAGCGCTTTGATTTTGGCTACAGAGTGTCATTCTGAGGATGATAAAAGTATGGAACAACACCACTGGCCTAATTGATTACCAAGAAGAAATTAGATAGGAGAAAAAAGGCATAAATGAAGCAAAACAACAAATGGATGAAAAAATGGGAGGTTAACATATGCGAATGTACAGAAATCAATGAAGAAACAAAAAAGTTGTGGGGAATAAATTCAGGAATATCATATGGTCAAGACTCAAAACAACATGCATGCAAAAAAGATGTAACCCCATGGGAGATCATGTGGAAAAAGCATGCATAGTAGCAAAAAATAATCATAGCCCAACTTAGGACTAGTTCTCATCATTTGAGGCGTGAACAGGTAGATGGTTGATAACTAAGGACGAATGGGAAGAAAGGATATGACTATTTTGCAATAGAGGCGTGGTAGAGACAGAGAAACATTTTATCATGGAGTGCCCAGCATACAATGATATCTGTTCCAGATATGTCAATATATTAGAAGTAGGCAGTTTATGTACCCTGTTTGAAGAAGCACAGCGAGACAGAAAAGCAAACCTTGTGATCAAAATGCATAATCGAAGAAGAGTATTCTTAGGATGTGTGCTACCTAGGGGATCCCATAGGCTAATCTGGCATCGTGGACATTATTAACATCTTTCATTCATTCATATCATATCAACTTTTTCTGTCATAAAATCAAAGGCCAGAAAAAAGTTAGTGAATTGGTACTTTCCCATTTATCTTTTAGGCAACCCCATGATGTAAGTACTTGGAAGAAAAGAAAAGGTCGTTCCCAATAAGATTTCAAAAGAAGAAGAAAAATGATAGTTCTTATAAATATTTCAGATTTTTCGGTAGGTCAAAAGAAAAATAAATATGATCCACGCAAAAGGTGAGTGGATGGCCATATGATAACAACAAGCAGATCACCAAATTTTAGCAAAAAGTAGATGACCATGGACCAGTGGCACCCAGTGAGAAGATGGCCATAATCCAACTAAACTGTCACAGTCCACCTCGTTATTACTCTAATTTTACATATTAGTGCCTGATATCAGCTGTAACTATTACTGTGCAATTCAAAATTTGATATATACATGAATTATTTGATATGTAGCAGATAGAATTCCTGACATAGGTTACCTGATATATATTACTAAAGTTTCTGTGCAAACTAGAAGCATTTAACTACTTCTTGTTATGTGTGATATGCAGGAAGCTCTTCCTCAGCAAGGTTGTGACCTGAGGCTGACTATCATCTGAAAGAATATGACAAATCAGGAAAAGACAAAGTGAAAAAAAAAGTCTCCAGCACATACCCCATATAATTGTTTCGCCATTTGCAGCATGGAAGATTCTATTATGAATGACTAATATGCAATGATTGTGTCAATATCATTTTGTGTCTCAACATCGAGTGTTGGTTCTAGAATACAATTTCTAGATAGATATTGCAATCTGTTTGCATTTAACAGGGCCATAACAACCTTCAGTTACATTTTTTGGTTGTGAAGCATACAAGGGTTTTAGATGTAGTTTAACTTTGTTTGATTAAAAATCCTATGATGAAGGCTCAGAATGAATAAATCAAGAGGATTGGAATAGAGTAAACAGGAAAACAAACATTGTTTTACTTTACGAATTTCCAGGAGAATTTGTTGAGATTCTTTATAGGCTTAGATCGTGTAAATTGTTGGCAGTATCCATGAAGAGAAAAGGTTAGGAAGATATAATTATATCATTTCTTCGTGCCTTAACCACTTAGTGTGATAATTAAGTGGTGGTGGTGTTGTTGTCCTCACCCAAGTTCAAACCTCCATTGGGCCATTGCAATCACAGACTTGTGCCTTTGCTGGTCCAACGTGCTTGCAGCTTTGGGCATCAGCTTTATAATGAGGGATGAGTTCTCACATTTGTGGGCTCACTGGTTCATCACTCTATGTCCAATGCATTTCACATGGACCCAAAGGGCATGTCATACCATAATCATCAGTCACATTGAAAAGTTTACCATGCACTTATTTTTAAACAAAAATAATTAGACTCGAGAAGTGAAAGAACGTTTGAACCAATACTAAGCTCCAGGGTCATTCTTTGATGAATTGAGTGTCAGGTTTCTTTGATTTTACAAAATAGGTTATGAACTACTACCAGAATTGGGTGTTATAAAGTGATCCACCTGGCATTAAAAACACAGAAAGTCCGGATCCTGCAGTGCAAGACTTTTATGCTCCATCTGAGATCTGTCCTGTGACCTGAACATGCAGTAAGAAGATGTGAATAGGGAGAAACATACCATATGAAACAGCATAGATTTGCTCCCTTGTATATGGAAAAAAAAATCCTCCATGGACACAGTAAAGATATGAATCTCGTTAGTGCAGTCCCAGTAAGGGGATCTAGTGCTATAATGAGTGTTGTACAGTAATCCACCATGCATTTAGAGCACCGGTAAGTCCGGGTTCTAAAATGCAGCTCCTCCCTCAAGGGGCATGTTTAAGGAAAATTGCATTAAGGTAAAGTCGCTACTGTATTTGGGTGATATAAGTGATTAACCCAGCATTTAGACCATGGAGAAGTCTAGGTCCTGCAGTGCAACACCACCATCAAAGGAGTTTGTTCAAGGAAGATTCCTAATGAGATTTTTGAAATGGAAAAAATATACAACCGGATGGCATTTAAAAGGCTGTGAATGTTTGATAAATCTGCTTATTTTTACAAGTCCATGGTTAAAACCAAACTAAGTCCATGTCACCCTACAAGAAGAGAGACAACATAATCAACCCTAGTAAGGCAGCCAGGCTTAGCTCCCTATGATATAGAAGCCTACACTAGTTGTGCCACACTCAATATGGCGGCGCACAATCTCATTCCAAATGCGTGTCCCTTACTTCAACGGAATGCCTGTGCGTCCCAATCATCCTACCATGTTACCCCACACAAGGTGCCCACAGTACCAACCTTGTACCATATAACATATGATAAATTAAACCTCGTTAGTCCTGTTTTTGGAAATAATTACAGCATTTTTACGAAGCGCCCTCTCCCCTGTCGTTTCCAACGTTTCAAACTTGTTATTGCAATTTATTGAGATCTCACTCTCAGTGCTTTTTTTAGCATTTGGGCATTCACTACAAGTTTCTCAACCACCCTTACACCCTCTTTTAAAAAACTGGCAGTGTTTTAGGGCATTGACCGTTTTGTTTAATAAATAACCGACTTGCGAATTCGCCTTCACGAGTACAATACTCAGAGGTTTGCGAACAAAATATGCTTGATAGGAAGCAGAAACAGATCTCTACGTAAAAATTACAATTCGCAACGTTGCAAGATAAAATTCAAACCCAGAAAAATCAAAATAAAAGCAGACAAAACATAAGAGGAAAGAATAGATGTTTATAATGCTTACTTCATCAACATATTCGTCGAGATGAGGATGAACAAAAGACTGGGCAAATAAAACGCAGGGCTCTGGGCGTCCCATTTCAATTTCTTGGACAGCTTTCGGTTGCTTCACATTTAGTCTATCGGAGAGGAATGAGCTGCTAGTTCTGCTGGCAAAGGCACAACAATAAGAGCAAAATTTATTTAGGCGGTGTTTCTCGCACTCAAGCTACTAGACTGATCACAGAGGCCACAACTCCATTGTCTGCAATCCTGTCTATTTATTGCGGTTTTGTTTTTATACTGGTTACGGTCTGTTGGAAGGAAATGATCTCGATTGAGAGAATGCTTTGTTTCTTCCTCTCCGTTCTCTTATTTTTGGAAAAAAAAAGTTAAAAAAATGTTTTTAAAATTTTTTTAACTAGCAATCAATCCTATCTTGGCGTACCCTGAAGATATAGAGGGTGAGTGAGAAATAATTTATTTTTTATTTTTTATTTTCATATATTTGTAAAACTATGAAAATAGGTGTTAAAATAGGAATGATAGGTACAAAACTATAAACATAATTTTAATTCTAAATATGATTATAACTTAAATTATAAACATAGTAATCTTAAACATTAAAAAACATAAGCCTAAATCATTATCGACAACCTAACCTTAATTAAAATCTTAACTTTAACCATAAAACTAATTATATTCCTAAATATAACCTTGACCCTAACAAATGGAAAGGTTAATAATGACTTGAAATATATTTTGTAATAACAATTAATTTTATTTTCCTTCTATATATTTCTTTATTTCCAAATTGCCAAAATAAACTTTAAACATAGGCAAGAGTCTGCAACATATTAGAAAATTGTGGGAGGTCTTGGGTTAGAATCTACTTGTAATCAACACATAATAATAATTAATCTTAACAATAATAATAAATAATCTAGGCTTCTGTGGATTACCTAACTAAAAAATATAAACTAAACATAAGAAAGTCAAAATATATCAAACTCAAATATTAATAAAAAGTCAATGGACCCTCGATCTACCAGTGAAGTTGAAAGGGTCTTAAAGAGCCCAAGATCCTCACCAAGGGATCCAAAAGAACTAACCTAAAGTTTCACTAAGTTTGCCAAACATTTTTTTTTTGAAAGATAACATATAACAATAGTTATAAAATAGCGGATGCAATAACATACATTCAAACACAAGCAACACATAAACAGATTACACTCCTTAAGGATCTCATGACATTGAATCACATTTAAATTTAATTAATACTAAATCCAATATATGCTAAATCAACATCAAAGAATAATTACAAGTATGAATCTATTTAAATGATATACAATGATCTCAAATGCCAATTGGCAATAATCAAAATTCACAATCATCCATTGTACATGTCACAGGGTATGAAAAGCTAAAAGAATATACATCATAAAAATAGATTACATCATCTCATAAGATCCATGAAACTAGAAACAATAAAGTACAACCATCCATCAAAGTACATAAGAACATAATGAAAGAAGATACAAAATAGGGAACATCAACCACGTCATCAACCTGTCAGATCTCAATGGTAAAAATAAAAAGCACCATCACCCGACCTTGTGAAACCCAAAAAGGTCCACTCCCACCACACTAAGGAGATAATCTCAAGTCCCAAACATGATATCAACTCAAAAGTCAAATCTAACATCTTGGTCAAGGAAATCCTAGAAGTAATCTACCTCAAAGGTACCAAGACACAAATGATATCTAAAGTTAGAGGCAACAATGACTTGTAGGATATCTACTATGTAAGTGGACAAGTGTCATCGCATGAGTCAACTCTAAGGTTACCCTGGCAGCTTGACTAGACTCTGGCCCCCTAGTGACTCTATGTGGCACTAGTATCCTTTCATATTGACAAGTCATACTGACAAAGCAAGGTCGTAAACAAGCATACTCTCTACTCCCACCCTAGTCTGTACTAGCACTCGAGGCATAGGCAAGGAAAAATGATTACTCTTAATAATTTATTTTACTCTCGTTTAATGTAATGTTATCACTTATTTAAACAACCTACAATGGGTTACCTAAGCAGCCTATTTGTGCTCCAGCCTCCATTGCAAGCCACTTCTTGACATTACATGTAGATAACCTACCTTAAGCTCAGTGAAGCAAAAAGATCTCAAAAGACCACACACCATACATTAGCTCTTAAAGAAGCAACCAACAAGTACTGAAATCACTGGTCAAAGTACAAGCATCACTAATATGATCATCCTAATAGGACTGATCTAAGAAAATATACATAAACTAAATCATGACATCATATGTAATCATCAAAATAATAACTCTCAGCCTCTAGTAGGCATCCTAAACTAGTCAACCCTTCTAGGTCAACCCCAAACCCAAAACATAAGAAAGCATACAATTAACAATGTAGTTTCACAGTTTTGTTTGATTTTGAAAACACACAGTTTGAGTTAACAGTAAGGTTTGAGATTTCATTTCAACGTAAGTTTTCAAAATAATAAGGTTTATGAATTTCCCCTTACAACTTAACCCATTTCCCACTTTAAAACAAATTGCACAATTACCATTAACTTATGAAAATACAAAGGTTACAATTAAATATTATAAAATGATTTAAGAATAATTATTTATTAAATTATTAAAATAATAATTATTGATTATTCAATAAAATAATTATTATTTATTAAAAATCAAAATCATTAAATAATAATAACAATAAATAAATTTAAACTTTATTAAATAATATTTATTATTAATTAAAACTTAATTAAACTAAATTTTTAAACTATACTAATTAATTATTAATTAATATTTAATAAATCTATTAACAAATAATAATAAAATTTATAATAATAATAAAATAAAATTTAATAACAAAAGACAAGGCATTTAGGGCCATTGACCTACCCTATGGGCAACTGCCATAGCAGTAGGAGCAGTAGTTGTCTGTCGCATGCAGTAGTACTATGTACTATTGATGCGTATAGTAGCGATTGTCTATCGTTGGTAGTAGTACAGTGGGTGGGGGGTTAGTGGCCCCGACCCACACTTATTTAATTTTTTTCAATTTATTTAAAAATATTTTGTTCTATAAAAATAAAACAAACATCACAACAACCCCCCCCCCCCTCCATTTTTATTATTTGAATAAAAATTACGAATTTAAATATGATAGGGAAAACCCAATGAACCATTCGAGTTTTGCATTCTATAATTCAATTTCGTTTCAAAATCCTTCTTGATTAAAATACCCAACTGGTTAAAATTCACAAAGCAGGGGTTCTAAAAACTCAATTTCTCAAATACAAATAAATTTGATATGAATATTAATAAAATTTACAATGAAGGATTCATCTTAAATAAAACTCTAAAAACAAATTTATCAGACATGAAGAGGACAAGAATTTGAAGAACAAAAATCATTGTGCCAATAAACCACAAGATTCTATCTGAATCTGATGCTAATACGCAATAGCATGAAGCATGCGAGAAATCCTCTTTCTTCTAAAACCCTTCTTCTCGAAAATTGCTCCTTCAAAACCTGATAATTGAAAAATGAACTCCCCCTCTCTGATAAAGAGTTCTCCCCTAAATTTGGGGCTCTGATTGTTGAATCACGAGAGGGAACTCGTTGATCAATATCTTTTAATATTTTATTACTTTTGAAATATCCATGCACACTTTTTGCAATTTAAAATATCTTTATTAAATTAATTTCTCTTTCTCTCTTTAGTTAATTTTCGAAGCATTTTTTGTAAAAATATTTGTTAAGTAATAATAATATTTAGCATTTATTTAAAAATGATCTCTTAAATATATTATAATTAAATTAAATAAATATTATTACGCTCCAAAATTAGAACTATAACTTTATCTTTAAATTTAATTTTTTTATTTAATTAATTTTTCAATTTATTAAATATAATTAAATATTAAAATTATCTTAATAATTTTCCATTAAATTAAATCATTAAATATTCTTTTACTTTGATTTAATTAATGGAAAAATCACCATAGACCCACAAGACAAATTATGAAAACCCATCATAAAATACAACATATTGTGAGGCCTCACCCAATTCGTCATAGTACCAACGAGATAATTGCATTATGGTGATTTCAATCCTATGTTTTGATACACTTTTGAGACTGTAGGGTTATGTCATTTTAATATCTGCATTTTGATCATCCGCAATTACCTCTGCATATTATGACCTAATTGATGCATTTAATGATTCTATTTCATGTTGTAAGCTATTGACATTGCTTTAATAGGAATTGAATGGTAGAAATGCTTGTAATATAAGAAGGTTAAGTTGAAGTGGAAATTAGAGTTAAAAGATAAATTTTGTTATGCATTGAGACCTAACCCGCATACCTAGGGATTCAATAGTTATGGATTCAGCATCTTGTCGTAGACTATGAAGTTATTCAGAATATTAAATTAACCATGTTATGTTGATAAGTAAAGTTTGATTTTATAGTATTTTGAACATTTTACATGGAAATTATTAGAAGAAGTAATGCAATTAAAAGGAATGAAGTACGAAACTCAAATGTCGAATATGATATGTAAGTTTTGATATTTTAATATTTTGAAGATTATATTTGAAATGATTAAGAAAGGGAAAGTTAATTTGAGATGATGAAATGTATGCAAGCCTAATGTTGAATGAGATAATGATTTATTTTACATATGCTTATATGATTTTCTTGGACTACTGATGCTCGAGTTAAGTGTGCAGGAATTTGACCATGGGTTAAAGGGGAATTAAGGCTCAAACTACTACAAACATGACATAGCCAAGGTTGAATCAGTGGAAAAGATTCAAACCTCATTGTAATGTGTTTTATTTCGTATATGTGAATTGTATGTGTGTGTAGTAGCCTAGTTCATGTATTATTGTAAAACAAGTCATTTTTAATATAATGTGATATTTTGTGTGTGTCACTTGACACTTGTGTTGTCCATGTGTATATGCCATGTCATTTAGGGTTTGTCAAGTAGTAACCTAACCTAAACCTAACCCCGATGAAGAACCCAAGTTAACCTCACATAGAAAAATGCCTTGAGGAGTCTCAATCAAAGGAAATTCGAATTTGGACTTGGCTACGATTTTTAGGGGTCATTAGGTGGTCCCAAAGTGTCTTTTATGTGAGATTAAGTTATCCATATGATAGTACAACAAGTTAGAGGCCTAATTTTGATCATGTGAGTGCCTAGACAACCTAGAGGGCCCATTTACCCATGCATTCTTCCATCAATTCGAATTTGGGGTTGTCATATCTATGTTCCCACTAAGTCAAATAGAAGAGGTTGGAGGAGACAAGTTGGTAAGAAGGAGAGGCTTTATTAGGGGGTCTTGGCCCAACTAGTGGGGGTCTACCCACTCTCTAATTTGAGAGACAGTTAGGTTTTGGAGGGAGAGGAGGGGAGCTCTACTGCAACTATCCTTACCCTAGCTTGGACCAAGGTTGGTATCTCAAATTTGCTTCCTTTCCATTGCTTTCTTTTAGCATGGTTAAGCAAATCTGCAAGAGTGGAGTTTATCAATGGAGTATGCATTGCATTGCATTGTGGAGTAGCATTCATGTGAGTGTTTGAATGGTGTTCATTCCACGTAGATTAGTGTGACACCATTGTGCATCTTGTTTCATTATGGAGTATTGTGAGTATGAGGTTTGGATTTCCTCCTTTTCCTTGTTGTATTATGGGTGTTGATATTGTGTTGTGATAATGTGATGTGCTCTTGAAAATTTCTTGTTTTATTTCTACTTGGTTTTATTTTCTTGGTTGTGCTTGAGTGTTGTTATGGGTGTGAGACTTACACTCACCCTTGTGGGAAGGGAAGAGAAGTCCAGGGTGAACGGGCAGCAGTTGGATTGCATAGTTGAGGACCTTGGAGTATGGGCTCCATTGTATGCCATTGTCATATTCATATTTTGCCTTGGGGGAGGATAAGAAAAAAAAAAGAAATGGTGAGAAAGGAAGTAACTGAAGTATGGGTTTGTAGGAAGCTAAAGTTGTTGGTTGTGTGTGGTGGAGGATGTTGTGTTGGTAGTGTGTGTGGTGGAAGATGTTTATGAAGCCCCGAAAGGGCATGATATTATGAAGCCTCGAAAGGGCCTTGTATTTTGTTGATTTAGCCCTGAAAGGGCATGATTTTTATGGCAGATATGATATGAAATGGTAAACCTCCTTGTGTTTCCACCTTCACCCTATGTTCAAGGTTCCAATGGTGAACCTTTGTGAAATATCCTTGGGATGGGATTTGTTGAAGTTTTGGTATGTGGTGTATATGTTTCTTACAAGTGTGTATGTGAATCTCGGTTTGAGCCTTGTTCCCCTAGCGCGGGGGTGGTCTCTTTGAGGCCTATGGTTGGGTGGAAGGCACCCATGGTCCTTGTTGTTTTGTTGTGATGCATTTGCAGGTTCTTAGAGAAAAGTCTTGGAAACTTGGAGTCCTGGTTATCTTCCATGTGCATAGGAGGAGAAGACAATATTGCTTTAAGATGAGATAGAGAGAAAAACTCCATCTTGTTATGTGAGCCTAAATGTATTGTAAGAGAAAGCTATTGTCTTAGTTTGATTGTCAATGGAAAGGTTATGAGTGCTCATGTGTAGTGAAAGTATTTTCCATTATGCACATTTTGATATGTTGACTTCACCACCTTTTGTGTATCATGAGAGTATCACTGAAGATTAATTCATTGTAATGATATTGTTGTTTTATTGGATAGTAACACCAATCAGGAATTCAAAAATATTTGATGCTCTTGAGTGGAATGCAAAAGAAATTTGATATCTTAGAAGAGATATATTGATATGAAGATTATCCTTCTTGAATGTTATCTCAAGTTCTATAGCATATTAGTTGAGTTCCAGTTAAATCTTGCATGAGAATACTCTAGTTGCTTGAAGTCTAGTGTTGAGATAGGAGTAGTTATAAAGTTGCAATTGGTAGTAATAGTTTTTGAAGATAGCTTAATTTCACGGAGATTGATGATTTGAAGTATTTGATTATTTGATACAATAAAATTTCTAGAGATCTATTTTAAAATATGATTTCATTAGCACTATGATGGGTTGATTTATGAAATATTATTTATTAATGTCTATGTATGGTGCAATTATAAACCAACACCAATTCAATTTTTAACAGTTATATAGAATGCATGGAAGAAGCTAGTTAAATAGCAAAGTTTAAACGAAACTTGAAGGTGTATGTTTATATTTTGGAAAATGTATGGACAAACTAAAAAAAAGACTCCTTTGATTATAGACAATAAAAAAATAGAATTGAAATAGAATAAATTCATTATTTAACCCACCTAGTTGTTCACTCCTTTCATCTACCACCAACCAAGACAATGACTAAGACAAGAATATATTAATTTATTAAAAAAAAAAAAACCACCTAGGTGATTCAATGCCTTAGAAATATTAACGTATACAACATCTATGCTAAAACCCATCATGATCCTGACATGTGTCAGAAATCATCCACCAAGTGTTAAAGGCAACTTGTCCTCATGCAAATTTCAACATAGTATACTTTACACCTTTTTCCACCCATGATATCTTTCCTAGGAAAAGACCCATCTGCAGCAATTAATGGCTTTGGTGGAAATCGACTAGTATGGGTAGTTGGAGAAGTAATTGTTTTTGCACAAAGTACTTGTCTTAATGTTGACTTTGGGTATGGTTACGTAAGCTGAAAAAGCTTATTTGTAATCCTATTAACTTCCTTCTGCACGCCTACCAAACATTATGCAAAGAGATTTTGAGAAGTCTTAAACTATCTTGTCTCCCTCCTCATCCATGCTGCAAGGCAATGATGTAAGGCACGTGGTTCCATGTTTAGAAAATCGACTTGGGGTTTTGGAAAGATGATGGGGTAAGATAGAATAGGTAGATTTAGATAGAAGGAGTTGGAAAGTTAAGCACAATGTAATTAATGGCAAGGTGATAGAAGTAATGTTATTAAAGTTGATAGAAGTAATGTTATTAATAATAATATTAATAATAGAAAATTAGGAATGTTAATTATAGAAGGTTAAAAATAAATAAAAATGTTAATACTAGAAAGTTGATAGATGAATATCTCTAAAGTTAAGTAGGGAGGTGGTATACTCTTATTCAATAAGAAGCTATATATAAAATTTGTGAAACAAATGATTAATACTATATAATAATAATTAATTAAATGGGTAGTCAATTTGAGATAAGGTTAAATGAAGAATAAAGATTGACTTAAATTAGGAGACTAAGTTGGAAGGTGGTGTGAGATGGAGTAAGCCTAGCATAGCATAGGACGGAATAAAAGAAAATCAATAATTGTAAGGCAAGTCTTTATGATACATTGTGCTAACTTGAAGTATGAGCTTTAATTAAATTATGGATTTTGTAATTAGTTAATATGAGTAAGATTTTAACGATTAGGTTTTAAGTTTAGTATAGGATTAGAGTGGATAGGATGTGGTAGTTATTATGATTGCGATAAACAAAATGTTTAGTATTTGTGTTTCTAGGATATAGAAAGTAGAAGATACTTTTTTTGTATATCTTTTAAATATAAATGGGTTATGCCCCCTTAGATATACCTAATGTAAATTAAATTCAATATTGAATAATTTTAGAAGATATCATGTTCATGAGTGTGCCCTAGTATGGATTGTTATGCATAGGAATAATATGTATATTTAAATATATATTTGTCTTAGTGAATGCTTAAATAGGTAATAACTATGGCTTAGGCTATGAGTCAGATTTGATATTAAAGTTAAGTGATGAATATTTCTATGGAATATGTTCAACTCATAATATTAGACGATTGAAGTTATATTAGAATATAGGTAGTAATGCCAATGGAATTAAGATGGTTAGTTAGGATTTAACACACTTAAATGATAGGTAGTCCAAAAAAAAAAAAAAAAATTGTTTGCGTTTTTGTCCATATATTTTGGGCATGACACATACTAGATCAAACTCAAGGGTTATAATCACAAATTTATGTCATATGATGAATTTATAAGGGTAAACATCTTAGATACTTGTTCTACTTTCTAGGACAATTGGCTTAGGGATAGGACTCATACTAAAGAGTTATCTCCCCTCTCTTACCATTGAGATATTTTGATAGGGTATGCTCATCTTGGAAATTCAGGAAAGTCAATACCCAATACTTGCAATCTGTATAAAATCCATGTATGGCAGGAAGTGGTGCATTGTGTAGATCTCGACTAGCAGGTGACTACGACTCCCTTCCTCAACCATATCAAAAACATCATACATAAGATAAAACAGATAGGTACACCATACACATGCAAGTATGAGGTAAGTATCCATAGAAACATGTATAAATAATCCATCTAATTATCATCATGAAATAACTAGAAATCACCATATACAATCATCATCGAAGAATAATCATGCATACATGAAATAAATAGTAACAATTAACTCATCATATAATCAACTGAGTATGAGATAATATCCAACAATCTAAAAATACAATGTCACTAATCATCAAGCATTGACATAAACTAGCCTAAAAGAGTTTGACAATAATAACTAAAAAGCAAACTAGGGGTAGGCACTACATATCAGGGATCAAGTCTCGTTGGGTATGTGTTGGAATTCTTTAGAATAACTGAGAGGGGGTGTGAATCAGTTATTCAAGGTCCAGATATATAAATAGAATATAATTCTGATGAGTAGAGAGCATTCAAGGACTGCAACGTGAAAGGGTACTTTCCTTTGTACAAATTTTAAGATTGGGGATTTCAACATTGGTAATGATGCAATAGATATGATTAACACATTTATCAGACAATACAAATTGCCATCCTTAGTCACTAGAATTTATGACCCTAATGATATAGTTTTTTTTTTTTTTTTTTTTTTGTCAAATCTTTATACTAATATAATCAACTGGTTCAAAAGGGGCTCTCAAAGAAAGAACCAGGAAAGAAAACTCCATTCATAACCCATTACAAAAAATATAGTATACCTAGAGCTACCCAAGAAGAGAGTTGGTGGGCCAAACTCAATTACAATATATGTGCCAAGGATAGTATGAGAGAAATAATAAGCACCAAAAACCTGATTTACATGATAATTATACAAAATGCCAAGTGATACATGAAATCCCAAAGGGATCATAGCTGTAAACAAACTAATAATTAGCATGTCCAAAAAGAGAAGATAACTGAGAAACACCAAGCTGCATATCGAACTAGTAGTAGAAGGTGAACCAAAACCTGAATGTTAGGAGACAAAAAACCAAACATCATAGAGAAAAAGAAGCAATAGATATAGTAGATCACCCTCCAAGACCAAACTGAGATGGTGGAGAAAAAAATAGCGAGCTCCATAATTGGTCGGCCTACTCTAGGACGAGATCAATAGCAGCATGGGAAGTGGGAGGGATAATAAGGGAGGAGGACAAGGAAACATCATAAGGGGGACTATGGAAAATGGATGAAAGGCATACATTGTTCACAGAGGTCTACAAGGGAATTTCAGGCTAAGGAGGTCAAAGACGGATATAGAGATTAAAAGGTCAAAATTCATTGGTGTAGAAATCCATGCTTAACACACAATGAGAGCCAGAGGGAATTTTTAAGAAGCAAAAGGAATATGGAATGCAATATAAAGGAGGGAGCATGTGAGATGGGAAGAAATAAACAGAAAGATATGAAGTGAGTTGAAAAAACCTTCGAAGGACAAGAAGGTACAAGGATAACCTTGTGCGGGAGCATATTTAAACAACCAAGAGAGAAAGATGACGTAGAAAAAATGTAGTGAAAGATATGGCAAGATCCAATCAAAGTTAGCAAGGACGAGAATAATGCCAGGTGGAAACATGTTGTATAGCCACAAGTGAGAACTATTGCCAGTATGATGCCATTGTAATTAAGATGATTCAAACTGAATCAAATGGAAAATCAATAAGTACGTGTCCGAAGTGACATTATCAGATGGATAGAAAATAAAGCAACTATCCACACCATAATTTGCAAGTAAATCGGCAATAGAGTTACCTTCACGAAAAACATGAGTAAGAAAAACCTCATCAAGTGAATCAAGCAAAGACCATATTTGAACAAGAACATAGTGGATATGTCATGCAAAGGAAGACTGCCTAACACAGGCATTAATGATAATAGAAGAATCTCCTTCAACATGAATACGACAGAACTAAAACTTTTTTGCTGCAATATTTCATAATTGACTCTAGTTGCTTAAGCTAAACTTTAGGCATCTAACAATTAATTCTTTTATTAATTATTTTGATACAAGTCAGGTTAGACCTTTTTAGGGTTTTGATCTCCTTTATAATGATGATCTCTCATTGTAAACAAAAATTAAAATTAATTCACTTTTGATTATAGCAATTTATCTTTTTGCTAATGAAGAATGTCTCATTTATGGATCTAGCAATTCCAACCTCCATAGCTTTTTGCTTCTTGCTTTTGTGACAAGTGTTTGCATACAGGTGATTCTTGGTAGCTGTGGGGTTGATCTTTCATCAACTAAAACATGGTATCAGAGCATCGGATCTTCATGCCCCTATTCTATTTTTGAGAGATTTGACATTGGTTTTCATATATGAGCTTTCAACATTTTTTTATTGGATCTGGGTGATTTTTGTGGCACTTTGAGCAAAAATAGACATCGTCATTGAGGTCAGAACACTCAAAAACCCCCATTTCCATATAAGATATGTCCAGTTTGGACATTGTTGAAATCAGAGGCAATTTTTTTTGCACCCAAATCGTTTTGACCTAAGCATGAAAATCAAAGCAACGATTATTTTTATTCTCAACAAATAATTTGGAGGTGATTTTTTTGTTTATTTTTATTTGTAAAGGAAAACTTTGGCATTTTTTTAATTTTGAAGAGGCATTCTTTAGTGGCTCTTGCACAGTCCGGCCCATGCGAGCGAAGTTTTTTTTTATGGAGGTTCGTTAGGGGAGAAATTATTGGCAGGCACACTTTGCAAGCCCATACCATTCTTTTAGGCCTTAGAGGATCCATGCATCTGCGCCTTGGTCACATCCTCAATGGCCAACGGTCCTGATTAGAGATCTACCTTTTTTCACAGGCTCTAAAGTTGATTCATAGAACCTTTCTAATGTGATCCAACCTTAATTAAAAGGCCCCTTTTGACATGTGAGAAAAGTAAGCTTTTGTGCATTGAGGGATTGACAACCACCACCATTTTTTCCTCCTCAACTGGCGGTTTTGGACTCCACACACTTCCACATGCTTCTTCTTGCCTTGGTGAATTTGGGGTTTTATGAAGAAACAACTCGTTTCCTCCATTACCATTAGTAGATCTCTATTTATTTTGGTAGTTTTACGTGCCATTGTTGGTTTGTAGTTTTCCAAACGAATGGCATTTTTGTAGGGGAGCCGCTTTAGATGGAGATCTTGGAGGCATTGATATTGGCATGATCCACCATTAGTGGATGTGATTGGAGGCATTAATATTGGCATTGGTTTTTTCTTCTTGAGTCTTAGACAACGATTGCCACCTCTACTTTCTCTAGTTTGTGCAAGTTAGTGCGTGCATTTTGGAAGTTGATGCCCTCTTTCAAGGCATTTGGCAGTTTTAGAGACTCGAGGGTTTGGGTTTGTGCAGTACATAGACCCAGTTGATGCAACAAAAGCAAAGTATTACATGGATAGGAAGATGTTTCAAGGATGAGAAATAATAGTTGTCTTTGGAGAGGAAAGAAGGAAGAAACCAGATGACATGAGGAGAAGAGAGATAATTAGGCATTATGTGGATTATGGGCAACATTATTTGCTTGGCGATGATGTGCAATCTCATTTGTGCTCACACTTACTTGTTTATTACTCCCCTCATCGCGAACCCTTTTTCGAGATCTTATTCCCCTGATGATAGGAGATACCCAAGAGATCTCTTAGACATGAGGTATTACAATGGGTACTTTCATTTCCTTTCTCATTTACATTCAAAGTCTTAGTTCATTATTTCAAAGCCATCATTGATGGCTTTCATACTTTTTATAAACCTACATTAACGTGCCTTCTAGAGTTCTTGGCTCGTGCTTGAGATTTTTCTGACACCCTATGTGCATGTCATTGGCTAAGTGACATCAAAGTTTGGAGTGCAATTTTTCTTGATCTCTAGTGCTTTGATAGTGCATTTTGATTGTACACCACATGCTTGCATGCGGATCTAGTTCATGGCAGATTTTCCAAACTTGCTTATTGGCCACCGAACTTTTATCCAGCATCCACTCTTTACTTGGCTATGTGTCTGATCATCAATTTTCTTTTACTGGTAGGGGTCATTTTGTAGTATTTTTTTTCCTTGATGACCGTTAAATTTGGGCTCGTCACTTATTGACATTAGCGCCACATCAACATTGTTGGATACAATTGTTAATTGTGTATTGTCTTTGATGTTACACAAATGTCATATCAGCCATCAAACAGAGTCTACCGAGCTCAAACGATCAGCAAAGCAATTTACAGTGTCTACCAAACGTTCCTGAACATTACACAGTAAGTTAGCTCTTACCGAGCTCACTTGGGCATCAAAGGATCTTGTAGCAAAAAGTTAATGTTAACCGAGCTCCCAAGGTTAACAAAGGGAAAGTCAATGTTTATCGAGTTCAATGTCTACCGAGTTCACTTGGTCATCGAAGGAAGGTTAGCTTTTACCGAGCTCACTCGGTAAGCGAAGGAAGGTTAGCTTTTAACGAGCTCACTCGGTAAGCGAAGGAAGGTCAGTGTTTACCGAGTTAACTCGATCTCCAAAGGAAGTTGCAAGGTTTGCAGTGTTTACCAAGCTTCACTTGGTTAACACTGGGGAAACCATTCTAGAGCAGTGGTCACCAAGCTAGGTCGGGTAGCAAAGAATTTTATTGTTCTAAAGAATTAAGTTTAATTGTTTTATGCAGCCGACTGATTTAATATTTTTCAGTTGTTGTAACTTGTAATTGAGCCAACTTGACAATCTGTAAGGTATATATGAAAGGTCAAGATGTGAATTCATAAGAAGTAAGAGTGTGGATGAATAAGAGTGCGAATGTATGGATATGAAATGAGTGAATATTGAATATATGAGAAAATGTTGAAGAAGGATTAGATATGCTTATGGAGCTGCAAAGTTGTATTCGATCAGTGAGGATCTAGTGAAGTAGAACAGAGATCTGTATTCAGCAAAGATAAGTTGCATATATTTCAGATCACTTCATTGTTGCTTTCTAATCATTGTAACACTAATTCAAAACCTCTTAACAGAGTTGGTTTGACAGCCATTTTGTAAATCCTCTAACAAGGTGACAATTCAGTTGAGTTGTTTTAAAGACCTCTGACAAGGCCACTTCTAATAGGGTGATTAAATCCTCTACCAGGGTCACACCTAACAGTGTGTTTTGTAACCTTTAACAGGGTTGGCTCCTAACAGGGCTCACTTCAGAAGAGTGAAAATTGGTAACTAGTTACTTGGTGGGTTTTTCCAAATTAGGTTTCCACGTTAAATCTGGTGTCTCTTGTGTTCATGTTATTTCTTTATGCATGCATGTTAATCACTTTAAATGCTGAATAAGTTAACAGAACATCTATCAAGTTTTAGCATTCATTTGTGTGGTTACCGAGTATCAACAACAATTATATTTTAAAGACATCTTTGGATTTGTGGATTTATTTTTGTGGTAACTTGTCTACTCACAAAGTCATAGAAAGTGCACATGTGAAAATTGATGAGTTTGCAGAAAGGACTGAAGAAGAAAGCAAAAGGGAACCAAAAGATTATAAAAGGTTTGTCTTCAATGAACCTGATACAGTACCAGTTACATCAGAGAATCAGGAAAATTCTACTCCCGAGTCATCTATAACCGAGTTATAGGAAGTTCAAACCGAGCCACAGCAAACCAAGTTAAATTCAGTGTCTACCGAGCAGGTGTCTACCGAGCAAGTCTCTACCGAGCCAGAACAGACAGAACCTGAAGTTGAAATGCAAGAAGATAATAATGAAATCCATTCAAAAGGCAAGGAACCTGTATTAGCTAAGTATGTCAGGAGACATCATTTAGCAGATCAGATCATTGGAGATAAATTTGAAGGAACTATGACAAGAAATAAGTTGAAAGGTACTTGTTTACTTACTGATTTTGAACCTAGAAATGTCAAAGATGCATTGAAAAATGATACTTGGATTGAGTCTATGAATGAAGAGATAGAGAAAATAGAGAAAAATAAGACATGGACTCTTGTACCCAGGCCTAAAGATAAAAATGTGATTGGAACCAAGTGGGTATTCATAAACAAGTTGGATGAAGATGGTAAGTTATCAAGAAACAAAGCTAGACTAGTATGCAAAGGATATGCTCAAGAAGAAGGAATAGACTATGGAGAAACTTTTGCTCCTGTTGCAAGATTGGAAGGAGTCAGAACCTTACTAGCATATGCTGCTCACAAAGTATTCAAAGTTTATCAGATGGATGTCAAGTCAGCATTCCTCAATGGTATACTGGACGAAGAGGTTTACATTGGACAACCTGAAGGTTTTGTTGATCCAGATAAGAAGAACATGGTCTGCAAATTACACAAGGCATTGTACGGTCTAAAACAAGCCCCTAGAGCATGGTATGAAAGATTGCACAACTATCTTATTCATATTGGTTTTCAAAGAACTAATGATAACAGTAGCTTGTATATTAAGGAAGGACCATATAATAAGATTGTCTTGATAGAAATATTTGTAGATGATACTGTTTTCACAGGGAATAATGATCTGTGCAAAGAATTATCAGAACAAATGAACAAGGAATTTGAAATGTCTATGTTTGGTGAGATCAAATTCTTTGTTGGTCTTCAAATTCAACAGAATAAAAATGGTATCTACATTGCTCAATCAAAATACATCAAGGAGATATTGATAAATTTTGGAGTGGAAGATTGTAAACCAGTTGGGACTCCTATGTGTATCGGATTAAAACTTACCAAGGAAGATGAATCAAAAGAAGTAGATCAAACATTGTATAGATCTATGATTGGAAAGTTGCAGTATGTAGTTCATACTAGGCCAGATATTGCCCTTGCAGTTGGTATTGTAGCAAGATTTTCAGCAAAACCAAGAGAAAATCACATGATGGCAATCAAAAGAATAATAAGATATTTGAAAGGAACTGAAGAGTATGGTTTATGGTATAAGTTTGGAGAAAATTTGGATTTGAAAGTGTTTACTGATGCTGATTGGGCAGGAAACCTTGATGACAGAAAAAGTACAAGTGGAGGTGCATTCTTTCTTGGAAAGATGTTGGTTTCTTGGACAAGCAAAAAAGCAAAATTGTACATCTCAATCTACAACAGAGGCAGAGTATGTTGCTGCAGCAGTAAACTATTCTAATATTGTTTGGTTTAAACAGTTGTTGGAAGGCATGAAGATGGAAATCAAAGGACCAGTTGTTATGTTCTGTGATAATACAAGTGCAATCAACATATCTAAGAATCCAGTGATGCATTCCAAAACCAAGCACATTGCAATAAAATATCATTTTGTCAGAGAATTGGTACAAAATAAGGAGATTAGATTGGAATATGTTCATACAAAGGAACAAATTGCTGACATATTCACAAAACTATTACCTAAGGATGCATTCTTATATCTAAGAGGTAAGTTAGGGGTCACTCCCCCATCTGAAGTTCACTAAAATAAAGTTTTAGTGATGCATCAACTCATACCAGATTGAAGATCTATCAGTTGATGCAGCATAACCAGGAAATATTGCATATGAATCAGTACTAAAGGTACACTGAAATTCATTTGAGTTGAGTTGTCTTTGGCATGTGTTGTCAAAGAGGGAGAGTTTTACTGTCATATCTCTCTGAAATTTGTTCAAAATATAAAGAGTTTTCTATGTAATTCCTTCACAGAGGGAGATTACTGTAAGAGGGAGAATTTTCTATCTTAGAGGAAGAATTGTTATGTTGACATGTTGTGTTGCCATATAAGAGAAAGACTTGTTTTCAAATTTCATTTCTGCTATGACATGTTGTGTTGCCATCAATGCCAAAGAGGGAGATTGTTGGATACAATTGTTAATTGTGTATTGTCTTTGATGTTACACAAATGTCATATCAGCCATCAGACAGAGTGTACGGAGCTCAGACGGTCAGCAAAGTAATTTACAGTGTCTACTGAACGTTCCTGAACATTACACAGTAAGTTAGCTCTTATTGAGCTCACTCGAGCATCAAAGGATCTTGTAGCAGAAAGTTAATGTTAACCGAGCTCCCAAGGTTAACAAAGGGAAAGTCAATGTTTACCGAGTTCAATGTCTACCGAGTTCACTCGGTCATTGAAGGAAGGTTAGCTTTTATCGAGCTCACTCGGTAAGCAAAGGAAGGTTAGCTTTACCGAGCTCACTCGGTAAGCAAAAGAAGGTCAGTGTTTATCGAGTTAACTCGGTCTCTGAAGGAGTTGCAAGGTTTGCAATGTTTACCGAGCTTCACTTGGTTAACACTAGGGAAACCATTCTGGAGCAGTGGTCACCGAGCTGGGTCGGGCAGCAAAGAATTTTATTGTTCTAAAGAATTAAGTTTAATTATTTTATGCAGCCGACTGATTTAATGTTTTTTAGTTGTTGTAACTTGTAATTGAGCCGACTTGACAATCTGTAAGGTATATATGAAAGGTCAAGATGTGAATTCATAAAAAGTAAGAGTGTGGATGAATAAGAGTGCGAATGTATGGATATGAAATGAGTGAATATTGAATATATGAGCGAATGTTGAAGAAGGATTAGATATGCTTATGGAGCTGCAAAGTTGTATTCGATCAGTGAGGATCTAGTGAAGCAGAACAGAGATCTATATTCAGCAAAGATAAGTTGCATATATTTCAGATCACTTCATTGTTGCTTTCTAATCATTCTAACACTGATTCAAAACCTCTTAACAGAGTTGGTTTGACAGTCATTTTGTAAATCCTCTAACAAGGTGACAATTCAGTTGAATTGTTTTAAAGACCTCTCACAAGGCCACTTCTAATAGGGTGATTAAATCCTCTAACAGGGTCACACCTAACAGTGTGTTTTGTAACCTTTAACAGGTTTGGCTCCTAATAGGGCTCACTTCAGAAGAGTGAAAATTGGTAACTAGTTACTTGGTGGTTTTTCCCAAATTGGGTTTCCACGTTAAATCTGGTGTCTCTTGTGTTCATGTTATTTCTTTATGCATGCATGTTAATCACTTTAAATGTTGAATAAGTTAATAGAACATCTATCAAGATTTAGCATTCATTTGTGTGGTTACCAAATATCAACAACAATTATATTTTAAAGACATCTTAGGATCTGTGGATTTATTTTTGTGGTAACTGATTCACCCCTCCCCTCTCAGTTACTCCATCTCTGTTTCCAACAGACATTTCATCAGCATTCTTGTCACCTCCTTAGGCTCTATTTGGACCTACCTTCACTTTTTTGCTCATATCTCGAGCATATGGACTCTATTTTCCATAAATGAGATATCACTAGAAAGCTAGTTTTGAGCCCATCATAGTGGTATAGTTGATTTTTAGTTTCAATGCTTTTTGAATAGCTTTTTAATGAGGTCAAATTTAGGAGTTCCTTTTTGCACTCCTGGAGACATATCTTGAGCATCCGATCTTTGATTTGAGAATTCTTTATATCATTGGAAAGGTCTTTCCGAGCTCTTTCCAGTGATGTTGATTGTTTTTCCATATTTTGCTCCTAGCACAATCTATTCAATCTTCTACATTTTTGCATTCTAATGGATATCTTGGTTGTTTTGTTGAAATAATGGGTGTTGCACACATTGCATAATATTGTTATTTTGTATTATTTTATTTTATTATGTAATGTTGCACCTAGATGGACATGCAACATGTAAAGATTCCCATGGGATATACTTGATGAGTTGTATTGTAACATTGTGATAATATTTGATGTAATTATTTAATGTTGGGGAAATGAATTAAATTTCCAATATTAAATGTGGAGTCAGTGGGTTATATGTAGCACATGGTATGTGGGGTCAGTGGGTTATAGGTAGCACATGGTATGTGGGGTCAGTGGGTTATAGGTAGCACATGGTTTTAGCATATGGTTTATATAATACCACTTGGTGATTTTGTGGGACTTGCTACTATATAAGTAGTCACAAGGGTAGTTGTTGTATGAGTGACAAGGAGAAGACAAAGGGCAAGAGTTGAGCAGGATAAGGCTTGACAGGTTAGCCAAGGGAGCATTTGTGAAAGTTGGAAGCATGACATGGGATGTGTGGATTCATGTTTGTTCACATAGTTTGCATGGTGGTGGCTATGTGCAATGGTATTTTTTGTTGAATAATACACGGTGATGGATGTTTTTGGAGGCTGGGTTTTTTTCTCAATGAGGATTTTCCAGGGTATATCTTGTGTCACAATTTTGTGGGTATGTTGTCTATTCTCTTGCATGTGGATTTCAATTGCATATTTATTTTAGATCTATTATGGGTTATGTGAAAATGGTTATATTCTTTGTTGCAAATTTCCTTACAAGTGGTATCAAAGCTATAGTTGTGTTGTTGGTAACCCTAGATTAAATCCATGGGAATGCATGAAAGGATAAAAAAAAGGCAAGATATATGAGTTTTTTATTGCAGATCTGATGGGTTCTGGGTTTGCTTTTATGATGGGATGTTGGTAGATTTTGGGCATATGAAATTATTGGACAAAAGGGTTTTTTGGATGTTTCATTTAAATGAGGTTTTAGGGGGTAGCTTGCAAAAATGACCTCCTGGGTAAAAACAGACCTCACCATTGGATCCAGGTCAACATTTCCATAAATTTTGATATATAATATACCCTAGTTTGGCCATGTTCAGAGGAAATGAAATAGGTTTTCAGTTTCAGCCTATGATGGCCATCAAAATTAATCCCATGAGAATTTTCATCATAAAAAAAAATCGTAGTGAAAATGGTAAAAAGGTTGTCTTAGTAAAACATCCATAACTTTCTCTTAGTGTATCGGATTTCAAAGTTCTTATAGGCATTGGAAAGCTAATTTAAAACACTACAACTTGGTGTAGGTTTAGTTCTATATTTTTGACATTTTCTTAAGTTTTAAGAGCCCAAAAGTTAGATGTTGTTTATTTGGAGCACGGATTAGGGCATAACTTGGGCATAGGGAGTCAGATTTTTGACTTCAAGTAGTCAACAAAAAGCTCTTGGAGAGCTCTACACATTGGTTTGGATTTGGTGCAGATTTGGCATGACTTATTTGGTGATACATTGATTTGAATAGTGTATGATATATATTGACTATGGTAACATTATGAGTTTATGACATTGTATATTTTGGATATTTAAGATTTGATGTCATTGTATACTCAGTTCATATTTCAGATTGGTCTCGTGATGATATGGTTATCAGTGTTTAGTTTGGATATGTATGATGACTTGTTGGTCTACAATTTGTGTAGTGTTCTAAGTGATCTATACTTATAGGTTGTATTTATAGCTTGGTTATGGGTTGTCTTTGCCCATTAATATTTCATTATTGGTGTATATTCAAATTGGTGGCTTGCATTTGGGTTGTCTATGACCTAAGTCACATGATTTGTTGAATTTTCTTCATGTAGAAGGGATGAGATGTTGTTACCAGGTACAATCATGGTGGAAGATTGTGGTTGACTACTTTATGTTGACAGGTTGGACACATTGAGAGTCAGATGCTCGGTTCATGGATGTGATCATGGTGCCATGGATTTTGGCATGACATGATTGGATATATAGGTACATCCTTGATGTTTATTGGCTTGGATTCCTGATTTGGTTATGGTTGTATATCTTCTTGGTTGAGGATCATGGTTATTTGATTTCTTTTGAGGAGCTTATGATGTGCACTTTGAGTTCTTTGATGGTTTGATGCCTTGGTTGATTCTCATGGTTAGAGGATGGTATTTTCATCATGATGTCATGGATAACTTGGATACACAGTTTAGTGGGAGCTTGTGATAGCGATGCGGTGATAGTGCAGGATTAGCTCCTAGTTTGGTTTGTATCTTCTTGATTTGGAGATCTTGGTTTCACTTGGTACTGACACTTTGGTTGTGTGAGTGTAGACTTAGAGGACCTTCATATAGGAGATGGATTTTATGATGCCATATGTGACTTGGTACCACAATTGAGTGAGAGTTGTTGGCATTGATATATTTATTGAGTGTTTGCAGATGTTGGAGGCTTGTCTTAGATCATATTTTTGTAGAAGCATCTTTGACATTTGCATGGTGCACTTGGTTATTTTCATGGTGTGTGGAGATAGTTTTCTTCATGGTGTGTGGAGATGGTTGCATCTTGAGGACTTATAGGGTTCTTGGTAAAGGTGTGGTTTATGCTTTCATTTAGCATGTTATCTTTGGTGTGAGGATGGTTTCATTTTTTATGTCACGTCATACTCTTGATTCACATTTAGATTTTTGACATGTTATAGTGTGTTCATATGGAGCATGTTATATCTTTGGTTGAGATGGAAAGATCATATTGTCATGTTTATGTTCCTAAGGCCATGGTTGGAACTTTGACATTGATCTTGGTTTAGTTTTTTGGTATTGAGTACACTAATCACAAGCTTGATACTTCATGATACTGCTATGTTGCTTTTTTAGTTGGCATGGATTGATTGGTTATAGGTGCTCATGGATACTTAGAGATGGTGGTGATGCTTATTTCTCTTGGATCAAAGAAGTATTTGTTGGGACAATTGATGGTTTCAATAGGAAGTCTGAGGGGCAGTCATCTAATATGGACTTGAGAGGAGATTGTTCTTAGATGAGTCCTAGTTGGAGACTTGGATATCTTGATGAGCATTCTCATTCCCCACTCTTGGTCTACTTGGCAGTTTGCTACTTGAGAGGTATAGCCCATTCTTTCTCTTAGTTGCATTTATGCTTGTCTTTTATGGATATGGATCTTGAACTATGGTACATGAGTTAGTTTTGGAGGGTTCATTTTGAGAGATGGTTTAGCATTGGTTATCTCCATTTCCATATGTTGCTGTGTTGGTTGAGTTTGGGAGATGGTTTTATATTGGGCATATTCTTTGGATTAGGAATGGTTATTCCTTGGTTTAGGAATGGTTTATGAGTTTGATCATCTTGTGAGAGGCTTACATCCATGATTTTTTATATGGTATGGTTTGGGTGTTTTTGTGGCTTCTTGTTGGAGTTTTATGGAGGAGATCATACTTGCACAGTTTACATCTAGAGGTGTGTGTAGAAGGACATGATATAGGTTATGATTTGCATGGTTTCTCTTTGGTCTTGGTTATTTTCTTGGATGTTCGATTTTGCTTACATTGGATTTGAGATTGGTTAGAGATTTTGATCATTGGTTTGTGCTCATGTATGTCATGTAAGAGATGACATAGTTATTCTTGTATCTCTTTCCTCTGTTGGTTGTGGAGAACTTGGGAGAGTGTTGGAGACTTGTTATGAGAGTTGTTCTTGTAGGATCTCAGTTTATGTATTGTGGATTTCCTTGAGACTACATGGATTCACTTCTTTAAGATGGTGTGAGTGGATTGGTTATAGATTTAACATTATCTTTTGTAGTGGGAGCTTCTTGGTATTTATGTGGTAGGTATTGTTCTTGAGGCTTGTGATTGTAAGTTACAGATTGGATATGTTGATGATGTGAGATTCACTTGGTATATACCTTTGGAGGTATGGATAGTTGGATGGGTTTGACACTTGCTGTGGGTGTTATTTCAGCTATGGATATTTTGACAACTATAGATACATGTGATTACCTTTGGATCAAATTTTTTGTGCTTGACATTTCAGTTGGTGCAGGATTTTATGATTTTCTAATGCAATAGGTTGGGTGGCTTTCTCTTTGGATGGCTTCTATGTATGTCCAACGATAGTAGCATAATAAGAGGTGGCTTCATTCATGTTTAAGATGATGGATACTTTGATTTTACTATGGGTACTAGGATGGAGCACATGGCTTACTTTGATCCATGATGGTCGATGTGCTAGGAGGGATTGTTCCCTTGTTCATTTATGTGGCTACAGATTGACCCTATGGAATGTATACAACAAATGGGAGATTGTTGAGATAATGGGTGTTGCACACATTGCATAATATTGTTATACAGTATTATTTTATTTTATAATGTAATGTTACACTAAGATGGACGTGCACCATGTAGAGATTCCCATGGGATATACTTGATGAGTTGCATTGTAACATTGTGATAATATTTGATGTAATTATTTACTGTTGGGGAAAAGAATTAAATTTCTAATATTAAATGTGGGGTCAGTGGGTTAGGTAGCACATGGTTTTAGTACATGGTTTATGTAATGCCACTTGGTGGTTTTGTGGGACTTGCTACTATATAAGCAGCCACAAGGGTAGTTGTTGTATGAGTGAAAAGGAGAAGACAAAAGGCAAGAGTCGAGCGAAATAAGATTTGATAGGTTAGCCAAAGGAGCATTTGTGAAGGTTGGAAGCATGGCATGGGATGTGTGGATTCATGTTTGTTCACATAGTTTGCTCGATGGTGGCTATGGCTTTGAAGGCTTCCATGGTTGTATTGCAATGGTATTTTTTGCTGAATAATACATGGTGATGGATGCTTTTGGAGGCTGGGTTTTTTCCCTCAATGAGGGTTTTCTAGGGTATATCTTGTGTAACAATTTTGTGGGTATGTTGTCTATTCTCTTACATGTGGATTTCAATTACATATTTATTTTAGATCTATTATGGGTTATGTGGATACGGTTATATTCTTTGTTGCATGTTTCCTTACATATTTTAGGTATAGGGATTGATTTTGTTGCTTCAGATGATTCATCATGACTTATACTATCTATTGTATTAGTCTTATGTCTCTTATGGTCTATTTAGTCATCTTTTAAAGCATTCTCACAAACACATTGAGATAAAGTGCCATATTACATCTGTATTTCCATTTCAGTTGTTTGCCTTGTTTTGCCCTTTGATTTGAGTAGTGTCATCTAAGGACACTCATGCAGATTATTGTATTATTGGGGTTCACCATATCTTGTGCCTTATTATACATGCACTACTCTGATAAAGTGCCATGGGGGGTTGATGTTTTGCCTTTGGTTGCCATCTTCCTTTATCTAGTGAGTGTCCCTTCCATGACATTAGCCTCATGTAATATCTGAGATTGATCACCTCGATACACACATATGTATTCTTTTGTTCATCTTGATCATGGTTCCTTGACATGTAGTTCTTTTACCCGAATTTTATAGTAGCACATCACCTCACCCTTGTCTGCATTAGGGGGGATTCTTCTATTATTTCTCATGCTTCCTTGGTTTGATTGATAAACTATTCAAGCTTTGGTGTTTCATGCCATCTACATCTTTGAGTTCATTTGTTTGCCTTTCTATGCCTCTTGATTTAATGTACATTATAGTCACCTCTACCTAGTCAAGTTCTATTTCAGTGGAAGTTCTTCAGATCAACTGTTACTTTTGACAGAGTTTTGCAGCTTCTACATGTTTGAGTGGTGTTTTTCATGATCATCTTTTGTTCCTATCTTCTGGGACATTCCCTAGTTTGGAGGCTTCTTCAGTCCTTCACTAATTTCTTTCAACATTATTTCCATCTCTTTTTGGAGTAGGGTTTTTCCCATGTAGTTTTATCTATTTCTCCTTTTTTCAGAGATTTGGTTGTGCTTGGGTACCTCAATCAAGCCTTGTTTGCCAAGACCCAATTCTACTTTATGTAGTAGTTTCTAGGTTTTTAGATACTCCCTAAGTTTATCTTGTCCTAATTACCTCTAGTTGCTTAAGCTAACCTTTAGGCATCTAATAATTAATTCTTTTATTAATTATTTGGATGCAACCTATGTTAGTCCTTTTTAGGGTTTCAATCTCATTTATAAGGATGATCTCTCATTGTAAACGAAAATTGAAATTAATTCACTTTTTATTATAGAAATTTATCTTTTTGCTCATTGGCAATTCCAACCTCCATAGCTTTTTACTTCTCTCTTCTGTGACAAGTGTTTGCATGCTAATGATTCTTGGCAATTGTGGGGTTAATCTTTCACCAATTGCAATAGTTAAGATTGCATTACAACAAATGAGAGGGTATAATTTTCCTCCAAGAAAACCCTTGCAGGAAGAGGATGTTATTCACATTTGTTTTAAGAAGGTCTTTGCAAGGATAGGACTCTAAAATGGAGAGACATCATGATGGTGGAGTAAGAAATGAGAAGCAATGATCCCTCTTTTCCAAATTTTTATCATGAAGAAAAATATCTAGACAGGTTTCATAATTGCATTAAAAATTACTAAGAGATAATGTCACACATGCTAGATGAAGTTGGGGATCAAGAAGAGAAAAGCTTCAACCTAGATTCCCCTAAGCCTAATATTATTCTTGAGTTAGATGAAGAAGAGAAGTAGCCTAAGACCTCAGCCTAGGAATAGGGAGGGAGGAAGAAGCAGAAGTTAATTGAAATTCCCCAAAAGGCAAGAGAAAAAGCTTTGCAAATTTTACCTGGGAAAAGTCAGTATTTCGCTGACATGAAGCAAACTTTTCTTATGAACCAAGCTATTGAGAATGAAAAGGCCCCAAGTGAAATGTAGTTTATAGCAAAAAATTTAGATGTCAAGATAATTGAGGTGCGAGAATTCTTGCAGGATTATGACTGTCAAAAGTGATGATTTCAAGAGTTTTTTAATTTAAATTGAAACAAAATCAACTGTCCCTAATATTACAACTTGAAGATTCAGATGAAAAGCGGTTGAATTATTTGAGAAATTGCAAGCCTATGATCTAAACAGTGAGACTCTCACTGTGGAAGAGGCTAGAGACTTAGTGAAAAGAAGTGGGATGTTGTTGTTGCCTGGTTGGGACTTGAGTTCATCTTTTATGTTAAATAAAATAAGGAGATAAGAAAAGTTAATTTCCTTTGAAGATTTTTTCCCAGGAGGGTTACAAAGAGGATCAGGGTATAATATAGATTCACAAAGCATAGCTACGTGGAGTATATCTCCAAAATTAGATAAGCCAAAGCTAACAGAGGTGAAGGACACACCTCAAGGAAATGTGATTTTCTGGAGTGCACAGTCTGCAATTGGAAAATAGATGTTTGGTTTGTTAAGAGTAGTGATAGCTATGAGCTTTGACAAAATGATCCAAAATGAGGATCAACTACATTAAACTTTCAAAGATTATGTTACTACCAGGAAATAATATGAAGAGGAGATGAAAAAGACTTATGTGATAGAACAAAAAATCACAAAACTAGAGACATAAATAAGAACTTTGAAAAGTGCTAGTTGGCCTATTACAGAGGTTAGTGAGAAAGAAATCCAAACAAAGGAAGAAGGATTAATATCCATAACAATGATTAACCAACCATCAAGTGTGGATATTGATGAAAAAGACATAGAAAGAGAGATAAAGGCAAGAGCAATGAAATGTACATTATCTTAGAAGATAAATGTATTATAGAATATTTCACAAAATGTTCATGGTATTTACATCTCATTACAAGGAGTGAAATGTTAGTGCTTTGAAGCATTATCATTATTCTATCCTTTGTTTAGGAAGTGTGGCTTGTATAGCTAATTCTTTGAAAAGCTAGTTCCAATTTTAACCTTGAAGAAAGAGTTGCCAAGGAAATTATTATTCCTACTAGAAAAATGATTGGCAAGGTTAAGGAACTAGATGGCCATTTCTCTAGAAAAATGCAATTGATTCTAAATAAAATGGAAATTATTGCAGATGGCAAACAAGGTTTTATTCCTCCTATTATTGATAATGATGGAATTTTGAGGGAATATAAAGAGTGGGCCACATCATTTCAAGATATTTGGAATCATGAAAAGGTCACATCCTATTGTAATAATGGTGTTGACATGTCCAAATTTTATGAGGTTGTTGATATTTTGTATAATATTGAAAAGGATATGAATGAAGTATTTGTAGATGTAAGGGCAGTAACAGATGCAAGGGAAATACCATATGCAATGTGGATCAAGAGTTCGAATGAGTTGAATATGGTTAGAGATGCCACATGGTTAGACATTGCCAATCACATTACCATTTGGGAAGTTGTAGCAAAAATCAAAGCATTGCTCGATGGAGATAGTGGTTGAATAGAGCTAGAATAAAATCATGGAGAGAAAATAGAGGAAAGACAACCATTAGAATAGGGTATCTTACTTTTGCAATTAATTTGCTATGGATACAACTACATTGCAAACAAAGAGTTGATCTTGAAAACACATGCTGCCAGCTATTCATTTTTTAAACTATCTCCATTTGTTGTCTCTTCTTATTTTGTCTCATATGTAACAAGTTGTGAATGTCAAATAAAAATGTGACATGTGTCTAGTTTCTCTATGCCTGAATCTTATTGCAACTCATCTATATAAATGAGTTCCCAAGGCTAGAGAAAGGGAAAAATTTCAAAAAGAATGAATGATATTTTCATGTTTTAAGTCGGTCCAATACTATGTAGAAAAGAACATCTTTTCTGGTTTATTTAATGGATGTTTAGAGTTCACTATGTTTATTCTATCTCGAGTTAGCTTATTTTCGCTAAATTTGATACTTGGGTTATATTGTTCCAAGCAAATTAATATAAATGAAGAAATACTTGGTTGCCCAACTCAGATTTTGTCTCTTCTTGTGTTATCTTTCAATTTTCTATAATTTAATGATAAGCATTTTGAATTTCAGTTGTAATTCATTTTGAATTATATCTTGTCTCATATTTTGCTGATAATCAAAATGATTATGTAAATGCCTGATATGGCTTAAGAGAATTGAAGGTATCATAGGGAGATTTCGATAAGTATGAGATTTGAAATTGAGTATTGATTTCCTTTTCACAAAGTGAGAAAGCAAATATGTTGTAGTGTGTCATATCTTGTGAGTAAATGGCCTAAATGGATAAAGCACTAATCATAATTAATTGATGCTAGACAAGTTTTCTAAGGTTACATAGTATCCAAATTCATAAATCAAATCTTTATTATCTTGTGTCTTATTTGTAGATCTAGAATGTTAGCTTATGCTTGATTTAGAAAGTTGTAGGGTATGGAGAGAGTTGTTTTTCATCCCTCACATAGTATCCAAATTAGAAGAATCAAAGGCAAATGTTTGCTATATTGGAATTTATGGTGAATATTGTTATTAAGGAAAATAATAATAAATTTCAAGGTATACACACCTGAATCCTACAAAATTCAAAGGGAAGAAGACTTTAAAGTCTTATTAGTTTGTCCTATTGATTTGCATGGGAATATTTGTTATGGTTTTTAGTTAATTCCTATGTATTTGCTGCATTCTCAAAAGGTATTTGAAATCCTGTCAAATCAGGAGCCAAAAAAATGATGACTCTAATGGGGAATATATGACAAAGGTCATGTGTGAAAAGTGTTGCATATGTTAGAATAGTGTCCTTACCTATGTGTAGAGTTGAATCTATCTATATTAGAAGCGTACGTGCTGAGCTAATATTTTAAGTACCTCTCCTAGAGTAGTGTGCTTTATTTTATGTGGTAAGTGGGCCAACCATGTTTTATGTCTTTCATGCGACCAGGTTTCATCCCTTTCTTTGATTGGTTCAACCTCTTGTAGATTTTCAAGATTTGTCATTAAGAAAGCTTCATTTCCCTAGGTGGGTGGCGACTCAGTTAAGGTTTCTTAACCAGTGTTTTAAAATTTGCATTTTATCAACATCTTAATGAACTACAAGAGAAAAAACACAAGATCCTACATAAAGGCACACCCTAATGTCTCAATACAAATTTATTTATCCACGAGTAATACAAAGGTCTGGCCTAAAATGAGAGGAAATTCCAATCATGCTTGGCAACATAGAAATAATTTAGGAGTGAACTTGTAATTTCAAATTGTAGAAGAAAAGGGTTTTTCCTTTAAAAGTTCTCACTCTGACAATACTCGTATCTTGGGTAATTTTTTCAACACTCCTTTTCAAGGATAAGAAATGTGTAAAGATAAAGTAGTCTCATCTGTGAGATATGCCAGATCTGGAGTAACTAGTTCAAGAAATATGGATAGACATGAAAACTCAACAAACTCCTAGCTCATTGGATCTCACCTAGAACATGTCCCTTACATTGAAAAAAACCTTATAGATCTTAGTGAGACCATGGAGTCAAAGGTTGTTGTTGTTAATACCACTGATTTGTATGTTGATTCAAAGGTCCTCATAAGACAAGCTATTGAAGAGGACACCAGACACAAATGTTTGGAGAAAGATAAAGAAATATAAGTCATGAACGCCCTCATGGAAAGGGATAACCTACTTAGGAGAATATCTTTGTTGAAAGAATAAAACAAGAGATTAGAGAAGAAACCCACATCTCTACATGCAGATGTTTTTGGAGATTTGGGAAATCTAAGGTCTGAATGTATGACATGGGAACAAGCTTTACATGACAACTTTGAGTTTATGAAGGAGGGACCACTTATCAATCAGATCTGTCAATATGAACCCATTGAGAAAGCTAAAGACATAGTGAATACATTTGAACCCACAACTAAGATTGTAGATAAGGGTAAACAAAAGGCGATTGGTATTCACATAAATGAACCTACTGCAGTTCCAAAAAGTGTCCTTTTCATATCACAAATTGACATAGAGTTGGAAAAACCTAGGAGAAAATGTGATAATCTTGCTAAGGAGCTGGAGAAGGTTGAAAATGAAGCACAAATTGCTAAGATAAAGAAGAAGATTCAATTCCTAAAGTCTACATCTTGTCCTAATACTGGCCTTGTTGTTTCTTCCCAACGTATGTCTTCTAGTTGTATTCCTACTATTATGATTAGTAATGTGGGGAATTCTCAGGAAAATCCTATGATATTTTCTATTATAGTTGGAAATATTGCATTAGGGCAACTAGTAAATGCCAGTATGATAAAGTCAGTTACAAATATTGTTGGTCCCAGTGCAAGTGGGAGTATTTTTTTTCCAAAAAAGACTTGTATATTTAGAGAGATATAAACATATATCCTTTGTAGGAATCTCGGGTCATCCTAATCCTGTTCCAAATGAGCTAAGGGATAAGCTAGCTAAGTTTAGTAGAAATAATGAAGTTAGTGGAGAAGAACATCTCAGAAATGTACTACATATGTTGAATGATTATTAATTTTAATTGGAGGATGTTTTCATGAAGTTGTTTGTGCATTCTCTTACTAAGGATGTTAGGGATTGGTTTAGAAGACTCCCTAATGACAATATTGCTTCATGGTGTGATCTGGAGAAATGTTTCAAGGAACATTATGGAGACAATACAAATGTTGGTTTTATACTAAATGAATTTAACAATATTAAGAAAAACCAGAATGAATCCACTTTTGATTTTAATGTGGGGTTTCAGAAAAGGATGTACAAGTTGTTCCAAGTAATGAGGTTGGATGAAAATATATGTCTCACATCTTATTTTAATGCTTTTGATAGTAAGATGGCCTATATCTTGAGAGACAAAGATCCCAAGACTTAAAGAGATGCTTTCATAATTGAAGTAAATATAGAAAATAATAGGAGAGCATTTGGAAAGCTAGGGAGAAGAGATTACCCACAACTTTTTGGGTCTAGAAGTAACAAAAGAGAAAATGAGAGGCCTTCTACAAACAAGAAACCAGAGGAAGATAAGATGGATCAGATGTTGAATTTGTTGAAGAACATGAAGCCACTAATAGGAAATGCAAATAAAGCAAATGTTGATGATAAGACACAATTCAACAACAATTTAAATAGACAAACCTGGTTACAAAATTACCCTTATAGTAACCAATGGTGAAATGGGAAGCCTATTACAAATGTGGCTAAAGAAAATGAGAAAACTAATCCATACCCATTACTGGGAAATATTGTCAATATGGCAGAGGATACCCCTTGGTGCATGGCATGTAAATCACCCCATCTTCTAGATTATTGTACAGTTACCCAATTAATAATTGCCTTACAGGAACCTAAGCCAAGAGAAATTGTTGAAGAATAGAACCTAGATAATGTAGCTTGTAACTTGGTACACTCTTGTGATATGAAATAGATATAAACTCGTAGGGATATAATTATGAAAGGTTTCATCAGCAATTTTTTTTTTTGACGATGATGAAGAGGTTGATGATAATGCTTGCAATGTGATCTCTAATGTAAGATACATCAATTTGAGGAAGCCATCAAAAGAAGAAATTGGCAGGATAACAACAGATATGGTGGCTCATGTCCAAAATAATTGCAATTTTAGGAATAGAGTTGTGAATGATGATGTTGGCAAAAAATTTAGGAATATTCATCAAAGATAAAACACATAAGATGCCTAATGGTAATAAGGTCAAGGACTAGCTAGTAGTGAAAGTGAAAGATGTAAAGAGAAAGAAATGTAAACCAAAGAAAGTGACAACATCACAAAATGATGAGATAAAAGAGTAGACTACGCAGGTAAAAGTAATAGAAGTGAAAGTTAATAAACAACTTGTAAACATTGATGTTTAGCCAAAGGAGGAAAACTATATGCTTGTTGAGTTTCCTCCTCATACCCCTATAGATATGTTGTTCATGCTTTCTTAGATTACCATTAAAGTTCCTTTGTCTAAACTATTTAGGATAAAAAAGCATAAGAGTAAAGCCTTAGCTTGGCTAGGAACTATAGGAGTGAAAAATGATATTGAAGATGGTAAACCTTTAACAAGAAAGAAGGATGTACCATGTAGGGATAAGGAAGTTGAAGGGGTAGTGTCTTAGATTCCTCCTATGTATTTAGATAATTCTATTGTTGTTTACATTGAAGATATGTATCCAAATTTTTCCTAAGTCATGTTATAAATGGAAGGGTAGTTAAGAATTGTATGATAGACTCAGAAGCTTCAAACATCGTTATGCCATTAAAATAATGGAATTTTAGGTTTGAAAGTAGATATAGAGCATGGGAGGTGTTGTGCTCTTGATTCTAGAGAAGTTCCTATCATTGGCACTATAAATGTGTTACCCTATAAACTTGTTGTTGGAAATGTAAGAGAGTAACTAAGAGGGGAGGGGTGAATCAATTACGACCAAAACAAATCCTTGTCCCTTAGATGTCAATACAAACTTCCACTAATCATACAATACTGACTAGCTTGGTTAACATTAGAATATTACCGATACTCGGTTAACAAAGCAATCTTAAGATTATTTATCTCTTTAGTAACTTAGTTGTAGAACCATAAATCATAATCAAATAACATGAACATAGATGACACCAAGATTTAACGTGGAAACCCAATTTGGGGAAAACAACCTTGCAACTAGTCACAATAATTTTCACTCTTATGAAGTGAGCCCTATTAGGAGCCAACCTTGTTAAAGGTTACAAACATACTATTAAGTATGTCCCTATTAGAGGATTTAAATCACCCTGTTAGTAGTGGCCTTGTTAGAGGTTTTTAAACACTTCAATCTTGAAATGTCACCTTATTAGAGGATTTACAAAATGATTGTTAAGTCAACTCTATTAAGAGATTTCTTTACTACTACAATGGTTAGAAAGCAATAGTAATTTTGATCTAATTAATGAAGAAACTTTCTTTGCAGATTGAGATCTTTATTCTGGCTTGACCTTTTGATCCTTCTTGATCAAATGTTCTTTTTATCTTATCTTCTACACTTTCCTCCTCTACCTTTCACTTACATATCCATCTTATTTCATATTACACTTCAATACATTTATCCACACAACTTAACCTTTCTTATATATCATAAGATTTGACAAGTCGGTTTGAATACCCTTCCAAAATAACAATAAATATCCAAATAGTAAGCCTCAATTAATAAAATATTTGTCAATTACATTTTGTTGTCATTTAGCCAACACTAGGACTGAACAGTCGATTAACACTATGACTGCTTTGATTCTTGACCACTCGGTCAATACTAAAAGCCCTTTGATGCCTGACCACTCAGTCACTACTACAAGAAAGATTCTCTTCATTAACTGACTCTTGGTTAACACTACAAACTCTATATTGCTAGGTTAATATTGGCATTTATGTGAACATCAATGACAACATACAATTGAAGAATTATTCTTAGAAAAAATTCCTTTGGCATTGATGGCAACACAACATGTCAACATAAATTGATAAAAGTATGAGTAGTTAGATAATATCCTTAGTTTCATTATGATTCTCATCCATGACAACTCCCTTTGAGATTCTACTCATATTTGTCTCTATTGCTTCCTGTCAACACTCTGTTTACTCCCTCTTTGTTGATCATTCCATCATTTGAATATCTTCCTTTTGAGATACAAAACTCTCTCTCTTTTACTTTGACATTGAACTTCCTTCAATCTTCCATGTTGACACACTAAATTCTCCATCTTTGAAATCAAATGCCAAAGCATACACACTTTGAAATTATAATGTACCTTTTGTACTGATTCATATGCAATATTATCTACATTTTACACCTAAAGTATAACAACTTGCATCAACTTGATGGATTTTCAATGAAACTTGGTTGATGCCTCACTATCTTTTGCTTTAATGAGCATCAGATAGGGGAATAATCCCTAGTTCACCTCTTAGATGCATTAATGCATCCTTAGGTAAAGCCTTAGTAAATATATCTACTATCTTCTCCTTAGCATTCACATATTCTAATCTCACCTCTTTTTCTTGAACTAGTTCCCTTAAGAAATGATATTTGATTGAAATGTGTTTTGTCTTTGTGTGCATCACTAGATTTTTGGATATATTGATTTCACTTGTATTATCACCATAGATAGCCACTAGTTCCTTAATTTCTTCCTTCATTCCCAACATCAATTATTTGATCCACATTATGTTAGAACAATTGACTATTGCAATAACATATTCTAACTCTGTTTTGAATTGAGAAATACAATTCTTCTTCTTGCTTATCCAAGACAATAACCTCTTTCCAAGAAAGAATGCTCCTCCACTAATGCTTTTTCTGTCATCAATGCTTCCTGCACAATTTGCATCAGTAAAGGCTCTCAACTCAAGATTTCCTCCTTTCTTGTACCATAATCCATATTCTTTAGTTCCTTTTAGGTATCTCAAATATTTTTTGACTGCCATCATGTGATTTTCTTTTGGATTAGCTGAAAATCTTGCAACTATGCCTACTGCTATTGCAATATCAGGTCTGGTGTGTAACACATACTAAAGTTTCCCAATCATTGATCTAAAGTAGTTTGATTTACCTCCTTTGAATCATCATTATTTGAGAGCTTATGACCAGATGACATAGGTGTTCAAACTGGCTTGGAATCTTCTATCCCAAATACTTTCAATGTTTCCTTGATGTATTTTGACTGAGTGATGTATATGACATCCTTCATCTGATGAAATTGTAGACCCGCAAAGAATTTATTCTCTCCAAACATAGACATTTAAAATTATTTCTTTATTTCTTCATAAAATACTTTGCATAACATCTCATGTCCTCCAAGTATGATATCATATGCACATATTTCTCCAAGCAATATCTTGTCCTGTAGTCCTTCTTTGGTATGCAAATTGTTATTATCATTTGTCTTCTCAAAGCCAATTTTTATCAAATATCCATATAGTCTCTCATACCATGCTCTAAGAGCTTGCTTCAATCCATATAAAGCTTTATGAAGTTCACATACCGTATTTCTTTTGCTTGGATCAATGAAATGTTTAGGTTGTTCAATGTAGACTTCTTTTTCTAGGATTCCATTTAAGAAAGTTGATTTAGCATCCATCTGATATACTTTGAATCCCTTTTGTGTTGTATGCCAAAAGTATTTTGACTTCTACAAGTCTTGCAATAGGGCCAAATGTTTCCCCATCATCAATACCTTCTTCTTGAGTATAACCTTTGCATACAAGCCTTGCCTTGTCCCTTATTACTTTTCCTTTCTCATTCAACTTATTTTTGAATATCCATTTTGTACCAATCACATTCTTATCCTTAGGTCTAGGTACAAGAGACCAAATTTTATTCTTTTCTATTTGCTCAATTTCTTCATTCATTACCTCTATCCAACCTTCATTTTCTAATGCATCTTTTATAGATCTAGGCTCAAATTCACTAAGTAAACATATACCTTTTAATTTGTTCCTTGTCACCATTCCTTCCATCTCTTCTCCAATTATTGGTTCAGTTCATGATGCCTTCTGACATATTTTGTAAGTCTTGGACCTTTCTTTCTTGATTCTAATTTTGGTTCACTTGGTTCTCCATGATCTTCTATCTCCTACTCAAGATCTTTAGACTGATCTAGCTATAACTTGGGTCTCACTAACTATGACTTGGGTTGCATTGCCTATGACTCAAGTTGCATTGTCTGAGGCTACAACTTTAGTTGAACAATCAATGACTCAGGCTAAACTACTAGAGAATTACTAGGTACACTTGAATGCTAATTGAATTCAACTTTATGAGGCAAAGTCTTAGGTTCCTCCTCATAATAAAAAAACATTCTATAGTCTCCAGGATCCGTGCTACTTCGTTCTTAGCTTCTTTCTGCAAACTCATCAATCTTCACATGTGCGCTTTCAATGACTTTGTGAGTAGTAAGATTCAAACATTTATATGCCTTGCTTTTATTGGAGTACCCTAGGAATATACCTTCATCACTTTTTGCATCAATATTTCCTTTCCTTACATCTTTCATGATATAACATTTGCTTCCAAATACTCTAAGCTAACAAATATTAGGCTTATACCCATACCCCAATTCATAAGGTGTTTTGTTTGTACCTTTCTTTAGTTGAACTCGATTCAGTGTATGAATTGCTATGCTAATTGCTTTTTTCCAATATTTTACAACAACATTTTTCTCTATCAATAGTGTCCTTGCACATTCCATGATGGATTTGTCCCTTCTTTCTACTATTCCATTTTTCTCTAGAGTTCTAGGTGCTGATACTTGTTTTTTGATTCCTCTTTTATTGTAGAACTCATTAAATTCATTTGAGATAAATTCTTCTCCTCTATCAAATCTTAGACATTTCAGATTCTTTCTTCTTTCTTTCTCAACTCTAGCCAAATACCATTTGAACTTTTGAAAAGCATTAGATTTATCTTTCAAAAACATTACAGTCATAATCCTAGAATAATCATCAACAAATAGAATGAAATATATATCTCCACATTAGCTTTCCACACTTATTGGCCCACAAAGATATGTATGAACTAGTCCCAAAAATTCTTAAGAATTGTAGAATTTTGAAATGATTTCTGGGGAAGATTGTGTGGATGAAAAAACTCTCACACAATCTTCCCCAGAAATCATTTCAATATTCATGGATTGTGGAAATCTGTTTGCTTTGATTGTAGAATTTACTTTTGGAACTTCTTTTTCTCATCTTTCCAATTTGACATTGTTTGCACATGCCCATCTTAGCTTTCTTTAGATAAGGTATGCCTCTTACTCTTTTGTTCTTGCTTATGGTAATTAGGTTATCATAGTTAACATGACACATCCTCTTATGCCATTACTAACTTTCTTCTATTTGAGTTAGCAAACATGTACTTTCAGTGAGATCTAAGTAAAACAAATTTCTTTTTAGTTAATTGCTAGTTCCATCTAGGTTTCCTTTTCCATCCAATACTTTAGCTTTTACATTCATGAATTCTACCTTGTATCCTATGTTGTTTAGCTGTGCTACACTAAGCATATTATGTCTCAATCCTTAAACCTAGTAAGAATTTTCACAATTTATTCCTTCTATTAATGCTATGATTCCTTTTCCTTTGACATACCTTAGTTCATTGCTTCTAAATATAACACTTCCACCACCATAGTGTTCTAAATGTTCTAGATTAGCTTGTCACTAGTCATGTGATGAGAACAACCACTATCTCTGATCCATGTATCTTTTTTTCTAACATGAGAGATAAGTGCCATCTTTTCATTTTCCTCATTATCAAATTCATTCTCAATAGCAATATAAACTACTTCATCTTCACCATTATCACTATCAAAATCTTTTGCAATGTAACATTATTTCTTACCTTTGTCTTTGTAGTCCTCGTAGCTTTTGAAGTCTTTCTTGCCTTTGAACTTGTTGAATCTTTTCTCATCTTTGTCTTCTTTGTTTGGACATCTTGCAACAATATGACCAACCTCTTCGCATGAGAAACAAATAAATGGGATTTTGCCTCTAAAATTTCCTTTCCCTTTTGATATTCTTTTTGCAAGTAGGGCTTCAATGAATTTAAGGTCTTCATTTGAATCATCTTCTTAATCATTGTCAGCCTATTTTCCTTTTGGCTTTCCTCCTTTTCTACTAAGGGTTAGTTTGACTTTGAATGCAGATTCAAATTTTCTAGAAGTAGGAGAAAAGTTATCAAAGTTATCCAACTCAAAAGAAGTTAATCTTCCCACACATGCATCCAAGGTTATATCATTTTTAGGATTTCATTTCATCTCTTAAATTTTTGAAACTCTAATTGCATAACTAGAAAGAAGTGTTCTTAGTACCTTGTCGACTACTATTTCATCATCAATTTTCCCTCCTGCAGCTCTGATTACACTCACACTTTCTTTGATTCTTTCATTGTATTGGACATTGTTCTCACTTTCTTTCATTTTTATTTGATCAAACTTGCCTCTCAAGCTTTCTTCTTTGGCTCTTTGCACATTTTTATCACCTCTATAGACACTCTACAACTTTTCCCACATATCAAATGTAGTAGGACAATATTTGACCTCATCAAATTTTGAATAGTTCAAAGAGGAAGCTATATCAATCATCATTATATTGCAATCCTTTGCCTCTTTCATCAACTCCATATTAATAGGTTTAGGTGGTGGCACATATTTGTTCTCTAGGTAGAACACACCATCATGATTGATGCTTGATAGATGTAGTTTCATCAATTCTTGCCATGCTGAAAAATTATATCTGTTACGATTAGGGATCTCCCTTTTGTAAGACAACTTGATCTGTAACTTAGGTCCTCAAAACCTTTCTTTCAAGCACCAAATGCTCTAATGCCAATTGTTGGAAATGTAAGAGAGTAACTGAGAGGGGAGGGGTGAATTAGTTACCACAAAAAATCCTTGTCCCTTAGATGTCAATACAAACTTCCACTGATCATACAATACTAACTAGCTCGGTTAACATTAGAATATTACTGATACTCGGTTAACAAAGAAATATTAAGATTCTTTATCTCTTTAATAACTTAGTTGTAGAACCATAAAGCATAAGAAAATAACATGAATACAAATGACACCAATATTTAACATGGAAACCCAATTTGGGAAAAACAACCTTGCAACTAGTCACACTAATTTTCACTCTTCTGAAGTGAGCCTTGTTAGGAGCCAACCTTGTTAAAGGTTACAAAACATACTATTAAGTATGACCCTATTAGAGGATTTAAATCACCCTGTTAAGAGTGACCTTGTTAAAGGTCTTTAAACACTTCAATCTTGGAATGCCACCTTGTTAGAGGATTTACAAAATGATTTTTAAGTAAACTCTGTTAAGAGATTTCTTTACGGCCACAATGGTTAGAAAGCAATAGTAATTTTGATTCGATTGATGAAGCAACTTTCTTTATAGATTTAGATCTCTATTCTGGCTTGACCTCTAGATCCTTCCTTTTGCAGCTTATCTTATACACTTTCCTACTATGCCTTTCAGTTACATATCCATCTTATTTCATATTACACTTCAATACATTTATCCTCACAACTTGACCTTGCTTATATATATCATAAGATTAGACAAGTCACCTTGAATACCCTTCCAAAACAACAATAAACATCCAAATAGTTGACCTCAATTAATAAAATATTTGTCAATTAGATTTTTTTGTCACTCGGTCAAAACTAGGATTGAACACTCGGTTAACACTATGACTCCTTTGATGCCCAACCACTTGGTCAATATTGAAAGCCCTTTGATTCCTGACCACTCGATCAATAGTACAAGTAGGATTCTCTTTGTTAATCATCTACTCAGTTAATACTGAGATGTAAAAGGTTAATACTACAAACTCTACATTACTTGGTTAATATAACATTTGTGTGAACATAAATGACAACATGCAATTGAAGAATTGTTTTCAACACTAGCTACATGCCTGATAAATGAACTTTTTATGAGTGTGCTGGTAGTAGACACTTCTCCCCAGTATGGGGATGTTATTGTCCAGAAACTATAGTGTTCTAATGGGTGGTAGTTTACAATGTGATATATCATTTGCTACCTTTCACATAGGTGATCAGGCTATAAAGGTAAATAGAGAACCCAATATTACTCACATGATTGAAGAAAATGTAGATAATGATACCATTTGTTTCTTAGATACTAATATAAATGCTTTCAGAGTTGAGGTATTTATCGTGGAAAAAGAAAAAACACTTGTACCAATAGTACATGAAGTCAAGAGATATTTTAAAGAGGGTGAGTTATGGACCATGTATTTTGATGGTGCTTGTTCAAAAGAGGGAGCAAGTTCTGGGTAGTTCTTATTTCACCTAAGAAGAAAACATTTAGGTATTGTTTCACTCTGAGTTTTACATATGAAAATAACATTATAGAGTATGAAGCATTGCTTTAGGTCTTAGATTAGCTTCCAAGCATGGTATAAAATGTTTAAATGCAATTGGTCACTTTAAGATGGTAGTGTCACAAGTCAAACAATCTTATGCATAAAAAAAAAAGAGAATCAAGCAATATAGAAATGTTGTATAGATGAAGTTGAAGTCTTTGATGCTTTTGGAATATCTTGGATGGACAAAACCAATACTTAAATGGTATATTTACTATCAAATGTTTCTATTAAACCAAATGAAACATCCTTTGTAGGAGTATCCAAGGTTGAAATGTAGGTAAGACCTTCAATCCTTGATAATGTCAAAAGTTGGCAGGTCTTTGAAGATGATTTAGATATTTTAAATTTTCTTAATTGTGAAGACAAATACCATGGACATGAACTAGATTATAGTGCTTTTGTGGGAAATATAGATGGAAAGGATACAATTTTTGGAAATGAGATTATATAGTTTTTTTAAAAAAGGTCCCTAAATGTTTAGTTATCTCAAAGACCATATTTGACAATCAAGATAGAGTAAAAGGAGATGTTAAAGGAAATAAGACAAAAGAGTTGGGGGATATAAATTTAGGTACAAATGAAGCTCCCAAGAAGGTATACATAGGTAAAAGGCTCTCTCCTATTATTAGGAAGTCTTTGATTGGATTATTAAGGAAGTATTGGCATGTTTTTGTGTGGTCATATGATGACTTTAAGGCCTATAGGGAAGACTTGTTTAATAATGTAATACCTCTAAAAGAGAATGCTAAACTTTTTAGGCAGAAGAAAAGACCCATAAACCCTACCCTAGCCTCTTAGATGTAAGAAGAACTGATGAAACTCAAAGATGGGGGCATTATCAAATCGATAAGACATTCAACATGGGTTTCAAACTTGGTACTAGTTAGAAAAAATAATGGAGACATTAGATTATGTGTAGATTTCAAAAATCTGAACATTTCATCCCAGAAAGATAATTATAGATTACCTAACATGGAAGTTATGTTACAAAGGGTGACTTGTTCTGAGCTTATGTCCATGATGGATGAATTATATGGTTTTAATCAAGTATTAGTGGATGAATTTGAATAATACAAGACTACATTCACTACCCCATGGGGAACATATGTATGTATGAGGATTTCTTTCAAAGTAATCAATATTGCAGCAAATTTTTAGAGAGCTATGGATGTGGCGTTTGCTGATTTCATAGATAAATTTATGGTAGTGTATCAAGATGATTTGACTACCTACTTTAAGAATGTAGATTATCATTATAAACATCTAGAGAATATCTTTATGAAAGCTTTGGAATATGAGGTTTCCCTTAACCCAAGGAAGTGTGTGTTTGGAGTAATTGAGGGTAAGCTTTTGGGTCATATTGTATCAAAATATAGGGTAAGAATAGATCCTAAAAGAGTGATTTCTATAGAGAAAGCCCCTAGACCTAAAAATGTAAAAGGAGTTTAGTTATTTTTTGGATAGGTAATTTTTTTTAGGAGATTCATAACCAATTTTTCGGAAATTAGTAGACCTATTTCCATATGCTCAAGAAAGGGGCAGAGATAAGATGGAAGCGGGAGCCTATAGTTGCATTTCAGAATATCAAGCAATTAAAAATGCACCAATATTAAGAACCCTTGATTATAATAAACCCATTCATATTTTTTCCTTTGCTTTGTTTCATACAATTGCAATAGTACTACTTTTATAAAAATGAAGAGGGTCTGGAACAACCAATTTCTTTCTTCAGTAAACCCCTCTAAGAAGTAGAGCTATTGTATGATATAAATAAGAAGCAAGCATATGCTTTGGTGAAGGCAATTAGATCTTTTAGGTGTTGCTCAGTAGGAGCCATAGTGATAGCTTTTGTTCCAAGTGCTATAGTCAAAGGCATCTTCTCTTAGCAAGAAGTGTCTAGTAGAAGATGTAGACGCATAAATAGGATTCATGAATTCATTGTAGACAACCAAATTACTAAGTTAGTAAGAGGCCAGGGTTTGGTGAAATTAATGGCACAGTCAAATCTAGATGCAAATAAGATAAATATAATGGATGATGACTACATGCCATGTATATGTGATATGGATCATTGTGATTGGTATAAGGATATTATCTACTATTTGTATTACATGTGTGCTCCAACACCAATGAATAATAATGAGAAGAGAACACTAAAGCTTGAGGCCATCAATTATATTATTGTTGATGGAAAGCTATGGTGGAGAAATCTTGAAGGAGTATTATTAAAATGTGTTGGTAAAGAGGAATCCATCAAGATTCCAAATGAAATGCATAATGGAGTGTGTGGAGGTCACTACATAGTGAAGACTACAACTAACAAAGTGATGAGGGATTAGTTTTCGTGTCCTACCCTATTCAGGGATGCTTATATGCTAATAAGGGAATATGATCCTTATTAGAGGTTTGCAGGTAAGCTAGAGGTTTCTAAAAATGTGACTTTGAAACAAGTAAAGTACAAGCTGCTTTCTAGCAATGGGGTATTGATTTTATAGGTGGAATAACAAATAATTCTAGTGGAGGACATTCTTGGATCTATGTAGCAATTGACTATTTTACAAAATGGGCAGAAGCTATTCCAACAGGGAGATCAATCAGTAAAGTAGTAAATGATTTCATCTTGAATAACGTCATTACTAGATTTGGATGCCCTGAGAAAATTGTAACAACCAATGCCATATGCTTTGAATTTGATGAGTATGTCTAGTTTTGTGACAAGTATGGCATAACTAGGTCAACTTATTCTCCCTATCACCCTCAAGGAAATGAACATGGATAGTCCACATATAAAAGTATTCTAAAGATTATCAAGAGAATCATGGATGAAAATAAAAAGGCATTGGATTCTAGGTTACCATTGGAAGTATGAGCTGACAGGGTGACAATAAAGAAGGCCATTGGATCAATACCTCTTGATCTAGTCTATGGAATTCAATCAAGATTGCCCCAAAATAATTTGATTGGAATGTACAAATTTATTCAAAAATTTGATGATGATAGAGTTGATGGTATGCACAAAACATTGGATGAACTTATTGGATTGGATGAAAGTAGGAGAGAAACATCAACTAGAAATTCAAAGTTACAATTATAGATGAAATATTTATATGATAAAAGGTCCCTTAGCAGGAAGTTTGAACCATAAGACCTAGTGTTGCTATAGAATGCAAGGATAAAAGATAAGGGAAAACATGGGAAATTTGATGCTATATGTTTGGGCCCATACTTAGTTCATGACAAATGGAGTGAAGACATATACTATGATGACCTATATTTTCACCACTCTAATTTTTTTGAAAAATATTGTGAAAATCAAGCAGATGTATGTAGTTACAGTTTTCATGTATTTTGTTACAAAGTTTTTAGCAGAGAAACCATAAATTGGTTAACTTGTGCCCTAGGTCATGTTAAGATTTTAAGTTATCTTTTATAACTTAAGATTACACTAAATGATTTAATCATATTATTCAACTAGCCAAAAATATTTTATCCTATGATTGATACTTTACCTTTTCCTAAGTCTTACATACAAGTGAGAAGTTGTAAGTCTTGATACAAATATTCCTTATTCTTCTCTAATCTCCTGACTAAGTGTGAAGCATAGAGTCGTAAAGGCTAAGCATAGAGTCGTAAAGGCTATTAACCAAGTCTCCTGACCTTATGCTTAAGACTCAAGCATATCACCATAAGTTTACCTTTGTAGAAGTGAAAACATTTCTCAACTTTATGCTTAGGATTTGAGTGTAGGATCTTAAGTCTGTTCCTTCAAAGGTTAAAGTGTCTCCCAACCATACATTCCAAGAGTTAAACATAGGGTTGTAAGTTAAAATCCTCATCTCTAAAAGTGGATCCTGATAATATGAATAAAGGGAAGACATAAATGCGTAAGTTATGTTGCAAGAGTCATTTTAAGATATGGCTAGGGCTTGAGCGTAAATGCATAAAAGGTATTTCTCATAGGGCATGAAGTCTTCTTGTGCTATGATTAAAGGTTAAATGTAAGACTATAAGGTTTATTTTAAGGTCTTACAAAGATATGACTGAAGTGAGGCGTAAGATCAGAGGATCATTTCCAAAGGTGATATAAATAGTCCTGATACTACGCTGTGATGATATTAACCACCAAGCATAAGTTCATATTTTCAAAGAGGATATAGTAGTTAAGGTCTCTAACTATATAAAAAAATTTGGAACGCAAGATCAAAAGGCTATGACATCTAAATTTATAGGGTAATGATGAAACTAAAATTCAAAGAAGCATAAGATTAGAACCATAACAAGAAAAACCTCCATAAAGGGACTTCACCAAATTTTAAAAAGGATAGGGATTTCTAGATAGTCAAAATTTTTGGCATAAAATAAAAAGGCTTAGTTGGTAGTAAACATCACCAAAATTCAGAAATGACACTCCTATAAATTTTGAATCCCTGTGCATGCAGACATTTAATGGAGTAAAGGAAGTTGATGAGGTACACACATACATAAAGACATTCTCTATGATCAAGAAAAGTACTAGTTATTGAAGTTGGAGAAATCATTAAGTTATAGAGCATCCAAGCTATCAAGATGCTAAATTATTTCTTTCAAGCTTCAAGGCTTCAAAGTTTTGTTTGCATAAAACATGTTTGATACTAGAGGTGATGAGGGGCAATTTAAAGGACATAGAGGTGGCCCAAACATCAACATTGAATGTAGGAAAAACTAGGCAAAGAAAGCCAAATAAATATGTAGAGGAATAGACTCAACTTCTACTTGGATCATCGAATGCTATTTTAGAAAATGATCATAATTTTAGTGACCCATTTATATATTGCAGAGATTCCATATGCTGAGACACAAATGGGTTCGAGTTGTTCATGTTTTTCTACAACAATAGATTCAAGAAGCCACCGACCTCAAACCCATGCCAAAGGAATTTGGCAAAGCTCATCTTCCCTAAGGTATATGTAGATTTAGACTTGTTGAAGGCCACTTTAGTGTCCTATAACCCTACAAAAAAATCCTTTCATAAGAAGGATATGAGTGTATTGTGTACACTTGACTGTGCCTCTTTCATTGAAGCTTTTGGGCTTAAAGGTTAGATGAGTGTAGAGGTTGACATTTAGGATTTTTAGGAGAAGTTTGAAAAGAATACCATATTTTATATTGGAAAAATGATGATCCACCATATTTTATATGAGCTCAAGTTAGTTGGAGACATACCAAAGAAGGTGGATAAGATGCTCCCAATAAAAAGTTCTCAATTGTTTATTATTCAATTTGTACCAAATATTGGTTTGACTTGTAATTCTGTGGATGATTTTTTTTTGGTGATGTATTTTCAATAGCACCTTCTGTGCATACACAACACATGGTATCAGTTAATAGAAAAAAATATTGTTCAGATGTGAATAAGATTATAGGGAAAGTAAAATGGAATCTAATCCACAGACGACATAGAAATCATTGGCCTACTAATATAAAGAACATGAATTTTGATGATTCTCATAATTAATTAGTCACCAGTAGATTGCAATACCGTCAAAGATAAGATAATCCTTGCCTCTACATAAATGAAGATATTTGGCACCCAGTCCCAAACAAATGCAGTATTGAGGTTTTTTTTCTTTTCTTCCAGATATCCAATGATGAAAGTAGGCTATCAAAAAGTTCATGAGAGTTAGATTTTCACCCAGGAGAAGTCGAAGGGAGTTTTCAATTATTGGTTATCAACCATTGGTTTAAGTTCTATGCGATTATTAAATATATAATATTTTCTTTGACTTTGTTGCAGGAGCATGTGCAAAATGATGATGGAGTATTATGTCATCATTATTTCCTAGGGGGTGATTACTACCATTCTTTAAAGTCAGGAAGTTTTACATAATACAAACCTCACAGGAATCTCCTTCACATATGAATCAAAATTGGAAGATGCAGACACAAGATCCTTAGTGTCACGTGTCATGTTATAGATGGAAAATGGCTAAGCCCTGATAACAAAGATGGAAGGATTCCATGCGGTCTTGGAGTATGTGAACATTTTGAATAATGTCAGTTGCATTCGCAAAACCAGAAAGGAAGCTTTCATAAAATTCTCAGGCCTATTTATATGTCAAAATGAATTCTAAAAATAAAATTGATCCTAATCATTGTTGAAGATATGGAGGCATCCAAATATCGACCAGTTTAGTGAAATTATGTAAATTACTTTATTTTAGTTATGAGTTATGGAGAGGTGTGTTGTTTGGGAAAACAAACTGATACCCCTTGTGGTTCGATAAATATATGATGTAAAACTAAACAACGACACCATTCAAGATATTTTAAAAAAATAAAAAAACTCTGCATATTTTGAAGCACATATGTTATTAAAATTCTTTCTAGGAAAAGATTGAAGTCAAACTAACCTCTTGGATATTAAGGTTATTGGACATATATTTCAAATATTGTAAGAAATTGTGTTCAGTGGAGCATCAATAATCGGGTGTCTTCAACATATCTTTTTTGCAGTATAATTAGTAAGAATTTCATTTACACTAGAGTTAAATATTATATAGTTCATTTTTTTGTGATCATTTTACTTTTATTTATCAATAATTCATTATCATGATAAGTAGATCAAATTGTTTACTGCTATTTAAACTTGATAAATACAAATACAGTGAAATATTATTGTTTTCTTTATTTGTATCTATTTTGTCCGTACAAGGGTTAAAATATTATAGACTAGTTTAAATATGCATAAAAAGAAATAATTTGATGCATTGCGATAACTGAATTATTTATAGATATAGTATATCATAAAATTGTATGTGAGATTGTATACTTTTGACTCTATCACCCATTTAAAATTCAGCACTGATCATTTAACCATTTTCATTTCTCAATCCATGTGCTAGCAATTTTCTAATCTTTTTTCTTTGAAGGATTTGATACTTATTTGTTTTAGTAATTCATTTTGAATTTTCCTTTCAGCAACTCACAACCCTACTAAAGTAATTAAAATTCAAAGATTATTCATCATTCATAATCCAAAAGTTTTTCCTTAGAATCTTGCCATTTAAGGAAATTGCCTTTGCATTATATCTATTCACTATAAAACATCTTGGATCTAAGTTTTGCTGTCCAGGATTAGGTGTATAGGCCTTGGTTTAGTGGAGCCAAAAGCGTGGAGGATTTAAATCAATTTGATTGATCCTATCAAGTTGGCCAAAATCAATTAGATATCCTAGCATCGAGTAGGCAAGGCTCGTAGGTTTCTAATCAACAATTTTGATAACCAACAGATTGGTGATTATACTGAGGATGTTGCAAAATAACCCCTAAAAATTTTTGATGGTAGATTAGTAAGAGTTAGATTCTATTTAATTTCTTAGAACATTTTGATAAGTTTTTTATAGAGCATTTAATTTCCTTGAAGATTTCAATCTCTTATAATTTTTAATACAAATCTTAAATTGCTTTATAAAGATTTGATCTTGTAGAAGCGTCGTATATTTTTCTTTAAGTTTTTTGTGTAGATCTATCTTTGGTGAGGAATACTATATTGGAAGGAAGAACTTAGATTCTTGAAGATTATTCATTTTCCTCCATTTGGAGGTGGTGACTCTGCTGAGAGAGAAGACTTAGAAGGAAGTGTTATACAATTTTTTAGATGTATCAATCATTTGAAAGAAACTCTTTTGTTCCAGGTGGCATCAGGCCATTGGATTTCAGCAATTTTGATTATGAACCTAGCAAGTTATCTCCAAAGATTTCACAATTGGTACCAAAGTTCCATGGAGAATGGGATGAATCGGCAATTCGACATTTGGATGCATTCTACACATTTATAGAATATTATGAGATTTATTTGAAAGATCAGGTGATGAAATTATTTGCCAAGACTTTGAAGGACAACACAAGATAGGCATACAAATCATTACTCACACAGTGTATCTCATCTTGGAAACAATTCAAACAATGGTTCATATATTAATTTCATGATACAAATGAGGAAGATGACATGTGTTATGAACAAGATAAAAATTAGAATTGCAGCATGGAGGAGGTCCTGACATGTCTCCACTTGATGCCTTTTTCAATGTAGAAAGATATGAGGGCAAGACTTCAACACATTTATTTTTGAGGATGATGAATGCTTACCATGAGATTCCATCAAACATCAAACCTCATTACAAGGAATTTCTAAACAAAATTGTTAAGTCGAGATTCTCACCAAAGGACCTTAACATGGAGCTTCTTCTTCAAGTATGGGATCAAGCTATTAAAGATGAAGCAAAAAATATTAAGGTAAAGCAAGAACATAATGAAGTTTCAGATTCAAATGTATTGGAAATTGAAGAAGAATCCGATTGTGATGAGAGTGATAAGGAATCAAATTGTGAAGAAAATGGAAATGATGAGGAGGATTCTCTCAGTGTCGATGAGATTTTGACCTTATTAGATATGGAATATCAAAAGTATGTCAAAAAGGGTGGTCAATTTTTTCTTCCTATATACAAAGAAGAGTAAACTAATGAAACAATAAATGTACCCTATGATAAATTCACTGAACAGGAAAGTTCATTAATTCTGTCAAATCCATATCACTTTCATGAGGAGGAAAACAATGAACTAAAAGGATCATATACTTCTCAGGAGGATGACATATTTGTTGATGATGTGCATTCTAGTCTAAGTATTGAAAGAGATCTATTTAGATACAATATCAAAGAATTTTCAGATCTTGTACATGATGGAATAGTAGGAGGACATTTCAAAAACAATGTGAATATATATGTAAAGAAAGAAAATGCATCCAAGGACTTTGAAATCATTTCAAACACCTTATGTAGTAAAACAATAGAGAATCAAGACATAATATTTTGCAAAAGTGAAGTAGAACAACATGAAGAAGTTTTGGATGAAGGTTCTCACGAAGATATTCCCAAGGTTTCTTTCTTGAGTCCATTGTTTGAAGAAGAGTTTTTAGATCAAATATATCAGCACTATGATGATATGCCTAAGGATGGTTTTGAAAATAATAAAAATCATAGCATATGTGGAGCAATATATTTAGAGGAAGAGCTATTTTTCAATCCATTTTATGATCAATTTTTGCATTTAGAATGTGAGGACGAGATGCAATCGAATGTACATAGTAAGGAGGACATGTTGGAAGCTAGTCCTATTTTTTTTTTCAAATATCTTAATTGATCAGACTATTGACATCATGGAAGTGATAATGCTTGAATGTGTGTTATATTCAAAATTTTCTTGTGAGAAGAATTATTTGGAATGTGGGGTAGATTGTGTGCAAAAGGAAAACCAGACAAAAAAATGAAAGTATGCCTAATTACATACATACGAACCCTCCAGTTAGCAAAGATCACAATACACTTAATGAATTTTCAAAGGCTAAACAAGAGTTAGATGCCAAGGATTACTTTCAAGAAGCAAAGATAGTGAGTATTGTTTATGAAGATGATATATTTGATACAGGTATAAAGTATGAGCAGAATATTGAGGTAAGTATCCCTGAAGACTCTATGATAACATTTGTTAATAATATGCTGAAGGAATTGTTTTCAAGTTTTCATCATCCTTCTTTTGAGGATTTTTCTATTTTGTATACTAATCAAATCAATGAAGTAAGAAATTCACATGTTTGAATTAAATAATCAAATTTATTTCTTTAAAAAAAATCCTATTGATAAGGAAAACATAAATTCTAATCCTAAATGGGAGATGAAAGGCAAGCACATATCATGTGATGACTATTTTATATGTACTAATAGATCAAAGTTTACTAGGAGACAACATGATACATCTACTTCAACAAGGTTCAAAGTGTTACATGATCAAAATCGGGTGTTTGATAGAGGAAATAATAAGTGCTCATTTTTTGGGGGGCTTGGGGCCACCTAATTTCACTGCGCATCATGCTAAGCATAGTTGCTTAGTCTACTTCTCCAAAGATAACTGGAATCTCATTATGTCCACAAGGGACATATGTCCCTAATAAGAGCCACTGGTGGAGCCCAAAATTTGGGGCATCCATTTGAAATGCATTTGCTAATCTCTATATCTTATATATTACTCTCATAATTTTGTCATTACTAAGTATATCATATGTTCCTTTTATTCCCTAGTTAAATGGTTCATACTAGGTTGTTACAATCCCATAGTCAATATCATTTTTGAATAGAACAAGAATATACAAGGAGGTTGCTCATTAATTGGGTTTCAAAGGATTAATAGAGGCTTATAAACATTGTTCTGCAATTTGGAAGAGCAAGCACTTGTTTCACATATGATTATGAAGGAGGAATATCCACTTCACATATTAAGGATTGTTATTTCTTGTACCATGTAGTAAAGTTGTTAATGATTTGCAAGAAAATTTCTCCAGACCTGTGCGCACAATTTTGTATAAATAATCATCATGAAGGGGCAGAATTGCCAAAGAAATGAATTACAGTTTTGCCAAGTCTATTGGTGATTTTCAAATATATGTGATATACTGTTGCAAACAAAGAAGTATTGAAGAGCTTTGATCTTTGGCATCATTTCTGTGAGTACAAACAATATCAGTCAAGCCTCTATTTTTACAGAGTGACAACTTCAGAGGTTTTTGCTTGGAATAGCGATGTCCAGGAAAAGACTTAACCCATGCATCCATAAACTTATTAGGGGTTACCATGAAATTTTTTAGGATTTAAGGTTACTCTAAATGAAAATGATTATGAGAAATGTGTTCATTGTTTTTGACTCTATGTTGTTGTGGAAGGAAAGGACGTCAGGAGTCAACACGCTCGAGATATCTGCAAATGTCAAAATATATGAAGGTTATTGAAGAATTAGCATGGTGGAATTAGTATGATGAGCACTAGAATGAGGATAATCATATCTTCATTTATTTGATAAAAAATGAGGGTTGCATGCTCGCCATTGATAGTCAGGTCCAGATTCCCTATATACACCTTATCATTGTCGGGTCCATAATGATATGCCTATTGAAGAATATCATGGTCCTTGGGAATCTGTAAAGTCTCTACCCAAGCCATTATTTTTTGGTGTGAGAGAAAGCAACAAGGAAAGCTATATGGAAGAAGACATGAGTCGGAGTATTATAATATTTATTGGGGCTTTATAGTTAAAGGCTTTTACTTGCTAAATTGCCGGTTATAATTACTATTTATTGATTAAGAGATGCAACATTTGGAGAGGCAACTGATACCTCTTGGTCCTCTATAAATATGTGATGAGAAATCAAACAATTCACTATTCAAAAACTACTTTAAAAAAGGCTATCAACACTCCCGAAGCAAATATATTTAAAATTTCTCTTCTGAAAAGGATTGAAGTTGAACTAAGCATCTGGACATTGAGATTATTGGACAAACATTTTAAATACTGTAAAAGATTGTGTTGAGTGGAGCATTAACATCTAGGTGTCTTCAACATGACCTTTTTGCAGTATAATCAGTAAGGTTTTCATTGGTTTTAGAGTTAAATATTATATAGTTTGTCCTTTATGATCTTTTGTTTTTCTATTAATAATTTATTATTGGGATAAGTGGATTAAATTATTTGTTGCTATTTAGACACGATAAATACAAATATTGTGGAATATAGAAATTGTTTCTGTATTTGTATCTATTTTATCCTTTTAAAGGTTAAAACATTATAGACTGGTTTTAAAATGCATAAGAAGAAATAATTTGATGCATCCCAATAATTAAATTGTTTATAGATTTAATATTATAATATCATAAAGTTGTATGTAAAACTTATAAATTTGTCTCTATCGCCCATTTAAAACTCGGCAATGATCATTAAACTGTTCATATTTCTCAATCTATGTGCTGGTAATTTTTCTAATCTTTTTCTTTGAAGGATTTGATACTTATTTGTTTCAGTAATTCATTTTAAATTTTCCTTTCAGCAACTCACAACTCTACTAAAGTAATTAAAATTTGAAGATTCTTTATCATTCGCAATCCAAAAGTTTTTCCTTAGAATCTTGCCATTTAAGGAGATTGCCTTTGCATTATATCTATTTGCTATAAAACATCTTGGATCCAAGTTTTGTTGTCTAGGATCAAGTGTACATGCATTGGTTTAGCAGAGCCAAAAGCATGGAGGATTTAAATCAATTTGATTGATCCTATCAAGTTGGCCAAAATTGATTAGATACCCCAGCATTGAGCAGGCAAGGCTCGTAGGATTCTAATCAATGGTTTTGATAACTAACAGGGTAGAGAAAATGAGACCGACAACATCTCAAAAAGAAAGAATGCCCAAGAGGGAAAAAAAGATGCAGAAGGGATAGAATAGATATTAAAATTATGATTATGAGGCAAAAATAACTAGGGAGGGTGAAAGAGGGTACCTAGGAGGGAGAATAGGGTATAAGGGCTTAGAAGGTGTCCTACACAAGGATTTGGGGGCCTAGAAAGGAGCTCATTTTTAATCATATTTTTTGTTGAATACTTGTTATTTTGAGCTCTGGTTTTGGGTTGCAAGATGGTGAGATGAGGATATCTAAGGCACCAAGTGAACATGGTGAAGAGCATATGAAGGCACCACAGGATAGATATGATGATATGATCAAGAAACTCCTCTTGTTCTTTGTTATTATTATTTTATTTATAGTTTTAGAACTAGAATTAGCATTCCCACTGACTTAAGTTGAATGGGATCACAATCCTACAAACATTTGTTAGGACCGTAGGGTTTTGGGTAAAAATTTGGGATTTTTTTTACAGGATCACAAAAAAATGATCAAGGTTGGAATTTATTGTGGGAAAATGTTCCTACAATAAATTCTCTATGGGATTTTTTTAATCCACAATTGGAGTGGGTGACAATAATGATCTTGCAAGGGTTTAGGTGGGTAGGTTAGGTTAGTCACAAGATTCTTGCAACCTAATTAGGGTTAGGTTCATGTGTTCCTACAAAGGTGAGAATATAATGGGGAGTCTTCAAGATTACCCCTCTTGTATAATATGGTCACACGAAAATAGGTTAAACTAAGGGTTAAGTGAGATTAGGATTATAGGGACCTAAGAGGAAGGTTATGGGATCATTAGTAAAGGACCTAAGGATAATGAAATTTGGTTACTTAGATGTAGTGGTCCACAGAGGTTAATTTCATGGGAGAGATGGTTAATAATGTTAAGGGCAATGGAGGAGTTCATGTAGGCATATTGAGCTTGAGTGGACACCATTGGTTTGGGCTATCTAGCTAAGATGCCCTACAAAAGGATATATATGGTGATGGTTACTATATTATGTGAGCACTGACATTTAAAGACAACAAAATTCCATCTCTAGATAAGGGAGATGACAATGATGTTTGATGATGTCTACAAGATATTCTGTCCTCCCATCTGGGGACTATAGATTATAGTTGTTAAGGTGACACAACCTTAGGTTGTTCACGTAGTGATATGACTGGGAGTGGTGCCAATACTATGGTACAATTAAATGGTATTAGATTGACATATAGAGGTTGCATGTGGGAGGTGTATTTGTTTCTTTGTGTACAGACTAGTGCTGAGACACATTACCCTAGATATAGGTGGGGCTAGCATTTTATTGGCCTTGATTTTGAGTATCACTCAGATTATTGATGTAGGAGTCCCAATAGCCATGGGACACATATATTGTTAGAGTACATAGACCTTCATCATATTATTTACCATAGTGACCAAGCTCAAGGATACAACATTGGTTTTACTTCATTATTTTAGTTTTGGGTGTGGGAGCACATTGTAGTGCTTCACTCCCTTGGAAGGAAAGTGATGAAGGTTTGTCCCCTTAATAAAACAAACACATAACAAAAATAAAGAAACAACAATAATTTGTGAGAACAAAATATGGGCTTCTTATTATCACTAAAAATGTGGAATTACATAATTTTGAAATACAATATGCAAATCCAGATGGACACCTTTCTTACAATAATTTGTAACACAGAGCTACAAACTATAAACTAGAGTTGTCCTAGACAATGTACATGTATTCCTTAAAAGACATTTTTACATCACCAGGGAAGTTTCTAGACATCAAACCCTAACCCTTGAGATTGACTAACCCTAAAATAACATAAAGAGTTGGCTCGATACACCTTTGATGCTTATTTTGGAAATTTTGGTCAGCCCAATTTTGGAAGGCCATAACTTTTAAATCGTTGCTCCTATTTTCTATTATAACCCCATTATGAAATCCTTAGCTTTTGATCTACAAGGCTTGTTTTGTGAAAGCTCTATTTGACCTCATTTTGGAGCTCATCTAGGGCCTCTAAGGCCTTCATTGCTGAGCCTAAAGATTTTTTACAAAATTTCACACCAAAATCCATAATAACTTCATGAATACTCATGATATGACACTGAACCTCAATTAATAGGTTGATATATCCAAGATGAACATCCACATATAAAATTAGGATATTTTGAGCTCGGTTGACTAATTTAATAAGTAATAAGCCTCCATAAACAAAAAATCTACATTGAGACAACTCTTATTCAAGAAACACAAAAGAAATATTTTTGGGCAATGCAAGATTTCTCTTAAATCCAGGATGCTCCTGCATTAGACAATTGAGGTAATTTGAGAAGTGACTCCATCATGTCTTAGGTGTTCAGAGGAAAACCAAGATGGTTAACCTCCTCCCATTCTAGCCATGATGAATCTTTTACTAGCCTCCCTTTCCATTTGACTACGAACTTTTTATAGGTTCTATTCCTTGTACTTTTACCAACACGACTATCTAATATCTTCTCAATTTCCTTTGTAGCCGAACTAGCTAATGGAATACTCCACTATGCTTCTGCAACTTCATCTTTATCACCTCCTTCATGATACTCTGTCAAATCTAAAATGTTAAATATTGGTGAAATAGTAAGTTCAATAGGAAACTCTACATCATAGACATTTCCAAAATCATGCTTTTTCACTATTGTTGGCCAAAAGTGCCCTCCTGCCAAGGATTGATCTCAAAATATTTAAACCCACCCAATGGTCACAAGATTCAATTTCATATTATATTTAAATTGCAAAGCCACAACAAGATGGTATGGTCAGAATCTTATGATAGCTCATGTATTGGAGGATCATCAAGCAAATTAACTAGTGATAAGATGCTATGGGGCTCTTGTTGCTCGAGTAGTCAGGTTGTCATGACATCAAAGATAGTTGAGAGATTGTAAGCTAAAGAAAGGTCTTGCCAAATGTTATGACAGTAAGTGATCATTAGATTGAAGGTGCCACAAGGATGTGTTTTGACGCCACGAGGGTCAACGATTGTAGGATCGCGGGGTTGACTTCCTATGTTGCCAATACTACGAAGGAGAAGGTTGGTCATATGATGTTAGAGTCATAAGATTGTAAGCACAAGTGAGGATGCCTCCCAAGATCACAACAAAAGATAATTAAACAATGATCATAGGATCACAAGGGTTATTGCCATGGCTACTGATATCACGATGGATTGCGATCATAAGATTGTAAAGGTCAAATCAACCACGCTCGTGACATAACAAAGAAAGAATAATGGTACCACAAACTTATGCCAGGGGTGTTAAGGTCTGCCATTCTATTGTGAGATCATAGGATCTTATTGTTGTCAAAAGGATCGTAAAGAGAATGAAGGATGGGCTCGATGATACAAAGTATTGATGATTGTTAGATCGTAGAAGTTAGGGTTATGAAAAAAAGGTGATATAAAGGGTTTTAAGTTGACACTCACAGGATAGTGAGTTCAGTATTGACCAAAACATATAAAGAGTTTCACCAGCTAAGCTGGATAAAGAGGAACTCCCAACCAATTAGGTAGCAGGAAAGGTATAGAGCAATAATTGAATATAGTTGACCTATGCTTTCCATCTAATTTGGCAAGTTGATGATAGGAGAAGCAGCTCTTTGATGATAGATCCAATCTTTTTGATCTCCTACAACCACTTTCATCATTCCCCAGACCTAATAAATTTCAAAGAACACTCCATTTCCACATGTTCATCCATCTACCTAGTCAGAAGGTTAATGACTGTTGTTCTTGTCCTCTCAGGGATTGTTTTATGGATAAGTGATCTTCTCGCATCTGGATTTGCATTCTAATGAGATCTTTTCTAGTTTTTGCACTAATTATTCTCTATAAATTTGAATGTAGTGGTTGAATTTTATCTTAGGGTGGAAGCTATTTGAGTTATGCTTACACTATAAAACATGTTGTACTCTTTCTTAGGGTTAGATCTTCTTTGTTTCTCTAGTATTGCCTTGACATGCTATTGTAAATTCCATCTTTGCCTCTTAATTATATGACATCTTGTCTTATCTCCAATCATTTATGTATTTTGCAAGCTTTTTTTGCTTCTCTTTGATGTACTATGGATATTTATAACCTACATTTCTCTATCTCTTTTGACCTATGAATGATAAGAAGTCAAGATTTTTTCCCTTGTGTTGCTCATTTGGTTGTCTAATCTGTATATAGCTAATAGATTAAAGCAAGTCCAAATCTATATATCTTTGGATTGTCATGATAATTGTACTATGCATGTATGGGTAGAGACTGGTCTAAACACCCTATTTTGGTGCACACCTGCTAAGAATAGATTAGGTAGTTACTTTTATGTATTCCTTCTCCCTTTTCTCTTCAAGAGTAGTTTAATTGCATCTTGATAGTAGAGGAAGCCAGCCTTCTCAAGAGACTCAACCTCATAGTTCAAGTCCCATAACTTGGAGGTTGTTTCCATTTTTCACAAGTTTTTCCTTCAGTAAAAACTTTGGATAAGGGTGCAAGCTTTTGTGACAACAACTAGCTTGCACAGTCCAAACTTCTTCTTTTTCAACTTATTATATGTACCCACTAGAAAAATCTCATTTCTCAAATGAACCATTACTTCATCTCTAATTTTAAATTCCTTATATTCCTTTTGACATCTACCATAGCCTTGTATTGTGTATTCATCTTAATAATGTGCTTCGTCACCTCCTCATGGATGTTCTTCAAATGTTTAGCAAAATCTTACACTTCAACACTACTTGTTTTTTCTTTATTCAGTTACCTCAATTCATAAGTATTTCTTGGACTATTCCCATATACAATACGGAATGGTGATTTACTAGTACTCCTATTGGCATAATTATTGTATGCAAATTCTACTTGTGGTAAAATTAGATCACAACCCTTTGGTTTATCTCCAATTAAGCATCTCAACAAATCTTCTGATTTATAACTTCTATTTTTCCGTTAGTTTGTGGATGATGAGATGAGCTAAAATTCAAATCTGTCTTCAACTTCTTCCATAATGTACACTAGAAATACCCAACAAACTTGGTATCTCAATCTGAAACCACACTCTTTGGCAGACAATGTAGTCTCACCACTTATCTAAAAAACAACTCCGCTACATGAACATCATCCAATGGCTTCTCTAGTATAGGTAATGGCTAATACATACTTGTATTCTACTTCACTTCTATTGCCATTGGACATAATCTACAACTCTGCACAAACTTCTTGACATCTTGCTACAACTGTGGTTGGTAATAATTCTTAGCAACCAAAGCAATGGTTTCATCTCTACCAAAGTGTCAAACCAATCCTCCACTATGCTTCTTCTTGATGAGATTCTCTCTCATAAAACTTATTAGAATATGCAATTGACTTCTTTTTAACAACATACTATCTTGGATTATGAATCCAACCACTTTGTTTAGTCAAGTGTAACAGGTTTTTTACAAGTCTTCCAAGCTTCACCAAAATCAAGATCATTTGGGTAGAATTTCTTGAGTTTCTTAAACCCAACCACCTCAATCTTCATTTCTCTAAAAAAAAGTTGTCTCCTACTAAGAGCATCTGCAACTCTATTAGACTTCTCACTCCCATGTTTCAAAACAAATGTATGACTCTACAAAAAACTCAATTCATTATTTCAAATTCCTTTGATTCAACTTTCCTTGACTATTCAAATATTGCAAAACTTGATGATCAACATACAAAACTCCTTATGAAGAAGATAGTGTCTCCACTTCTTCAATGCCTAAACTATAGCATAAAATTCCTAATCATAAACAAAATATATTCTTTTGGCATCATTCAAATTCTCACTAAAATAAGCAGCATGTCTACCTTCTTGAATCAAAACAACTCCTATTGCAATGCCACTAGCATCACAGTCTACTTGAAACACCTTATTATCATCTGGAAGTGCTAAAATAGGCTACTCTATAACTTTTTTTAAAAACAAATTAAATTCTTAGCTACTCCTATAGTCCACTTAAATTCTTTCCTACATCCTCTCATTAATTTAGTCAAAGGTCCACAAATATTGCTAAAACCTCTAATTTTTTTTGGTAAAAACTACCCAGTCAATGGAAAGATCTTATCTTAGTCGCACTTCTTGGAGTACATCATTCAAGGATAGCCTTTACTATCTTAGGGTCCATATTTAGACCTTCTATTGAAACTACAAATCCTACGTACACCAACTCCTTCACAAAATACATTTCTTTAGATTTATCAACTTTTCTTTTCTCAACTTATCAAACACCTTATGGATATGCATCAAATGATCCTCCAATGTCTTAATAAAGATCAAAATATCATCTAGGTAAAAAAATGAAAAATTTACCCAAAAATTGCTTTAGTACCTAATTCATTAGCCACATGAAAATGCTCAGCACATTGGCTAGCCCAAAATGCATGACTAAACCATTTGTACAATACTTCCCTTGTCTTGAAGATAGTCTTCCACTCATCCCCCTCTCTAATGTAAATTTGGTGATATCCACTCTTCAAATCTATCATTGCGAAATATACAACTCCACTCAAACAATCCATAATATCATCCATCTACAATAGTAAAAATCTATACTTGATTGTGATCTTATTGATAGATTGTGATAATGTGCACATCCTTTATTCTCCATTCTTCTTTGGTGCTAATACTGCTGGTACAACACATGGATTGAGACTCTCTCAAATCAATCCCTTCTGCAAAAAATCATTCACTTATCTATTTAACTCTTCACTTTTAGTTGGTCTCATTCTATGCACTGCCTTGTTTGGAAAACTAGCTCCTAGAATCAAGTCCATCTGGTGACTGATCTTCATCACTAGTGGTAATCCATTAGGTATATTATTTGATAGAATATCTAGAAACTCCTCCAACAAATCTACAAATTTTTTAGGTATCTCTTCTCCTTCTTCTTTACCATCTTTTGGAGTTATAGAAAAACACATATGTTCATGCCTTATACCCTCTAAGAACATATTTCCATCAACAACACATATTCTAGTAGTACTACACACCTTTTCATTTGTATCCTTCAATGGCTTCAACTTATGCTTCACTCCATCCTTTTTCATTGTGTGGGTATTTGCAGACCCATTATGTACAACATTCCTAAAAAACTACCATGGTCTACCCAACAACATATGACATATGTCCATTGGTATGACACCACAAAGCACCTCATCTTGGTAGCTTCCAATCTTGAAATTCACTAGGTACTTCTCATTGACCACGACCTTGTGGTCATCCTACACCCAAGAAATATGGTATGAATGCGGGTGTTTATGCCTCTTTAGTTTTAACTTCATGACCATATTTTCTAACACTAGATTGTTGGTACTTCTACCATCAATGATTTTATAACAACATTTACCTTCACATTTGCACCTTGTGTGAAACAAAATCCTCCTTTGATCGGGTTCATTCTCAACACTTAGTAGGACTCTTTTATTAATTAGGACTTCTCCTCTTTCAACATCTTCAAATTGTGATAATTTGGCATCTTCATCAATATGCACAACTCTAGCCTAACAATCAGTGCTTCTATTAGTCCTTCCTTGGTGCTAGTAACATTCAAATGCTCTATGCCCTTCTACTCCCCAATGAAAGTATTTTCCATAGAAACCTCCTCTTCCAGATCCTTTCCCTCTTCCTCTTCCTCTCTAATCTCCATTGTTCTAATCATGGAAACTATTGGAATTGTTTACTCTTTGGTTTTGACTGCTACTACTCTCCTCATCCTTGTTCTTTTGATCACCATTTCAGCATCCATAAGATCCTCTACTAGATCTTCCATGGTGACCTCTTCCACTGTTCTTGTTATCAAAATTCTTATTCAACTTTCCTCAACTCTTAAGGAAAATTTCTACGCCTCTATAATACTATTCATTCGAGCCAAACTCAACTCCTCCTAAATTCTTAGCCTCAACCCATTAATATAACGAGAGACTTTCTCTTTATCATCTTTTTCATGGTTGGTTCTAATGAGAATTTGGTAGAACTCCTTGGTATACTTGTAAACAGATCTTCCCACTTGCTTCAATCGTTAAATTTGATTTAGAAGATCAAGCTCATAATCCACACGAATGAATTATCACTTCAACTTCGCTATTATTTGATCCCATTTGGTGATTTTGTCCTTGCCTCTTCTATTTCTCTCAAACTAAATCTCATGCCACTAGATCTTTGCATGACCCTTTAGTTTCACCTTCACAAACTTGACCCTATTAGGATTCTCAATATCTTCATCCCAAAGTATTCCTCTAATTCATTGATCCAATCGATCAATTCACCTGGGTTAAGATTTCCCGAAAATGTGGGAACCTAAAACTTAGGTCTTTTTCCAATCTTGGAGATGGCCTTAAAAAGTATTTCTTCTTCTGGGTTTAGAACCATCTCTTCTTCAACATTTTCTTCTTCTTCTTCTTCATCCTCGCTTTCATCACTTACGAAAAGATTTAATCCTCTACATAGTTTTTCTTCCAATGCTTGCATCTATCTTTGGAAGGCTCTGAAACCCTTAGGTGTAACACCTATGGCTCTCCCATCACACTCTCTTTGTGGAGGCATTTTTGCACTTATGCTAAAAACTTAGTACAAATTGTCTCACAATTGGCAACACATTTGTTCTTCCAATGCTTGCATCTATCTATGAGGGGCTCTGAAACCCTCAAGTGTAACACCTATGACTCTCCCATCATGCTCTCTTCATAGAGACATTTTTTCAGTTATGCTAAAACCCTAGTACGAATTGCCTCACAATCAACAATTTGTCTACATGTTCATCTCAAACCATAGTCTTGGTGTAACTGCCTCACAATTGATGATCTATTACACACTCAGGATCTCTTTCTCTAATACCACTTGATGAAGGTTTCTCCCCTTAATACCACAAACACATAACATAAACAAAGAAACAAAAATAATTTGTGAGAACAAAAAAATGGGCTTCTTACTATTGTCACAAATGTGTAATTATAGAATTTTGAAATACAATATGCAAACCCACATGGGTGCCTTCCTTACAATAATGTGCAACACCAAGCTATGAACTATCATCCAAAGTTGCCCTAGACAATGTACAAGCATTCCTTAAATATGCATTTTTACACCACCCACAAAGTTTCTAGACATTAAACCCTAACCCTTGAGACTGACTAACTCTAAAATAGTATATAGAGTAGGCTCGATACACCATTGACACTTATTTTGGAAATTTTTGTCAGCCCAACTTTTGAAGGCCATAAATTTTGAACCCTTGCTCCAATTTTGTATTATAACCCCATTCTATAATCCTCAACTTTTGATCTATTGGGTCTTGACTCATGCAAGCTCTATTTGGGTTGTTAAGGTCTTCAACAAAAAGCTTGAATTTTTTTTTACCAAAACTGCACACCAAAATTTGCAAACTTCATGAATACTCATGAAATGGTATTGAGCCTCAACTGGTAGGCTAATATATGCAAGATGAACATCTGCCTTTGAAATTAGGACATTCTGAGATCACATGATTAACTTACTAAGTAGCAAGCCTCCAAAAAAAAACTACACTAAGACAACCCTTATTCAAGAAACAAAATAAAAATATTTTTTGGTAATGCATGATTTCTCTTAGACCCAGTCTACTCTTGCATCAAAAAGATAGGTAGTTAGATGAGTGAGTGGTATAAAACTAGGTAGAGCTATTGATGTATCATGATATTAATAATTTGGATTATTTGTGAGAGACCATCAACACTATTAGATATGGGATTACCTAGTGACCTTATTTGAGTGTGTGTCCTTATCCATAAAGCCAGTTCCAATTGCCTTACGTAAGGACTATTAGATACATCACAACACAATGAGACTACATTATTGAGTCATACATACCTAAATAAGTTGTTTGATATTTTGGGATTATGCAGGGGGTGCTAGACCCCAAGGTCTAGTACTAGAGGATTACACAAGAGAAGTGAGTAGAGTTTGGCCTAGATTGGAATAAGGGTTTTACTAGAAATTTGGTGAGGTATGTAGTCATCCACTAGGATTAGTGGACATTCCTCCTAATGCTAGTTCAAATCAAGAGTATAAGGCATGATTTCATAGGTCTCCACCTATAGGGAGAGTAAGATTTCCTCTGGAGGTAGAGTAACTACACTAATAACTAGGAGGGATACGAGGGGAAGGTAGGAAGTTAAGGTGGTGCTAGTCAGGGCATCACCCAGTAGGATAACATAGTAGGAGGCCTAGGGAGAGGGGTCATGGAGAAAAGATAGAAATTAGATAGATGTGGATAGAGTAGGAGGCATAGATGATGGAAATGGTAGGCATGCTAGAGGACATGGTTTTCAAGTGCCACATGCTAAAGAGGTATTGGTGGAAGGATTATGGGGAGAGGGGTTATCATGTAAGGGTGGATATAAAGGGATGATAATAAGGTTGGTTTCTCTTAAGCATACACATGTGATATTTGGTTGGCTACTTTAGGAAACTAAAAAAAAAGGATAATTTTTGATCTTATGGTCAAATAATTTGTCTATTGGTGACTTAACACTTAGTTAGTTGTCTGCATTACTACCAAGCTCCACATGTAGAAAGAAGAGTCTCTCAAGCTTCACAGTGTCTATTGAGCATCTAAGAAAAATTGTAGTGAAAGTCATGTTTCACAATTGCTATCGAGCTAGTCATTCAGATTGTAGTGTTTGTCGAGCTTCACAGAGTCTGCCAAGTTCATCAGTGAAAACCATACAAGATATAGCATTGGTTGAGCTCTACAAGGTTACCTGAGCTAATTAGTGTCTATGAAGCTTGAAATGTTAATGAAGTGAATGAACGTAGTGTTGACTAAGCCATTTAGTGTCAACTGAGTCTATCGAGTTCTTTAATATTCACTGAGTCACCCAATGCTAACTGAGTCCTTGCTACTCTAAGTGATCAATGTGGACTGAGCATCAATTTCAAATGAATGCCAAAGTTCTCCAAGTTGACGGTGTTGTCGAGTGTTAAAATATCACCCGAGTTGTCTTCAAAACTCGAGTTATAATAGTAGGCTGACTTAGTGAAGATTGTTTGAATTAGGTATTGTAGCTGACCCCATAAGATACTTTATTAGATTGGTATATATGTAATATATCTTTGCATATCCAATGTAGTAATAACGAAGTGAATCAAGCAAGTAGTATGAGTGTGAATTAAGAAGGCTATTAGAAGTATAAGGAAAATTAGAGTCTCATCAATCACAATCAGGTGATTATTATATTTCAAAGGAATCTCATTCAGTAAATTGAGTTGTAGATTAGAGACTAGCCATTGATTCATCCTAACAGGTTTATTAGCTAAATCCTCTAGCAAGGTGGACTTAAAAATCTTTTACAAATCTCCTAATAGAGTACATACTTTATTGTATGTTGTAAATCCTTTCACAAGGTGGACCTAATAGTCTTTATTGCTCCTAATAGGGTAGATCACTAGAAGTGATCGATTGTAAGCTTTAACAAGCTAACTTTATACTGTAGTAATAAAGCTTGTGGATATCATCCCCATCCCAGTTTTACTTTCTATTTGGAAAGTTTTTGGGTTACCAAATATTGTGTCAAGTCTTATGAATATTTTATTGCTTTCAGTGTTTCATGCATGCAATTAGATCAAATTATACTATGAAGGATTAATTGATGAATTAAAGTATAAGTTTTATTGGTTCCTGATTCATCCCCTGCTTAGTAACATAGTCTATACTACATTTCCAACAATTGGTATTAGAGAATTAGTTCTCACATCAGAAGTTTTACAACTTGAGAAAAGATTAGAGATAATGGAAGTATATAGACTAGAGAAAGCTATTGAAAATGAAAAGTTGGATCTGTAATGGAATAGTTCAAAAAAATGAAGGAGAAACTCCCTCAATCCATGAAAAGAAGTAAAACCTTGTAGCACAAATGGATGATAATCTCTACATTGAAGAAAGAATTGAAGACATTTGTCAAGACAAAAGCTCAAATGAAGCTGATGCAACAATCACAAATCTACTTGAAAAGAATCTTACTCTTCATGAAGAAGTCAGAAAGCTAAAAAGAGAATAAGAAATTCAATCATTCAAAATGTGTGAAGTCATTGAACAAAAGGAAAAAGCTAAAGAAGAAATAAAAGAAAAGGAAAATGAAATTCAACAACTATCTCTTTAGAAAATAGATCTGATTGATCAACTCAATGATGCAAATCAAGAGCTTATCAACTTGAGGAAAAAGAATGAAAGATTATAGAATGATCTCAGCATAGAGAAGAAAACCAATAAGAGAATGATGAAATATCAAGAAATCATGAATTGATTGAAAAAGAAAACTCAATTTAGACACAAAGGAAAAACTAGATTAGGATATAAGAAGAAGGTGAATCATCTAAGCACGGAGCTCAAAAGAACAAAAGGCCTACTTATAATAATTGTGGAAAGATAGGACATACATCAAACAAGCATTGGAGCAATGGTAAATCAAAGTTCAGTGGAATGTGTTATAGTTGTAACAAACTAGGACATAGAGCAAGTGAATGCACATAGAAACCTAAGTTTGAAGGAAAGTGTTTCAATTGCAACAAAAAAGGGCACAAATCCTCATAATGAAAGACCAAGAAATGGAACCCAACTAAAGAAATTGTCAAAGCTATATTTTGATTAAGATTATAACACATAGTATAGATATCACTATTGTGATGAGTATGGGCACATTGGAGAAAATTGCATAAAACATTACACAAGGATAAGAGACAATACTAGGAGATGTTTTGATGTTAAAAACTTGGACATCTTGCCAAGAACTGTATGAAATGAGGAGTTGAAGATGAAAAGATAACAAAGGCTAAAAATGTTAGAAGTCAAATGAGGCAGCAATGGGTAAGGAAATCTCCTAAGGATGCAAATCAGAGTAATGAAAGTGTTGACACCCAAGTTAATGAGTTGGGTGACTCAACCATTTCAACCTAGTTATTTATGGAGATTACTGGAACTATGGTTCAAAAGGATTTATCTTACATCAGTTCTAATCAGCAAGCAGAAGATCCATATCAAAATTCTAGATGCACAAGGATCATTGAGTTGGAATGACAATTGAAGTAATATCTTAGACCTTACCGAGCATGGTCAGGTTGCAAGACTTAACCAAGATTAGATACAAATGGATAGATTAGTGTTCTTACCATGTTTAAGAGTTTACCAAGTCAAAGACTCTACCTAGTTCAAAGTTCCTTCCAAGGTTAGAGACTTTACCAAGTTGAAGGTATCTTTCGAGAAATAAAGACTTAGTTGAATTGGAGCCACCCAAGAAGAAAGGGAATGTTATCATAACCAACCTACAAAGTCCTCCCCTCCCATGCTCACAAGGCAATATACAAAGTCAAGGAAGAAATTGAAATTGAATAATGAAGATGATGAAGAAGTAATCTTCAAGAGGTTTGCCCCTACCTTCCAAGATAGACTAAAAAGACTGAATAATAGAGGAGACATGGTAGATTTCAAATTCCTCAGGTATGAAACAAGAACCAAGGAGGAGTAGAATCAAATTAAAGAAGCCCTAATCGCTAAAATGGAAAAGTGGAAGTGCTCACTAGAGGAAATGACCAAGAAGGTTCCTAATGTCTTATTGAAGGTAGTTGCACCACAATGGAATAATGCATTAAACATTGCCAAGGACATCAAAGAACAAACCTTGAGACAACTTATGCTGAGTCTATCTAATAAGGAATTAAAGGAATCATTGAAGAAGAATGAAACAAAGATAACCCCTAAATGCATTCCTAATCCTATCAAAAGACATTTAATTTGTTGTGAAATCTAACACAACTTCAAGGAAGAACATCTGTGGTTTGCACAAGCCTAGTGAGGAGGTTGTGCAAATAGATGATGAAAAAGAAGATGTTAAAAAGATGACGAGGAAATAAATGAAGATGAAATTGATAATGTGGATGAAGTCAATAATGAAGAGGATGAAGTGGATTAGATTGCTATTGGAGGCCTCCCTGAAATTGAGAGTATTTAAGACTCAGACCTAGAGAAGATAACAACAAAGGTAACTACCTCCCTCCTACTCTCTTGAGAAAAGCCTTAGTAAAATCTAACTTAGAGAAGGCCTCTACAGAGTCAGTTGAGGTAAACATTATTTTATCAGGCACCCAATTGACAATAGGAACCATCCAATTGAGTGCTATGCTCACAACTTCATCTACTAAGAAACAAGTTCCTATTGTTAAAATAGTGGATCAAATAGTGTCATAGCCATCATTAGTAAGTTTTCCTATTATAAGTGCTATTGATACTATTAATACTATTATTTCTTTGTTGAGTTCATCTATAATGAGTGCAATGACAGTTGAGATTAAGCCTCAACTAGGCACTAAAGTTTTCAAGAAAGAAAAGGAAATTATTCCTTCTACTATTAAAAAAGAAAAGGGTAAAGAGGTAGAAGCCTATATTGAAGAAAGTGATCTAGAGTAGGACATTGTAATACCAGATTGGGATCTTTCCAATCTTACTCCTAATCAAGTGGATATCCTTAGTGAGCTGTAGAAGAAGAGGAAAAAACAACAAAAGCTGAGAGAAGAGAAGAAAAAGAAAAAGAAAGTTCTTGAAGATATTAAGAGCATATTTGTTGATGCACTGAATATTGAGGTTGATGAAATAGAACCAATTGTTAGTCTCAGAATGGTTTTGACATTTGAGTGCCAACACACTTAACTACTTTCTACATTGAAGCTGAGTATACTATGTATGCTGAGTCAGAATTCCAACAGGTGCCGAGAAATCTTTAAGTGCCGAGTGAAGATCAAGTGTCGAGTGACTACAAGTTTCGAGCATGATACAAGTTCCAAGTAATATTTAGGTGTTGAGTCATAGATGATGCCGAGCAAGATAGAATCACTACAACAACTGAGCGAGCTAGTTTCTTATATGTGTCGAGCATCAGGAATTAGTAAGTGCCGAGTAACACAGGATACGTATATGAGTTTGAAAAGACACAAACTCAGATGTAAACCATTTTTATGGCTGACATATGATGAATCTCGAAGGATCTAAGTGATAAGATCAAATCTTTTGTATTTCCTATGCAATCTACATGCAGCCAATAAGAAAAATGGAGAAGGCATACAAACAATAATAAAAGTGCAAGGAATGAGTGAGAAATAGAGATTCAATATGGGTCATAGATCCACACCTAACCCTAAGTCTTTGAATGTCTTTATAAGGAAGACAAAATCTCATTGTATTAGATATGGATAAAGAAGTGTTAAAGGGGAAACTATAGTGGAGTTCAGAGTGAAGAGTAAAAAGACTTAGAGGAAGAGATTAGTAGTTAGATATTCAGTTGATTAGAACAAAGAAAGGAATATAAACAAATATTAGATCTTAGAAGATCAAGATCAGAGAAAGTAGAACAAGTGCCTATATTCAGCAATCAAGGATTGTAAGCTATCAAGTTTATTATACCTAATACTCTTTAGCCATTGTATTAGAAAGGAAACCCTATTTTGATAGGTTAGCTTAAAAAATATTTTGTAGAGCCTTTAAAAAGGTGATTAAATCATTTAATAGGGTAACACTTCATGTAAAGTGTTTGTAAATCCTTTAACTAGGTCACTATTGACACAGTGTAAAGCCTTTAACAGGGCAGACCATCAGAAGTGGTTAAACATTATTGCTGTAGTAATTTTGTGGGTATCATCCCCACCCCAGGTTTACCTTCTTATTCCTGGAGGGTTTTTGGGTCACCAAAATCTCAAGTGTTATGTGGTGATGCATGTTTGTTTTTCATGGTTGTTTGATATGTTTACATGCATGCAATTTACTTTCAGTTAAAAGTTTTAATGGTTAAAGTGCAATACTTCTAATTCACCCCCCTCTCAGAAGAACTCTTCCAATTAAGAGATTCCAACAATTGGTATAAGAGCCAAGTTCTCTCAAAAAGAAGCCTAACAGCTTAGAGGAAAAGATCTAAAGATGGAAGTTTTCAAACTTGGAAAGATCATTGAGAACCAAGTGATAGATGTGCATCTCGCTCTACATAAGGTAGAGGAAACTCGAAAGGAATTAAGAAAATCCTTGAAAAGAAGAAAGGAGATAGCCATAGCTAAAAATGATATAAACTACAAGGAGATTGATAGTAAGTGTTTTCCAATGGAGATACTAAAGAATTTGATGTAGTAATAGCAGAATTGATGGAGAAAAACAAAGTTCAAGCAAAAGAAATAAGATCTCTCAAGATGGAACATGAATCACAGGCCATAATGTTATGTGAAATCATTGAACAAAAGAAAAGAATGGTTCAGGATAGAGTCATGATGGAAGATGACAAAAGGAATCTTGCTAATAGACTTGAGGAAAAACGTATTGAATTAACAAGGATATCAAACATGCAGATGGATACACTTGCCCAAATGATGAACCTTCATCATGAACTCAATATTAAAGATATTGAGATCTCTACTTTGAGGATGCAGAATGAAAAAATGTAGAATGGATTGAATAGAGAAAAAGAGATAGCAGAGAATCTCAACAAGTCAAGTGAAGCCATCAAGTACTTTGAACAGTTGCTAAAATTCCCAAGATCAGCCCATGATACATCAGGACTTGGATACAACAACATTGAAGTTGGGGAATCATCAAAGAGTGTTGGGCAAAGAAGTGACAAAGGTAAGGATTCTAAACCCACTTGTCATTACTATTATAAAAAGGGGCATACTACTAATGTGTGCAAGAGTAGAAGAATCAATCAGCTAAACACCCAAAAGCAAGGGTTATTGTCACAAGTGCAACATGCAAGGACATATGACACAAGATTGCAGGACTAAAGTCACAAGGACACAAAGATTTGATGGACATTTCCATAATTGCAAGAAGTATGGACATAGAGCCTTTGAATGCAGATCAAAGCCTATGTGAACATCAAATCAACCAACAAATACAAAAGGTAATGGAAATCACTAATGTTGGGATTACAACACTAGGTATAGCTATCATTATTGTTAGGAATATGGACATATCCCTGAAAATTGTATAAGGACACACTTCAGAGGGAATTATAGCAGGTGGCTAAGTCAAACCACTTGTTTCAGTTGCTTGAAAACTGGTCATATCAGCAAAAACTGTCCTACAAGGTCCAAAGCACCAAAAATTGAATCCAACAAAGGAAACTAAAAGTTTGATGTCAAGAAAATAAGAGGAAAAATGAATAAGACTTGGAAGAAGAAAGATGAGTGCAATAAATCAAGTGAAGGGATCACTTCACCGAAAGGGTCAAGTGATCACACTTCATCAAACTAAGCATGAGAGAGGTGTATGGGACTGATATAGAAAGTTATATCATACATCAGTCCCAAGACAAAGAAGTATTGCAAAGAAGAAATCAGCATAAGCAAAGATGTCAAGTCAAAATTTGAAGTTCTTACAAATACTGTTGAGTCATCCTTAGATGTTGAGTAAAGCCCCAATGCATGGCTAGTTGCTAATAGCGATTGAGTTGATGGTTGATGCCGAGTTGAGAAATGTCAATTGATGCCAAGTCATGTTGAAACCTTCAAGTGTCAAGTTTACAGCTGTACAAGCACTAAGCACTTAATGCCATGTTTTGAACGGTATAAGGTCAATTTTTGATCATTTCTTGTCATTCAAATATAGAGCAAAGATGAGAAGAGTGCAAGAGAGATCAAAGAATTGCATTGAAGCCATTTTGCACAGATTTCAACAATGATTCAACATAAAATTCATCGATCAAAGGTATTTATCGAGTGTCGAGCTACGCAGTGTTAAAAGTTTTTTTTAAAACTTTAAAACCCTAGATCTGAATAATGGCTTCTAGTTCTAAGAACCCCAAAGGAAAAGAAGTTCATGAGGTTTAGCTGGTTAGTAATGAGGTTAAACAACCCGAATTTAGGCCAATTCCAAAAGTTGCCTACAAAAACGATCCTGTTGGCACATTATCCATTGTTCCATCCAAAGTAGTCATGGTGCAGGATGTATGAAAGTGTTATAAATGCAAAATTGGTGCCATAGGTGATCTTGAAATATTCCAAGCCTATGATAGACTATGCGAGAACAAGATTGTGAAGGATGAATTTCAGATAGTCGAGAGAGAGGGTTTGACCAATGCCCTAGTTTACCCAATAGGATTCAAAACTGAATGGATACAAATTGTTTTGAGTAGAATTCATGATGGATGCTTTTGGCTAGAAAAAGGTCTAGTAAAGATTACAAAAAGGATAATATATAGGGTTACAATTTTTCCAACCCTAGATTAGACTAAGACCCTGCACAGTGATTCTAAAGAGATCATTGAAAAGAATACATGAGCAAAATGGAATAAGAGGGGTATGACTATTGATACTATCACTGACCCTCTTCTAGATTTTGCTATGAGAATAATATCCCACAAATTCTATCAATCTAGTAGATTGAACAGCATGCCATGCATAGCTATTGATGTGGCCTACAAACTAGTAAAGAGAGATCACACATATGATCTGTCAAAACTTTTGCTACAACAGATAAATGAAAACCTAGGAGCAATAAGGAGAACAAAATGTGTTCAATGCAAATTTGGTTAAGTTCTTATGTGTATATTCTTCTATATAATGGAAAAGTTTCCTTCTATAGGAAAGGTGAATTGGAATCCTAACAAAACTATAATTACACAAATTAATGAGTTTATTGATCAGATGGGTGACAACTTTGAAGCACATATGACAAGCTATTTTGAGGATTTCAAGAAATCCATGAAGCAAAGGGTAAGAATACCAGTTTCCTTGGTGGAAAGACATATTAATGATATATGCTTCTTAGTTGATATTGATTTCACCTATATCCAAGCAACAGTTCCAAGGGTGAGATGGCTAAGCCCATTTGGTTATGAACTAGATGTGGATGAAGCATCAACAACAATCACTGCATTGCTTGCAGAAGAAATAGACAAGTCTGCCAAACCTTTTGGCACATATGATGTTGTTAAATCCAAAGTTGTAACAAAGTTAAAGACTGCATCCATAATGAAGAAGAAAGATAAATTGGTGAAGAAAATAAAGAAGAAATTTGGTGAAGGAATTGAGGCTAAAGTAGAAGACGAAGATGATGATGACGATGATGATGATGAGGATGAACAAGGGCAAGGCCAAATGGAATTGACTCAAGGCCTAGGTGAAGATAAGGATGAAGGTGTTGAGGAAGAAGAAGCCAAGGAAGCACCAACCCAAGTCGAGCCAAAGAAAAGAAAGGCAACAATATAGCTTCCAGCCCAACCCAAAACAAAGAAGGATGCTAAGCCAACTCAAGCCAAGCCATATATACCAGTCACAAGGGCTACCACAAAGGCATCTTCACAAAAGGCCAAGGAACAAATCAAAGTGAAGAAGAAGGCTATTGAGCAGACTGGTGAAGTGCCAAGAAAAAGAAGAAAATATGTTGCACAACTAGATTTTGATGAGGAGGAGAGAACAAAGTCAGAAGATATCAGCCAATTTAGAGTGGTAAGTCATCCCCTCAAATCAGCCATAGATAAAATTTGTGAAAATATTAAGAATGAAGATTTTACTGATTTGAAAAGAATTTATTTCAACAAGCTAAGCAAAGAAGAACAAAACAAAATAGAAGAATCAATATATGCCATGATGGCTGAATTCAAGTATACACCTCTAGAGCTAGACAATACCATACCTAGAGAATTATATGAGATAATTGAAAACAAATGGCATTATTGTCTGAAAATTGAAAAGGAGATAAGAGAATCTACCTTAGCACAGGTGATGCCTGACCTAACAAGAGGTCAAATAACAAAGGCTAATAAGAAATATAGTGGCAATTTGACACCAAAGTATAGAGCCTTTGATATCTTACAAAATAAGATTGAAGGTGTTGTTAGTAAGTCAACAAAAATATGGAAGTTGATATATGGTTTGAATACTATCAAGGATGGAGAAGAAGATCCCCTCGAGGGACAAAACAAAGAACATGAAGAGCCTAGTGAGAAAGAGGAGGAAGAAGTAAAGAATACAGAAAAAGGAGAAGAAGAGAAGAAGGAAGAAGGAAGAAGAAAAGAAAGATGGAGAGGAGAAAGAAAAAGGTGAGGAGGAGGAGACACAAGAACAAAATGAAATGACAACAGCTGAGCAGGAGCAACAACAAGACTAGAGTGTGTAAGACACACAATTGCCACCTTCTAGCCCTCCTCATGTACCCATCACACCTGCAGACACTATAAATGTAAAGGATGTTCCTGACAATTTTGCTTAGAACATCAATCCTTTAACTGTAGAGGATATCAAAATAATTCTTGACCAATCCACACAACAAGCAAAATTATGTACAGATCTAGTATTGGTTAGTGTGGATGAATTACAAAAGTTAGTAGAAGACATAGTTAGAGATAAGGTGAATCCACAAGAACTAGCTTCCATGATCTCTACAACTACTAGTGGTCAACTTCAAATGCAAATAGTTGTTTCATTAGGAATAGTTGACACCATAGTACAGAAGCTGAGTGCAGAAAGAGACAAAGAAATAGAACAAACAGGACAGACTATTACATCTGATCCTACAACAAAAACACAAGGTGCACTTCCTCACATTTCTATAATTGATCAAGGTAGTAGAAAAAAGGAGAAGGAAGTAGAGAAAACCCCTAAAGGGAAGGAGGCAATACAAACATTGATAAATTTGCCTACCTCAGGAACTCCTTCAAAACAACCAAGCAATGATGCAATGTCATTGCAAATGTCAGCACCAAGATCAAGTACTACAAAAGTTGCAAGGGTGCTTCACTATGGAGACCCTGAATTAGATAAGGAGATAGTCCTACCTAGTTATGACTCAAAAACAATAAGCATTGTTCAAATCATTGAGGTGCAAGAATCATTGAATAGAAGAAAGATGCAGGAGATACTCAAGAAGGAGTATAAACAAAAGCATACATTACATGAGATTAAGGACATCTTTATGGATGCCTTCAGTTTGTAGTCACCAGATGAGACAAAGCATATAATGGAACAATTATCAGATATTGTTAACTAGGTGACCAATGAAGACCAAGACACTAATGTAAAACTTATGGAATGGTCTGAAAGGATATTCCAAGGGAAAGTAAATGAGAAAATATCTAGTGAAATTGCACTTTCCCAAGTTGAATTGGCAAAGATGCTTGAAAAAGTGAAAAAGGTACTCGAGAATATATTCTCATTGTACAAAAAGCTGTGTGACTTTTCATACTTCACACAGGAGACAAGCTAAAGAATAATGAGCCTAGAGAGGAATCTGAAGATTTCAAGCATGCAACTACCAAAAGATCCAGCTCAAAGTGAGAAGCACTTTAATCAAATGCTTCACACCCAGAGAGAAGTAGTTGTTTTGACAACAGAAGAGGCCACCATCAAGGCCAAACTGATACAACTCCAATCCTCCATTACCCCACATTTGGAAGTACTCCATAAAGAAAAAGCCTATGCTGAAACTGTTCTCAAGAAAGATCCTAATCTTTCTACTCTAGATGGACTTGTTTACCTTGCTCCAGAGATTGACATCTAGCACAAGTCATTGGAAATTGCTTTGCATAATTGGGATGCAACTCTCAGGATGATTATGGAGATAAATAGTACATTTTTTGCGAAATATGGTCTTAACCCTTAGTACCCTTTGACATTTGTGTCAAAAAAGGGGGAGATAAACAAAAGGGGGAGATAAAGTGAATGAGGGAGATACGATAAAGGGGGAGATATAATGTTATATCAGAATTCAACATGAGACATATACAACACAAAATTTTGGTTACCAAGACAACATAGTTAATGGCACAATCAACTCAGGGGGAGTTACAATAATTTTGAGGTATATATTGTAAGTTACAAAATTTTGATCAAGTTTTTTTTAAACTTCTGTATATATACCGAGTAGATTAGTGAATGTACTCATAAGGTTAGATAAATAATGCTTAGTCAAGTGTTTTTGACACTCATGTCAAAGGGGGAGATTGTTAGTCTCAGAATGGTTTTGACATTTGAGTGCCAACACACTTAACCACTTTCTACATTGAAGCTGAGTACACTATGTATGCCGAGTTAGAATTCTAACCGAGCAATCTTTAAGTGTCGAGTGAAGATCAAGTGCTGAGTGACTACAAGTGCCAAGCATGATACAAGTGTCAAGTAATATTTAGGTGTCAAGTCATAGATGATGCTGAGCAGGATAAAATCACTACAATAGCCAAGTGAGCTAGTTTCTTATATGTGCCGAGCATCAAGAATTAGTAAGTGCCGAGTAACATAGAATATGTATATGAGTTTGAAAAGGCACAAACTTGGATGTAAACCATTTTTATGGCTAACATATGATGAATCTTGAAAGATCTAAGTGATAGGATCAAATCTTTTATATTTCCTATGCAATCTACATCAACCAATAAGAAAAATGGAGAAGGCATGCAACCAATAATAAAAGTGCAAGGAATGAGCGAGAAACAAAGATTCAATATGGGTCGTAGATCCACACCTAACCCTAAGTCTTTGAATGTCTTTATAAGGAAGACGAAATCTCATTGTATTAGATATGGATAAAGTGTTAAAGGGGAAACTATAGTGGAGTTCAGAGTTCAGAGTAAAAAGATTTAGAGGAAGAGAGCAACAATTAGATATTCAGTTGATCAGAACAAAGCAAGGAATACGAACAAATATCAGATCACAGAAGATCAAGATCAGAGAAAGTAGAACAAGTGCCTATATTCAGCAATCAAGGATTGTAAGCTATCATGTTTATTATACCTAATAATCTTTAGCCATTGTATTAGAAAGGAAACCCTATGTTGATAGGTTAGCTTAATAGCTATTTTGAAGAGCCTTTAAAAAGGTGATTAAATCCTTTAACAGGGTAACACTTCATGTAAAGTGTTTGTAAATCCTTTAACTAGGTCACTATTGACACAATGTAAAGCCTTTAACAGGGCAGATCATCAGAAGTGGTTAAACATTATTGCTGCAGTAATTTTGTGGGTATCATCCCAACCCTAGTTTTACCTTCTTATTCCTGGAGGGTTTTTGGGTCACCAAAATCTCAAGTGTTATGTGGTGATGGATGTTTGTTTTTCATGGTTGTTTGATATGTTTACATGCATGCAATTTATTTTCAGTTAAAAGTTTTAATGGTTAAAGTGCAATACTTTTGATTCACCCCCCATCTCAGAAGAACTCTTCCAATTAAGACATTCCGACACCAATATTGGATCAAGTATAATGAGGAAGTGAATGGACAAGACAAACTTCTGTAGAGGGAAAAAAGGAAGTTTGAAAATAAAGTTTTGGGGAAAGTAGCCCAAAAGATTTCTATTGACCTAGTGGAGTTGTCCACCATTCTTGCTACATTTGAAGATTCTATAAATAATGTTGTTACTTTATTTGTAATGTGAAGTGATACATAAAATTTTACTAAGGAAATAAAGGATAAGCTATCCAAGATAGATGTTGATACGAAGACAAGTGCACATCAATTATCACTTGATCCTAACAGTAGTTCTACACATTTTGTAAAGATTAAATATTTGACTGATCTACAGGAAGAATTGTTAAGGTAAGAAGCTAGGATTAGGGCCACACTAGTAGAAATATAGGGCATGACACTTCCTAACATGGATGTAATGCAAAAATATATTGCATATGTAAGAACATTGATCCATGACAACAATTTCTCTATAGTTAATCACATGATGGAACTATCAGCATAGGTGCATATAACATTGCATAGTTCAAATTTTTTTCAAGAGAATTGGGACAAGACAATGTCCATAATTTTAAAGATACATAGTGATTTCCTTTCACATTTTGGCATTACCTTGTAATTATACATTTTTGGCATTTGTGCCAAAAAGGGAGAGAATAATATTATCATCCACAAGGGGGAATATAATGTATATAAAAAAGAAGGAAATACATATATAGTATGAAAGATGTATATACAAAGAAAAAAAAATGTTTACAAAAATAATTTTGAAAAATAAAAAAATAGAGTCAGAGGTTACCGAGCAATAACAACAGTCAATAGTCAAAACTAAGTTACAAGCCCAGACATGTTGATAGGGGGAGTTTTTACTTGAATTTTATGTATTCAGTATTTTGGTATGATAAATGTTTTTGTCACTAATTCCAAAGAGGGATTGTTGAACTTATGGTCAAATGATTTATCTATTAGTGACTTAACACTTAGTCAGTTGTCTGCATTGCTACCTAGCTCCACATGCAAAAAGAAGAGTCTCCTAAGCTTCACAGTGTCTACCAAGCATCTGAGATAGATTGCAGTGAAAATAATGTTTCGCAATTACTACCAAGCTAGTCATTTAGATTATAGTGTTTGCCAAGCTTCACGGAGTCTACCAAGTTCATTAGTGCAAACCATACATGATATAGTGTTAACCAAGCTCTGAAAGGTTACTCAAGCTAATCAGTGTCTACTAAGCTCACAGTGTTAACAAAATGAATGAAGGTAGTATTGATCGAGCCATTCAGTGTCAACCAAGACTATTGAGTTCTTTAGTATTCATCGAGTCACCCAATGCTAACTAAATTCCTTCTACTCTAAGTGATCAATATGGACTGAGCATCAATGTCAAATGAATGCTAGAGTTTGTTGAGTATGTTTTTGAGTGTCAGAATATTACCCGAGTTGTCTTCAGAACCTGAGTTACAACAGTAAGCTGACATAGTGAAGATTGTTTGAATTAGGTTTTGTAGTTGACTCTAGAAGGTAATTTAATAGATTGGTATATATGTAATATATCTTTTCATATGCAATGTAGTAATAAAGAAGTGAATCAAGCAATTAGTATGAGCGCAAATTACGAAGGCTACAAGAAGTAAGAAAAAATAGAGTCTCATCTATCATAGTTAGGTGATTATTGTATTTCAAAGGAATCTCATTTAGCAAACTGAGTTGTAGATCAGAGATCAACCATTGATTCATCCTAATAGGTGTATTAGCCAAATCCTCTAACAAGGTGGACTTCATAGCCTTTTAAAAATCTCCTAACAAAGTACATACTTCATTGTATGTTTTAAATCCTTTCACAAGGTGGACCTAATAGTCCTTATTGCTCCTAATAGGGTAGACCAATGGAAGTGATCAATTATAAGCTTTAATTGGATAACTATATATTACAGTAATAAAGCTTGTGGGTATCATCCCCACTCGAGTTTTATTTTCTATTTGGAAGGTTTCTAGGTTACCAAATATCGAGTCAAGTGTTATGAATGTTTTATTGATTTTTGTGTTTCATGCATGCAATTAGATAAAATTATATTGTGAAGGTTTAATTGGTGAATTAAAGTATAAGTTTTATTGGTTCTTGATTCATCCCCCTCTTGGTAACCCAGTATATACTACATTTACAACAATGTTGGTTGGAGAGGTAGAGCAGATACATGTGGAGATAAACTCACTAGAGGTGGACCTGAGAAGAGCATTAGAGGAGAGACTAGAGTTGACTAAGGAGCGAGAGAGACTCTAGTGAGAGAAGGACAATTATTAAGTTGATAGATATTGGATCTAGTAAGAGAGAGATTAGTCAATATAGGACCTAGTGGTGGCATAGGCATATGCTTAGGTTCAAGGAGGGAGGTCAATCACAAATATAGAGGAGATTACTCACCTCTAGTGGGATAGGGATTGACTCTAGAGGGATATCATGGAATTTAGGAAGAAGGTGTTATTATATAGGGGCAACTAGTATGTGGTTATGACTTGGGATAAGAGGGATCATTTCAGGAGAGTGTAACAATCATAGGCTACTAGTATAAGAATGAAAACATAGGCTAGAGAGAGAAACAACCATAGGGTGGGATCCTCATAAAGGATAGGGTAGGGCCACCAACTAGGAAATATAACCTAATAATAATAGTTGGTTAGGTGTTTGGTCTAGATGGAGGAGGTAAATATCCATGGGAGGAGGGAGGCCTTGGAAGGGGGCATGGAGGAGAGGGGGGTGATGATGTGGCAATGATAGGATTAGTCCTAACACACATAACATTTAGGGATCTAAGTGGTCGATAGATTATGATTAAGAGGTTGTGTGACAAGATCCTAATAATACATATGTTGCCACTACCATCACTAGATCTAATGTAGGTTAGCTCAAGTCTAGATCTAGTAGTAACACAACCAGCTCCTGCCTAGCCAACCATAGGAGAGACATACAGACAGTTATATGTTGTATTTTGGGGTTTTAATTTATATGTATGATTTACTCTATGTATTTTTAAGGGAACATGATCCATTTATTATATCATATGGACATTTAATTTTTTCTTATGGACATGATAAGATATTCTATAAACATTCTTTATTCTTTCATGGAACAAGGATGTATTATGCAATTCTTTTTTGGGACATTGTGATATATGTATGAGTTGATTGGGTGGGATCACGTGTCTCATTTCATGATGTTTATAATGCAATTATGTGTATGTTTATGATGGTTTATTGATGTGTGTGACCACATGATGTGATGGTTTTATATGATTATGGTATATGTTCTAACACATTTTCACAGGATGAGATGCATTTATGGCTTTTATATGCTTTAAGCAATGTCTGATGCGATTTAATGCAACTTTACAAGATGCATGTTTATGAATCTATATGTGATAAGACATGCATGATTTATGATGTAGCTTATGTATATGATGATGTAAATGATATGATTTATGTTTACAAGATGTGTGATGTCACATATGCAATGTAATGTTATATGAGATGCATGTGATGATGTCTAATTTCTGTATGATTATGTGATGTATGATTTTACATGTGAAGTAGTTTGTGATTAGGTTCTATATGATGGTTTACTATGATGCAAAATATTTATGATGAGATTTTATGCATGCAAAATTATCTGAATGCACATGTTAAGTTAATATGCAACTAAAATGTGTTTAATATGGATACTCGAAATGAACCTAATTAGATTATTAGAATGGATCTACATCAAGGTAAATTAATGAACTATATGTATATAATGAACTAAAATTAATGCACTTAATACATATTTGATAAATGGATAAAAGTTATAAAGAAATCCAATAAATTGTGTAAATGAACAAACATGTAGTTAATCAAGGAAGACAATATAAGATGTAATTAAAATGATACTAAAATGCCATCTAAAGGAAATTAATATGCTACCAAATGTAATTAGAAAATAAGTGCAACTTAATGCAATTATGAAATAAATGCAACTTAATGCAATAAATGACATGAATGCAAGTTAAAGTAATTAATGAAATGAATGTAACTTAAAGAAATTAATGACATGAATGCAACTTAATGAAATTATAAACATGAATTAAATACAATTTAATTAATGAATGAATGATGTAGCATATCACTAACCAAGTGTACCCTCATTGTGCAAGTAGTTGTGGGGGGTGTCAAAATTACTTGCACAACTTTATGTACGAGGATTGAGAGACTAAGGATTTGTGAGGGGGATAGTGGGGGAGTTTTCTTTCTAAATTGAACCCTTAGGGTGTGGGATTTATAATGAGGGAGATTTGAAACTTTTGGACTTCTTGGGATTTTAGGATTTGTATGAATTGATTTATTGATTTTTGATAAGATTTGGATAACTTATACTTTTGGATCTTTCAAGATTCTAATAGTATTTCTATTGTGTTTCCTTGATGGGGTGTGAGATCCTATGAAGTGTGAGTGTAGGGTACCCAAAGATTGAGTAGCACCATGTAGTTTGAGCACTTTATTTGATATAGAAATGTTAGAGACGACCTACCAACATTACTAAGAACATCAAGACCTTGTCACCAATATGGCATATGAATAACTCAAAATATATATGTAAGGATTTCCCCAACATCAAACATGAGTCCAAAAGGATTTAGAGTAGAACTGATGCTGGGAACCCATAGATAAATTACATTTCCAAGTGTACCATAAAACCATGCATGGTCACATGTTTGGATATGCAAGGGTTACATTTGACTGACTCATAGGCATAAAAAGAAACAAACAAAAACTAATCTATACCTCACTCTTAGATTGCCTCATTCACAATGCACCATGATATGGGAGATAATGGTGACTTGAGAAGGGGACAACCAAATTTTATGGGCAAGACAATAAAAAAAATAAAAATAAAAATCAGCCATAAAAAGTGTAAATCCATGAAAACAACCTTTTGCCAAAAAGATCGGCAGGTTTGGATATTGATTGACCAAGGTTAGACATGAGGAAGGATGCATTGTGCAAGGACCTATTAGTAGGATCTAGAACCATGATTATCTAGAAATTTACAATCTTTAGGATAACTATTGACGATGAAGGATCTCACATGAGGAATTTCTATAGCAGATAGTTGGGAGAGCTTGAGATCTTGATCAATCACAATCTGATACAAAACAAGGAGATATACAACGAGACCAACTGATGACTAACTAAAAGGGGATATGTACAACTAAATAGCTAATGTATTTATAAGGATAAGGGTGAAAAACTTCAGGATGAGAAGATAACAAAAAATTTATTGACATAGTACAACTAAAAAGTGTAGGATTATAACATAATGTGTTTGATTTCTTTCCAAGCTTAGGAATTAGGATAGCAACAACTTCTTGTTTTTCAAGTGTTGCAATATTAGAGCATTATGTCGATGCATAGGTTAATGAATGAGTGGACACTATGGGGATTTGAGATGGGATTTTGATTGATAATGAGAGGGTTTGAGTACACATGGTACATGTTATTTGGTTTTCAACTAGGTACCTATCCAGGTGCTTTAATTGCCAAGTTTTCACCATTGGACGCTTATTTCTCTTTTCTTACTTTTTTTTTATTGGTAATAGTTAATTATATTAATATTAAAGTTTTTTTTACAATGAGTAATATCAAGTATGCAACTCAAAATTGAGCTATCCACAAAAGACTCCCAAGCCCAAACAAAACCCCTACCTATGCAATATCAATGAAACCCCCATATGCTGGGTTACATTTTACATATTAGTATCCAAATTTTTTTGCATCATTGAAAAATTGTAGGCCCATAAACATATACCCAAGACATAAAAACCATACCCAAGAAACTAGAACACACTCAGTTGAACCATGAGGCAACTTCCTCCCTTGAGAAGTTAAGTATTCCATGATCTAGTAAAGAAACCATGCGGCCACGAGCCTTCCTACTACTTTGAGTTAGAGTGCAGTTTGGAATCAAGGATATGTTCACACTCACCATTTGAGTCTAAATAGAATGAGATGAAGAACTAGCCACCATGCCAACCACATTTAGAAAACTAGAAGAACCCACCACTTCCTCCATACCACGATCACCCACAAAAAACCCACTAGACATCCTAGAGCCTTGCTTGCTCTACCAAGGGGGATTTTTCCTTAAAAAAAGTGACAACCCATCCTTACCAATTAGTACATTATATTGCATAGGTGTCTTCTTGCACTTTCTCAGCACTCGGTCTCCTACCATTACCCATTTCAGGTTTAGATCAGAGGAAAATAAGTAATGTGCACCATCCCCAAGAAATATAAGGAAGGATAAATTTAGTAGGATTTGTAGATGACCAAACCAAAAACTATTGAATTTCACCCTACACTCCCCTAATTAACCTTAAAGGATGATTCTCCACGTGGATGCCAATGTTAGATCGTGGTGATTGATAAAGAAAGTACTGTACATACTTCATAAATTCTTTGGGGCTGAAATTTTATCTTGGCACTATTTTATTAGGATTTTGGGCCGACATGTAATTATTACTTATAACCCTAAAGTGGTAAAAATACTTGTATAAAAGAGCTTAGGGTTAGAGATTGTTTCATAGTTGTGATGCAAAAATTGGTTCTTGCAGCGGTATTGAACTGTAAGGGATTGTAGATTGTAATCACTTGATTGTAATAATATCAGACTTGTTGTTTGGTGGAGGTAGCCTAGGGATTAGGTGAACCATGTTAAATCTTGGTGTCTTGTGTTCTTTTATGTGTGATCTATTATTTTCTGATATTGGTTATATTTGCATGTAATTGTTATTTCTATCCATGGTTTAATACTAACAAGTGGTATCATAGAGAATTTTTTTTAGTTATCCTTTGCAAGAAAGTCTCACGATTGAGTGGGAGCAATGGCAGATGAGGGTAAGCTGAGAGTTGACAGGTTTAATGGGTAGAGCTTTAAGTTATGGAAGATGCAAATGTTAGAATCTGATAAGATTAATAACCCAAAAAACTAGTGCAAAGAATAAATATCTAAACTATGAATGCAAATGATACAAAATCAAAATAGCATCATAGAGTTAGTCTCTGAGAGAGTAATGCAAATGCTGGAAGCAAAATAGCATTAAGAGGATGCAAAAACAAGAGATGCAAATACAAGCCAGGTAGCATGCTTATATAGGCTAAGAAGAGGGAGGAGGTGGCAACACCAACCAATGAGGAGCAACCATCTATTGAACTAAAGATAGCAAAGTATCTTCCCAAGGTAGCTAATGGATGCTCACATGTAGGAAGGTGACACCTCACAACCATTCACCTAATAAGACATGCTTTATTAACCTAAGCGAGATTATTAAAAGTGTAGGAAAAACCTAGCAAAATAGGAAAAATAAAAAACTACACTAACACCCCCCCCATAAGCGAAGCGTAGGTGGATGTAGAAATGGGTCCCGACAAGTCAAGCCTGATGAGGTACCCATGTACATAAAATTCCCCCAAAAGAGAGAGAAAAGAGACTCCCCAAAGAAAATCAGGACTCCAAGTGAGAGGAAGAGGCCCCCCCAAAAGATGAAGCATCCCGCACCCCCAGCAAAGCTTGCAAATTTTGTTTGGTAGATCCACTTACATCAAACAAGTTTTCTTCCCTTAGGAAAAGGGAAAAGATCACAAGTGTGGTTCCTCATCAAGGAACTATACTCTTCTTGCATAGCTATACCCCACTCAGAAATACCAGAAGCCTCATGAAAGGACTGTGGATTTGAGGCAGTAGCAATGAAGATATGTAGAGCATCCTGGAATTGTGAACGAGTCTGCTTGGTGTTTGATGGATCCCCAACCCAATCACCTACAAACTGCAAGGTTTGTCTAGCCCAAAGTGGACCAGAAGATGGAGAATCTAGAGGAGAATCATCAACTTGTAAATGATGACTAGGAGAGGAAGGAGGTGAGTCCTCTGAATCACTCTCTGCATCAGAAGTGGAGGTAGAAGACTGCTCAAGTGAATCTGACCCATTAGAAGATCTATCATGTATTCCAAGTGACTTCAATGTCAAAGTAGAAGGCAACCCTATGACCATGCTCTGCTGGTTAAGCTGATGCAAGTAGTGGAAGTTAAGATGGCCAAATCGCTCATGCCATAATCTACTCACATCATTAGAGTGAGTGAGTGAAATAGTCAAAGGAGGATTAGGAACAAAGTGAGAAAACATATAGAGTCATGACTAATGATCTGCTCTCCCAACTACAACTGTAGAATCATTGTGCAACTCATGTATCTCCATTGAATTAGGAGTGAACTCAACCCACTTGCCTAAACCTGTGTGAGTGATCTGGTGTATCGATAGGAGATTAGTTGACAATGAAGGTACACAAGGAACATCATGGAATGTGCCATCCCCCACATCAATAGACCCTCTCCCACACACCTCGACAAGAGTATTATCACCCATCAAAATAGAAGGCATAGTACATGGCTCCAAGGATGCAAGTTCTTCCTTAGATGAAGCCATGGACCCGAATCAAGAACCCAAGTGGATGGTGAGGAAGCAACTGCAAAAAGGGCCTTGCCCTTTCCTTTCCCCTTGCTATTTTCTTTTTCCTTGTTAGACCCTTCATTAGAACTTTGTTTGATAGACTCAGGAACACTGATATTATTCTTCTCAAGAATGTATGTCAAGTGATCAAGTTGTTTCTGCAAACATTTATTTTCATCATGACCAGATCTTTTACAATAGGCACATTTGACCTTTTCTTTCTTAGGCTTATCGCCCTTGGAAGATGGTGTATCAATAGTTGCTTTTGAAAAAATTGATATCCGATCCTTCTTCTCCTCGCTATTCTTTTGTTTCTTGTCCTTACTATTGTTGTTACTACTTTGTTCTTGTTGTTCTTTTGTGCCTTGGTTGGCTGCTAAGGCATGTGACTTAGAGGACATAAGAGTGCCCATCTGGATTAACTTGTCCTATTCTGGAGTGAGATTGACAGCAACATCATCTAAAGATGGCATGGTGAATTGAGTACCAAGTGCACCCTTAGTAGCATAGAAGGTAGAGACAAACACAGAATATTCTGAACTTAGCTTAGAGAGAATACTGAGAATTAGTTGTTCATCTTTCTTTTCAATTCCACATTGTTTTAACTGCAGCCTTAGTGATTTCAATTTGGTGAATAAATTTTGGATTGTGTTGAAATTGTCTGGACTCAAACTAATTAATTCATTTTTCAACATATGACCCCTCATTGAATCTTGTGTGCCAAATAATGTTTCTAGCTTTGTCCATACTTCATTTGGTGTATCCAAAGACTCAATGTGAAATAGCAAGTCAGGAGAAACAGAAAAACACAATGTTCCATATGCCTCATCACATTTGTTAAACCACTTAGGCTTATCTTCATCTTTAGCAGGTTCAGTTTCAAGTCCCATAGTTATCCTATTTAATCCAGCTTTCTTTAAGTGAATTGTCATGCGTGATTTCCACTCAAAGTAATTGTATGGAGTTAGGATGGACATTTTTTTTGATCCATGATGAAGAAATGAAAAGAAATGCTAAAAAGAAGAGAACCCAGCCACGACAATGGCCCCCCCCCCTTTTACTCAATCAAAGAACCCCCCCAAAGAAATATGATTTGGTACTTTATTTTAGTGCATTTACAACTACCACTAGAAAGAAATACTTAGTGGTCTTGATTTCAATGCATTACAAACCCTCATGAAGAGCATATGCTAGAAGTGAAACTTGGGCACAATAATCAAGGGAAAAAATAGAACCACTACAATCTACTCAAAAAATTATGCACTTTCAAAAAAAGAATCGCCTCGATACGAGGTCGTATGAGAAAGTTATGATCCTTCGAAGTTTTCAAAACGAGAACTGTGCACAATCGTGGCTGAGAATCTACAATTTCTGAAGAATTAATACATGAAAATCAAAAAAAAACTCCACTAGAGGATAGAGCACAAAAAAATAGCCAAGTTCATAACAAGAATCATCAAAATCGGAGTCCGTATGAGCAAGAATGAGACATTTGAAAATTGCATTCAAATCTGCGATTGCCAACGGAGAGGGGTATGGCTGTAGTCTTTCATGCTCGATTCTGAAAAATATACAGCTTGCATGCAAAATCTAAAAGATACCCAGATAGTTTTTCGGGGCTGCAAACAAAACCCAGAAAGCGTTTTTCTTTTTGATGTACAAAAGATGCTGCTGTAGTGTAAATTGGATGCCTTTAACAGTAAAAAAAGCTCCAAAAATCAAAAAATGACCACAACAACCAAAATATGACATGCAAATGTTGGATCAACTTCCTAAGTCCATCAATGGTATGCTGAAACCTGCAATACTGATTGAAAACTCTAAATATGCAAGTTGGTTGTTAGATTTGAGATTGAAACCCCAGAGAAAAATCATTTTTGTCAAAACTTTTCTGATTCTCAGGATCATCCAAAGATGCAAGAGAAGAGCATACTTCATTTTTCAAAAAACTACAAAAAAGTTTATTAGCCCCCCCCCGCCCCCCCCCCCCCCCCCCCCCGAATCTCTCAAATAAGGAAACTAAAATCTACTCTTGCACATAGAAAAGCTCTGATACCATGTTAGAATCTGATAAGATTAATAACCTAGAAAACTAGTGCAAAGAATAAATATCTAAACTATGAATGCAAATGATACAAAATCAAAATAACATCATAGAGTTAGTCTCCAAGAGAGTAATGCAAATGCTAGAAGCAAAATAGCATTAAGAGGATGCAAAAACAAGAGATGCAAATACAAGCCAGGTAGCATGCTTATATAGGCTAAGAAGAGGGAGGAGGTGGCAACACCAACCAATGAGGAGCAACCATCTATTGAACTAAAGATAGCAAAGTATCTTCCCAAGATAGCTAATGGATGCTCACATGTAGGAAGGTGACACCTCACAACCATTCACCTAATAAGACATGCTTTATTAACCTAAGCGAGATTATTAAAAGTGTTGGAAAAACCTAGCAAAATAGAAAGACTATCTTTATCATAAGGATTTATGGAAGCTGTTCGAAGGCAAAACCAAGAATCAATGATCTATGTCAAATGAAAAATGGGATCTTTTAGACAGAAAGGCACTTGGAAGCATTCAATTATGCCTAGCACCATCAGTGGCATTTAATATTACAAAAGTGAAGATGACAAAAGAATTGCTGCAAACCCTAGCAAAACTATATGGAAAGCCCTTTGCTTCAAACAAGATATATCTCATGAAGGGTTTATTTAATATGAAAATAACAGAAGGTGGATCTATTGTGGATCATTTAAATGAGTTCAATACTATTACTAGTCAATTATCTTCTATGGGTATCAATTTTGATGAAAAAATTAGGGCTCTCTTGATTTTGTGTTATTTACCTGAAAGCTGGAATGACTTGGTAATGGTTGTGAGTGATTTTGTTCCTAGATCTAGTACCTTAAAATATGATGATGTGATCGGTGTTATTTTGAGTGAGAAAATGCATAAGAAAACCTTAGGTAGATCTACATCAGGAAGTGCTTTGAATTCACAAAGCAGAGGCATAATGACTAAGAGAGGAAGTAATTCTAAAAATCATGGAAAATCAAGAGAAAAGTCAAAGGGGAGGAGGTCTTAATCAAGAGGACTAAATGACTATTGGTACCATGGGAAACTAGAGCATAAAAAGCAATATTGTTGGAATCAAAAGAAAAATGAAGGAGATAAACCAGATGGAGACAAGAAGGCAAATGTGGTAAGTAACAAATCTAAAGAGGATGCTTTGCTTCTATCTTTAGAAAGTGTTGATGATTCATGGGTTTTAGATTCTGATGCTTCATTTCATGCTACACCTCATAGAGGTTATTTCATTGATTATGTCCAAGGGGATTTTGGACTTTTCTATTTTAGGGGATAATGAACTCTATCAGATTGTTGGAAAGGGAAAAGTTAAGATTAAGTTGCAGAATGAGAATCATTGGCTACTACATGAGGTAAGACATGTTCCAAGGGTGAGTAGGAATTTAATTTCAGTAGGGCAACTTGGTAATGAGGATTGTGTAGTTACTTTAAATGATAAAAATTAGGAGGTTTCAAAAGGTTCCCTTATAGTAGCAAAATGTGTGAAAGTAGGCACCTTATATCTTTGCACAGGTCATATTGTTCCTTCTACTTCAATTGTTTAAGAGAAAAATGAATGTTCATGAACAATTGCTGCAATTGAGTAGAGAGAACAAATAGCTGCTATAAATTTTGATACAATGCTATGGCACAATAAACTTGGGCACATGAGTGAGAAAGGTATGAAAGTACTTCATTCAAAGAATGTTTTACTGGGTTTGAAATGTGTTAATATGGATTTCTATGAAAGTTTTGTGTATGGAAAAAGAGAGAGAGTTAGTTTTGTGAGGACTAGGAAGGAAAATAAAAGAGAGAAATTAGAGCTTATACATATAGGTATCTTCCCTTGGTGGCTCTCATTATTATGTTACATTCATTGATGATGCAACTAGAAGAGTATGGGTTTATTTCCTTAGACATAAATTTGATGTATTTCAAACTTTTAAGAAATGGAAATGCTTGGTTGAAAATGAGATTGGTATGAAATTAAAATGTCTCAGACCTAATAATAGTGGTGAGTATTGTAGTCATGAATTTGAAGATTATTGCTCCACTAATGGTATTCATAGATAGAAAACTATTCCTAGGACTCCACAAGAAAATGGAGTGGCTAAATGCATGAACAGGACTATAATGGAACATACAAGGAGCATGAGGTTGCATGCTAGGTTGCTCTTACACATTTGGGTGAAGCCTATCAATACTACTATATATTTGATTAATAGAGGCCCTTCTACTCCTTTGGGTTATGGTATTTGAGAGGAAGCATGGACTGGTAAAAAGGTGAGTTATTCTTTTCTCAAAACCTTCAGTAGTGAAGCATTTTCTCACATAGATTTTGAAAATTGAACCAAGCTACAAGCTAAGTCAAAGAAATGTGTATTTGTTGGATATGGCATTAATGAATTTGGTTATAGGATTTGGGATTTTGAAGATCATAAAATTGTAAGATGCAAGGATGTCATATTCAATGAGAAAGTGTTGTACAAAGATCTGTTGCAACAACATGAGAAGAAAGAAGATGATTATGTAGTGCTAGATGATACTCCAAAAGATAATGTTCCAACCATTCCTCATGATGTGCAACAACTGCAACAACAAATACCACACACACCAGTGAATGTTAGACGGTCAATAAGGCAAATTAGACCTCCAGAAAGATTTTCTCCCTCTTTGTATTCAATTTTACTTACTGATGCTGGTGAACCTAAATGTTATGATAAAGCTGTGTAGGTGGATACTAAGACTCAGTGGGAGTCTACAATGAAAGATGAAATGGACTCTTTGCTAAAGAATAAGGCATGTGATTTATGCAAGTTGCCTATAGGTAAAAGTGCTTTACATAATAAATGGGTTTACAGGTGAAAAGGAGAGGATGTAGGTAAGAAAAGATTTAAAGCCAAGACAATTGTAAAAGGATTTGCATAGAAAAAAGGGCATTGATTTTGATGAGATATTTTCTTCTGCTGTTAAAATGATTTCTATCCATACTATTTTAAGTATTGTGGCTACTGAAGATTTGCATTTAGAGTAGCTTGATGTTAAACAACCTTCCTTCATGGTGATTTGGATGAAGAGATATATATGGTTTAACCACGGGGATTTGAGGTCAAAGGTAAGGATAACTTAATGTGCAAATTGAAGAAAATTTTATATGGCTTGAAGCAAGCACCTCGACAATGGTAATTGAAATTTGATAGTTTTATGCATGAGCATGGATACAATAGGTGTCATTCAAATCATTGTGTTTATTTTAAGAGGTTGGATGATGATAGCTACATTATGTTATGTTTATATGTTGATGATATGCTTGTAGATGGGTCTAACATGGATCATATTAAGGGGCTTAAACACTAGTTAACACATGCATTTGCTATGAAGGATTTGGGGGCAGCAAAACAAATCCTTGGTTTGAAGATTTGTAGAGATAGGTAGAATAGAAAATTGATGCTATCTGAGGCTAATTATGTTAAGAAGGTGTGCAACATTTCTCTATGGAGAATGCTAAAGCTGTTAGCACACCTTTATGAAGTATGTATAGTACTTTCCTAATTAGTCACCACAATCTAACAACCAATTCCAATCTTATTCATACGTATCCCACCCTCAAAAACACCCCCAACTTGGGTTCAACACACTCCCTCATCATGTAAACCACCTCCACATTTGATCCCATTGTAATACCCTAAAATTGATCTTGTGAACCAATTTTCTCATAATCTCTAAATTAATCAATAGAGTCCTAAAACCACTAGGCATTTCTAGTCCTAATTGATGCTACTTGATTTGAATATCAATTGCATAAAAAATTAATTTGCAATTATCATGTAATATTAATAAATCCTTAAATATTAGATTTAAATTGGCTAATTTAATCTCTTTGATCAATTAATTTAATATAAAGTTCCAACACTTTTATTACATTAATACACTTTTGTCAATAATACACGACAAAGGGATTTATTAATTATTTGAAATTAAATTGTCTCCACATATTCATTTATTTGATTTTTTTTTAAAAATATAAGACATCTTTTGGAATATTCAAACATGAGACACCTTTTGGAGTATTCAAATATGAGATTCCTTTTAGAATATTCAAATAAAGGGCACTTTAAAAAAAAAATCTTCAAAAAGGGGACAAGTTGCAAGAGGGAAGACATGTCATATTCCCATTCTTGTGGCATCTCCTAAGAATAGTCAAATTCTCTCCACTCCTCTCCTTGGACTTTTTACTCACTTTCTCTACAAATAAAGAGCTCTCATATCTCACAAAGGATCTAACTTTTGAGGAAAGAAACTCTGTAAAATTGATCACTTACTTTGTGTATTCAAGATTTGTTGTATTTTATTAGCATTTCATTTCTAGCTTAATATTTCATATATTTTAGCTTATTTTGTTCTTTATTTCAATATTTTAGATCTCATTCTATTGTATTGAAAAATCTAAAAAGGATAGACTACTCTTGCATGTATCTTATTTAGATTTATTTTTTTACTTGTTCTTAGATCAAATGTACATTTCATACAGCTTAACATCTCATCTATTTTCCTAGAAAATACCAAAAAAATTCTAGTTTAAGCATTGTATTCATCTTCATGCTTTCAAATCCTTTGTTCTAGCTTGGTCTATGGTCACTAAGCTCTCGATTTTGAGAGAAAGCATTAAAATTCCTACTAGATAGAATGTAGTAGGTCAATTTGCTTGGATCTTTTGAGATGAACAATATCATGTTCACTCTTGGATGAATCTGGTATGCAATGACTATGTTGAAGTGTGTGTAGCCCATTTTAGCAGACTAATTTTTGGGTGATGTAGAAAGATCCTGCTGTGGATAGGAACCTTTAGATACTTCTTCCCCCTAATGTTATGTCAAATCTATGGAAGGAGTGGAATAATATGATGTTTAGGGACTCTATCTTCTTACTAGTGTCCCTAGATGAAAGGATAAAAACTAATGTTGTTGAGAATTTCTAAAGTATCCTTTAGTGGAAACTTGTTTTTGATGAGGGTGAATAAAAAAAAGTTAGGGTGAATAAAGAGAAACAAGACAATGCTAGATATAATTTTTGTGATGTGGAGCATAATAAGACTAAGAGGTTTATTTGACATGATTTCCCTCCAAATTATTTCTACAAGGGTTTAGGGGTAGTGCCCCTAAGACAAGGTTAGGTGCACACCCTATTGTAGTATAGGGTGGCGTTGAGAGGCAATGCCCCCACAGGGGTTTTCGAGGGTAGCACCCCCAAAGCCAAAAATTCCCATATATTGTAAAAGGTGTTGGTTACTATTTTTGTATTATTCTAGCCCTAATTTTGTAAGTGATAAAGGCATGTATAAAAAGGATTAGGGTTAGGGATTTCATTATGAATGGTGATATTGTAGCTTCTTTTGGTAGTATTGAGCTATAAGGGATTATGAATTATAATCAAGTTGTAATCATTGGATAATAATAATATTGGCCTTGCTGTTGGTGGATGTAGTGCAAGGATTGGGTGAACCACATTAAATCTTGGTGTCTTTTGTTCTCTTTTATGTGATCTACTATTTTGTGGTGTTGGTTATATTTGCATGTAACTATTATTTCTATTTAAGGTTAATCCTAACAAGTGGTATCAGAGATAGATGGTCACCATTTTTTTTAGCCAGAATATTGTCATTTTTTTTAGAGATCCTCTACAAGAAGGTTTCACAGTTGAGTGGGAATGATGACAGATGAGGGTAAGCTAAGGGTTGACAATTTCAATGGGCATAAATTTTAGTTATGGAAAATGCAAATGGAAGACTATCTTTATTAGAAAGATTTATGGAAGCCATTGGAAGGACAAACCAAGAATTATGGATCTATGACAAATGACGACTAGAATATTTTAGATAGAAAGGTACTTGGAAGCATTCAATTATGCTTGACACCATTGGTGGCATTTAATATTACAAAAGTGAAGACAATAGAAGAGTTGATGCAAACCTTAGCAGAATTGTATGAAAAGCCCTCTTCTTCAAACAAGGTATTTCTGATGAAGTGTTTATTTAATATGAAAATGATAGAAGGTGGATCTATTGTGGATCATTTAAATGAGTTTAATACTATTACTAGTTAGTTATCTTCTATGGGTATCAAATTTGATGAAGAAATTGGAGCTCTCTTAATTCTGTGTTCTTTGCCTGAAAGCTGGAATGGCTTGGTTATGGTTGTGAGTGATTCTATTTCTAGATCTAGTACCCTAAAATATGATGATGTGATTGGTGTTATTTTGAGTGAGGAAATTCATAGGAAAAACTCAAGTGGATCTACATTAGGAAGGGCTTTGAATGCACAAAGCAAAGGCAGAATGACTAAGAGAGGAAATAATTTCAAAAATTGTGAGAAATCAAAAGGAAAGTCAAAGGAGAAGAGATCTTAATCTAGAGGACCAAGAGATTTTTGGTACTATGAAAAATTAGGGCATAAGAAGAAAGATTGTTGGACTCAAAAGAAAGTGTTGATGATTCATGGGTTTTAGATTCTGTGCTTCATTTCATGCTACACCTCATAGAGATTATTTCATTGATTATGTCCAAGCGGATTTTGGACTTGTTTATTTGGGGATAATGAACCATATCAGATTTTTGGAAAGGGAAAAGTTAAGATTAAGTTAAAATATGGGAATCATTGGCTACTACATGAGGTAAGCCATGTTCCAAGGCTGAGTAGGAATTTAATTTCAGTAGGACAACTTGGTGATGAGGGTTGTGTAGTTACTTTTAATGATAAAAATTGGAATGTTTCAAAAGGTTCCCTTGTAGTAGAAAAAGGTGTGAAAATAGGCACCTTATATCTTTGTATAGGTCATATTGTTCCTTCTTCTTTGATTGTTCCAAAGAAAAAAGAATGTTTAGGAACAATTGCTGCAGTTGAGCAGGGAGAACAAATAGCTGCTATAGATTCTAATACAACACTATGGCACTATAGAATTGGGCACATAAGTGAGAAAGGTATGAAAGTACTTCATTCAAAGCAAGTTTTACCAGGTTTGAAATGTGTTAATATGGATTTCTGTGAAAGATGTGTGTATGGAAAACAAAAGAGAGTGAGTTTTGTGAAGACTAGGAAGGAAAATAAAAGTGAGAAATTAGAGCTTGTGCATATAGATGTATGGGGACTAGCTTAGGTATCTTACCTTGGTGGCTTTCATTATTATGTTTCATTTATTGATGATGCAACTAGAAAAGTATGGGTTTATTTCCTTAGATAGAAATCTAATGTATTTCAAACTTATAAGAAATGGAAATGCTTGGTTGAAAATGGGATTGGAAAGAAATTAAAATGTCTTAGATATGATAATAGTGGTGAGTATTATAGTCATGAATTTGAAGATTATTGCTCTGCTAATGGTATTCATAGATAGAAAACTATTCCAAGGACTCCACAGGAGAATAGAGTGGTTGAACGCATGAACATGACTAATGGAGCATGCAATAAGCACAAGGTTGCATGTAGGTTTTCCCTTAAATATTTAGGTGGAGGCTATTAATACTATTGTATATTTGATTAATAGAGGTCCCTCTACTTCTTTGGGTCATGGTATTCCAGAGGAAGCATGGAATAGTAAGAAGGTGAGTTATTCTTTTCTTAGGACCTTTGGTTGTGAAGCATTTACTCATATAGATTATGTAAATAGAACTAAGCTGGAAGCTAAATCAAAGAAATGTGTATTTGTTGGATATGACATTAATGAATTTGGTTATATACTTTAGGATTTTGAAAATCATAAAATTACAAGAAGTAGGGATGTCATATTCAAAGAGAAAGTGTTGTGCAAATATTTGTTGTAGCAACATGATAAGAAAAAAAATGATTATGTAGTGCTGGATGATACTCCAAAAGCTAATGTTCCAACAATTCCTCATGATCTGCAACAACCACAACAACAAATTCCATAGACCCCAGTGACTGTTAAATGGTCAATAAGGATGAGAAGACCTCCATAAAGATTTTCTCCTTCCTTGTATTCTATCTTACTTACTGATGTTGGTGAACTTGAATGTTATGATGAAGCTGTGCAGGTGGATACAAAGATTCAGTGGGCTCTTTGTTGAAAAATAAGACATGGGATTTATGCAAGTTACCTATAGGTAAAAGGCTTTACAGAATAAATGGGTTTATAGGTTGAAAGAAGAGGATGAGCTAAGAAAATATCTAAAGCTAGGTCAGTTGTAAAAGGATTTACATAGAAAAAAGGCATCAATTTTGATGAGATATTATCTCCTATTGTTAAAATGACTTCTATTTGCACTGTTTTAAGTGTTATGGCTACTGAACCTTTTTATTTGGATCAGCTTGATGTTAAAAGAACCTTCCTTCATGGTGATTTGGATGAAGAGTATATATGGCTCAACCACAAGAATTTGACGTCTAAGGTAAGGAGAACTTAGTGTGCAAATTGACAAAAGTTTATATGGCTTGAAGCAAGCACCTCGGCAATGGTATTTGAAATTTGATAGTTTAATGAATGAGCATGGATATATTAGGTGTCATTCAAATCATTATGTTTATTTTAAGAGGTTGGATGATGAAAAATACATTATTTTATGTTTATATGTTGATGATATGCTTGTAGTTGGGTCTAACATGGATCATATTAAGGGGCTGAACTGCTAGTTAGCACATACATTTGCTATGAAGGATTTGGGGGTAGAAAAACAAATCCTTGGTATGAATATTTGTAGAGATAAGAAGAACAAGAAATTGATATTATCTCAGGCTAATTATATTGAGAAAGTTTTGCAACATTTCTCTGTGGAGAATGCTAAAGCTGTCAACATACCTTTACCTGGTCATTTGATGTTGACTAAGGAGATGTGTCCCAAGACATAAGAAGAGGAGGACAAGATGTCTAAGATACCTTGTGATTTAGCTATAGGAAGCTTGATGTATGCTATTGTATGTACTAGGCTAGATATTGCACATGCAGTGGGAGTTGTTAGCAGGTATATGAGTCATCTAGGGCTTGAGCATTGGAATGTAGTTAAATGGATTCTTAGATATTTGAGAGGAACATATGGTAACTATTTAAGGGGTTCTATTACTGACTTAGAGGGCTATCTTGACTTAGATTTGGCAGGGGATATCAATACTAGGTGGAGTACTGTAAGTTATGTATTTACTATTGGTGGGTCAGCTGTAAGCTAGGTTTCTAGGTTGTAGAAGGTTAATGCTTTATCCATTATAGAGGCAGAGTATGTTGCTACTATAGAGGTAGCTAAGGAGATGATATGGCTTCAAATCTTCTTGGAAGAATTGGGACAACCTCAAAAAGATAATTATTTGTTTACAAATAGTCAAAGTGCCATTCATCTTGCAAAGAATTTAGCTCTGCATTCAAAGACAAAACACATATAGTTGCAGTACCATTTCATTCGGCCATTTTTTGATGATGGACAGTTAAAGCTAGAGAAGATACATACAAATGATAATTTAGTAGATATGTCTACCAGGGTTGTGACTAGGGAGAAGTTAAATTCCTCTTCAACTTCGGTTGGTCTTCTAGACTGAACATATTAAAAGAATAGTAGAGTTTAGGGTGGCTTGATGTTCTAGTGGGAGCTATAGGTTTTGTAGTGCTATGACCAATCTCCAAGTGGGAGGTTATTATTGTGGAGTCTAATTAGTCTCCAAGTGGGAGATTTTTGTGATGTGGAGCCTAATAAGACTCAAAGGTTTATTTGGCATGATCTCCCTCTAGATTATTTCTATGGGGGTTTGGGGGCAGCACCCCCAAGACAGGGTCAAGGGGTAGTGCCCTAGGTGTGCTCCCTATCATAGTACATGGTGGGGTCAAGGGGCAACACCCCCGTGAGGGTTTTTGGGGGTAGTACCCCTAAAGCCAAAAATGCCCTTATATTGTAAAAGGTATTGGCTACTATTTTTGTATTATTCTAGCTGTAATTTTGTAAGTAGAAAAATCTTGTATAAAAAGGCTTAGGATTAGGGATTTCATTATGAATGGTGATATTGTAGCTTCTTGTAGTGGTATTGAGCTGTAAGGGATTATAGATTATTATAAGGTTGTAATCACTAGATAGTAATAATATTGGACTTGTTATTGGTGGATGTAGCCTAGGGATTGGTTGAACCACATTAAATCTTGGTGTCTTGTGTTCTCTTTTATGCGATCTACTCTTTTCTAGTATCGGTTATATTTGCATGTAACTATTATTTTTGTCTCAGCTTAATCCTAACAATAACATCCACCTCAAGTCTAGGTCAAGATGAATTTTAATGGGGTGGTGAAGGAGAACCTAGGTGTTGTTGCCTATGCAACGATTATCAGAAATGAAAGGGGCAATCTAATTAAATCATTTCTATCCCTCTTGAGATCCATATGAACCATGTGGCTGACACAATGGGGTTACTCCAAGGTTTAAGACTAGCTAATAAATGCGGTAGTAGATACTTATGGATGGAGGGAGATTCCTAGAATATTCTCAATTATATATCAAATAAGGCTATTCCTTCTTGGAATATAGACAATATCAAAAGAGACAAAAAATATCATTAATAAGCTTGAAAAGGACTATATTAGCCACTTGTATAGAGAAACCAATAGGGTCGCTGATGTGTTAAAAAATGTGACAGTTGTTAATGCCTCTTCCATTCATTAGAATGATGACATAGAAGGGTTGAAAAATCTAAATGTGCTCATTAGTCATGAAAAGACACCTATTTAAGTTATTGATATTAAAAATCTTTCTACTTATGAAAGATAGTATAAGGGATATGAATTTTAATTATTGTGGTACTTTTGCAAAGCATAAGAGATACTGCCACACTTTGTGGGTATTTTATTTGCAACTAGTTTACCTTGGCTCTCTCCTCTGTGATGCATTTTTTATGTTATCCTACAAAGTGTTATTTTTAGTGTTAAAATCATGGGTGGTGCTTTGAAGAGTGATGAACTGAGAAATTGTTATAAGTGGAGAAAGGAAACAAAGGTCTGGAAGAAGCTTGAACATGGAGGTATGGTGTTGTTTATGGAGAGGACGAATGAATCAAAGCCAAATATTATAGAGGAATTTATCCATAGATGGTAGGCAGGACTATGAAAATGATACTAAGATGTCTCAAGCCTAACATAGAAGTAATAGAGACAATTACTCACCTTAAAACTAAAGGTATGCATTTTTATCATAATAAAGAGATTTTTAAAGAAGCAATTAAAAGGTTTCCTTAAAAAGAGTATGGGGTTTCAATTAAATAAAAAGCGGGGTCAGGGGGTGGGATTTATGCAATTTCTTTGATTAAAACCCTATGGAATAAGGTACTTAAGGCTGTGATTTAGTATATAACCTTGGATAGACATTATGATAGAGCCCATAAGTATCATTATTCCCTTATAAATCACTTTAGGTATAATAAAAGAGTGTGTTTTCCCTTCTATTTTCTCTTTTCTTCGAGTCATAGTATTAAGTCTTATAGAGAGAAGCTGAATAAACCCATTCTGAATGAAGAGTTGATGGTTTTGATCTTTGAGTATATGTAGATAATGTGAAAGATTCCTTCTTGAGGGCTATAATGATAAAAAAGGAAAATATCTCTAAGAATTTTGGTAGCAGAAAAGTAAGGAAGAATATGTGATTGTCAAACTAGGTGAAGCTAAGATAGAGTTGATTAAAAAGAAGAAGCAAAATGTGAGTTATAAGGAGATGAAAACAAAGTGAAAAGGAGAGAGTGAGGAGGAAGGGAAGAGTTTGGAGATGGTGGATAAAGGGAAAAGTAATTATTCAAATGGTTTGGTGGAGAAAATGTATATGCCTTACAGTAATTGTCCATCTCCTATTTCGATTCTCTCTAAGGAGAACATAGGCCTTTCATAGAATGATAAAATTGGAGAGGAAAATGAGGAAAATGAAGAGGAGAATGTAGAGGAATGTGATAAATAATTTCTCCACCTTGATGATTTTGTCAAGATGATGGTTCATGATGAGAACATTTCTCCTAATGTCTTAGTCCAAAAAGAGATGATTGAAGATTTTGATAGTCATGAAAAAGAAAAAAAAAAGATTTTTCCTATGAAAAACACTGTTAATGTGGATGAGGTCAATGTTAAGCTATTGGAAGATGACATTAAGGATTTAAGTATCGAACCCCCCCTTGGAATTTTACAAACTTCAAAGGTCATTTCTCTGTATACTTTTTTGGAAATCTGATTGAAAAGATCATTGTGAGTGGAAGATTGAAGATCAAAGAGGGAGATTTTTGTTAAAAGAATGTTTTTAATCATTATTTTGACATTGATGTCAAACCTGATATTTGTAGGAATGGAAATTGCTTATAAGATCCAAGTACTATCACTTAGTTGATTGATGAAGAGAATTTGATCAACAAGATGTAACAAGAGCACCTAAGGGAAAGGTTGAGTTATGATGTTATAATGAAGTGCAAGGATTAGTTAAGACAATGGTTAAATAATGTATTGATAACATACTCAAAGATACAAAGTTTGGTCACACTTAGAAACATTGGAGGAAGAAGTTGTAACAAGGTTGATTGCAAAGCTTAAACTAAGTTCAATAGTGGGTGTCGAGCAAGCTAGTTGAAGCTGAACAAATTCTCAGCTGGAGCCAAGCAAAAGAAAATTCTAGTGTGTGCCGAGTGAAGTTCAAGTGCTGAGAAAAGTATTAGGTGTCAAGCATCAGAAAACCTTAGTTGGTGTTGAGTGAACTTTAGGTGCCAAGCATCAGTAAAAATGTAGTAGGTGCCGAGTAATACAATATATACTGAGCATCAATATTTTAGTAGTGTTGAGCTACTACATTATTTCAAATGACGAAGATTCACCAAATATAAGTCGAGAAAGTAGTTGCCTTGAATTTTGTGAACCAGGTGGAGGATAAGGATGATGAGCTAGTGGCACAGAATTCTATGTAAAACATTTTTGGGCTAATTCAAAGGATTATTCAAGAATTTTCTAGAGAAAACAAAAAATATGGGTTAGATACAATGAATCCTACCTAATCCATACAAATTGAAATTAAAGAATGGAAGAATCGAGTAGGAAAAGGAGTTCCAAGACTTCAATTTAAGGAGTCATAGACTAGGAAGCAAAGGTTGCTGATGTTGCTGATGCTAAAGAGCCAAATTGTGAAGTGGTTAGAAGGGTGTCAAGGAGAAGGCATCTAGGAGAAGGAAGAGCATAGAGGCTCTGCTTCTACAAGTGGTCAAGAAGAGATGGTTGCACTGGTACATTGAGCATGGAAACTCAAGAAGATTGAGCTTGAAAGGAGGGCAAGCTATCAAGAGCTACACAGACTGAAAGCCAGGCAATGGTATGAGCTAAGAAGTGATTTGAGATTTGCAAGTTAAGTTGTATGCTGTAATCAAGTCAAATATTTTCTAATACTCTATAGCAATTGTATTAGATATGGAAATCCTATGGACTTAGGTTGGTTTATTAGCCATTTGTAAATCCTTTAATAGGGTGGCATTCCAAGTGAATGTTCTAAAGTCCTCTAACAAGGCCCACTTCTAACAAGGTGGTTAAATCCTCTAACAAGGTCACATTTAACAGTGTGTTGTAAGCCTTTAACAGGGTAGGCCTTTCATAAGGCATCACTTCAGAAGAGTGAGAATTGAGTAGCATGTTACCAGATGTTTTTCCCAAATTGAGTTTCCATGTAAATCATTGTGTTATGTTTTGATATTTGATGTCTTATGCTTGCATGTTGATTTATAGTAACTTGCTAATTAGGAAAGTTAATGCTTGGATGAATGAATGGATGAATGGGCTCACAACACTTAGTGAAAAAGTTTGAATTGGACATGTTGGACCTTGAATAACTGATTCACCCCCCCTATTATTCTAAAGCATTTCTAACATACTTTCCATATGGAAAAATGGTCCTTCAACTCTACAAAATTCTTGAATATTAACTACACAGCCCTGAATACAAAGATGGAAGAAATTCAAAAACAATTTTAGGATGGTACTAAGAAAGAAAACTAGGGGAGCCTAATGAAAAAAATTATTTTATTATGAGTCTAATAGAGAGAATTGATGAATTGGAAAAGACCATTAATGATATGACCAAATGTTTCCAAGGGATAATGGATGCCATTGCTAATTCTTAAAACAAACTTGTGGATAATATGGATTATAATGCTAATAAAACTTTCATTCTTGATTTAGAGTACCATAAGTATGCAAAGGACTTCTTAAGGACTATGAAAAGACCCATTTGAAGCAAGTACAAGGAAATTGAAGACTAAGAGTATGGAGCTAAATAAGGAGGATATCAAAGTGGCAATTGAAACAATAAAATATATGGAGGTGGATTTGGTCATGGATCCAACATAATGTCTATTATGGAGGTTCTTTCTATTTTTTGTTTTTCTATTTTTTGGTCTATGTCCAGTGCTAGTTTCTTTTCTTGTTGTTGTTTAGGTGTTGGCTATTTTTAAGGCTGTTAGTATTTTGGGGGTATTGGTTTCTCACAACACTATTTCATGTTGGGACTTAAATGACTTTTATTTTGTATTCACTGTTGGGGTTTCAGGTCCCTTGTGAGAAAATTGTTTTAACCCTTAATTGAAAAACACTCAAAGAATCAAGCAAATTTTCAAGAGCCATTTCTTTTAGTTGACCTCCATAAGATTTGTTATTGTTGACACCCAAAAATTCCAAAATTGGTTTCATTTCTCTATTTCTAAATATTCTAATAAATAATTATGCTTTTCCTATCAAAGATTTATTCTCAAAATATTCTTGCTACATTTTTCTAAGGTGTAATTTGATTGTGCTGTCAAGTAGCATTTTTTAGACGAAACTTGATTAAAAAGAGAATCTTCAATCAATTACACCAAATCTTGCATTCCATAAAAAAAAAATTGATTTCTAGTACCAACATCTTCCCAAACTTCTCATGATTTTATTTTTATTCTCTAAGGACTTGGTGTTACTTTTGCTGTAATGGGTTCAAGCCCTTCTCCCTTAAACAAAACATCTTCCCAAACTTGAGTTGCATTTTCTTCAACACCAATAGGTACCTTATTATCATCAAAACCTTTTCAATTAATTTTTCTATGCTCGTTCATTTTGTCATTCCTCTTTCATTCATATTTTCTTCCCATTACACTTGAAGTATTCAAATAAACCTCTTTAACAATCCTCAATAAATATATCAATTTCCCACTACTTTGTCCCAAAATGATAATCTAGAAGTCAAATAAGCACTAGGAGCTAATTACTTGATTAATTTTAGAGTAAAATGAATAATTTGATAGCTATTTTATATGAGGCATAACACCCATGCAATCGACTACAAGGGCCAACACATACATGGGCTATAGAGTGCCACTCAGCCGAGTGAGACTCAGTCAAGCCCTTTGATATGGCATGCCATATGGTAGCCACATCACCAAAGTATGTATTTTAATACAAATTTCTACTTTAAGGCTGAATTTTCCTATTAAAAATAGATAAATTTGAAAAACCAGAAATGCCTTTTTGTAGATCTCAGATTGACAAGTTTGAGCATATAATGTTTTATAGAATTTGGATTAGAAAAATGGCATTTAATTTATTAAATAATGAAAGTAAGTATATTAAGTTTTTAGAAGAGGTAGATTAAAAAAGAAAAGAAAAATAATAAATCATATCCAAAAGATATAAGAATTATATGTTGCACTAGAGGAGGGGCTTCTCTTCAAGAATATATAGTTCTTTATTTTGGTATAGATTTGATAGGGGAACAAAGGTGAGAGATGAAATTTATCAATTTGGAAAAGTCAGACATTGAAAAGCTATTTATCACAATATATAGATTGAAAATGGATCTTTCTTTTTTCTTACACTAGCTGTACATGTCGTCTAATACATATTTTGAACTCAAACTAAAAAAAGTATTTTTACACACAATTTTTTGACAAGAAGGAACACCCTTGATTTTCAAAAAATTTCTTCAATAATTAAATCATTTTTGAAATTTTAAAAACATTTAAATTCTTATTCAATTTTAAAAAAAGAACTATAACCAAAACTTCATGCTAGTTTACACATTTTATCAATTTATATCATCTTGAAGTTCGTAACATAAATATCACTTTTATGTCCTTGAAGTTTAATAGTTTTAGTGCTAGTAACCTTTATTAGAAAGAGGGAATGCCGGTGGGGGGGGGGGGAGGGTGGTAAAACTGCGTTCCAGAAGCTATTGGTATTATTAATAATCTTTAAACTTGCACATATGATAAAAAAGAAAAGTAAACATAACCATAGTGCAATGCAACTCATAAGACCATTATTAGTTTACTAGGGAAACCTTGGCCAAGGGAAAACCTCGGTGGGGATGGTACCCACAAAATGATCCACTAATCAAAAGTATCTTATGAAAGATATTTGGCTTGTTAGGAGTATATTACATCTATATAGTATATTTTTCCTTATTATATGATTAGACCTTGTTAGGAGCCTCAACCCTATTAGAAGTTGGTATTAAAATAAAAAAGTATGCAAGAAGATCCCACTTCTCAAACACACAATAATATCTTTATAGTGCTATCAAAAGAGATAGATACAAACACCTTTTACACACTACAAATATCTTTAATTTCTGATCTGTCCTTTTTGGGGCCTTCTTCAAAATTGATTATAGAACTATACTGCACCATACTAGTATCAAATTTGTAGAAATATTGATAATAGAAAGTGCAAATTTAAGCATTATATCATTACAATATGATGCCACACTTTGCTAAACAAAATGTTCTTCCTTTATACCAAAATATTTCATCTTATTTGCCTTACTTCTTGATACTTTGCTAAATATTTTGAATTATCTTTTTCCATATGTGGATTAACATCTAGAATGTCATTCCAATATTGCCAAGTAATTTTTTTGGTGAACAAAAATAATTCCTTAATCAAAATGCCTTTACTTTGCCTTTAACCTTGTTCTGTCTTGTTAAATTGTAACCGATGAATCTACAATAACTCCATCTGTACATTTACAAACCTTTATCACTTTTATCTACATTTCATATACACTATATTTTCCCTTCCTATAAGTGCACACAATTTGATGTACTTCCAATGATCTATGCTAAACAAAATAGTGTTGATTGTACATTGTTTTGCTAAAATATGCTTAGATGATTTTATGAATAACTATAATTCAAACTTGTCCTTTCATTTTTTCTTCTCAAAATAAGCTATATGTTTCCATAAATGAAAAATATAAAATATCTCCATAGTCAAATTTATAATAATCTCTCCATTTGGAATTGATGGCAATAAATGAGAAAAAATGGCTAAGTGTCCAAAATTACAATATTCAAAAGTTGTGAAGTATTTCACATGGTCATCAAAATTTCAAAATTGTGGATCATTTTATTCATTTACCATCTTTTATGTTTTCTCCCAATGAGATTATAATTCTAACTTATATCTCCCTTTACATACTATCTTTTTACAAGTTTTCATACTAATGCTCTCTCCTCCTTTAACATCAATGACAAAGGTAATTGAAAAGATATATACATGTCAAAATTGTGGTTCTACCTTGTTGATTCCATTATGATGGATGGGTAGTGATAAGTTTCATGCAGTCATCAAAATGATTCTTTAGGATGCCACACTCTTTTCTCAAGAGTCTTTAATTGCTCTACCACATTGGTTAAGGCACATATCCATAAGTTGCAAATTCTGTTGTATTGATGTTAGAATAGGCAAATTTTGCATATGATTGTTTTGCCTCTAGACATGTATCCAACTACCTCTGAACAATGTCAATCTTCAAATTTAGGTTGTCTATTAATAGTGAGAATCTCTTTGAGATTCTATCCCTATTTAGTTCACAAGTCCTTAACTCATCATATATTTTGCTTATCCTTTGCTCAATTTTTCATTATTTTAGCCTTGGGATTCTTCAACTCATTCACCACGTTCTCCAATTTATTTTTATTTTTATTAATTTATTTGGAGAAGTTTTTAGTGAATTTATGTGCCAAAGAATATTTTCCATAGAAATCCTTTCCTTTGGATATACTACTTAATTCCTCAACACAAATGTCTAACATAGTTTGATCATTTATGATATTTCCACAGACTGAATTGAACAAGTTTGCATCATATACTATTTGTGCCTTCAAAGATGATGCATCCTCAAGAGTATAAAATGGTTATCAAAAGCTTCTATTACCTTCTCTACTCTTTTCTCCACATCTTGTTTAGTAATTTTTATATGTATGGTACTTTGGAGTTTATCAGTTTTCTTTTCTAAAGTGCCTTGTGCATTCTTGCTTAGTTTATTTGACTTTTTTGCAATTTTTCTCATGGAATATACAATAACTTGACATAGTTTCTCAAAATCTATGTCTTCTAACATATTCATGCTATTCAATAATAACTCAAATGGTGATTGAGAGGTGGTAGAACTAGGAAAACTAAATTCTTTGGTAGGTGTTACCAATTGCATTTGAGCCTCTCCACTAATTCCTTCTATTCTTTGTTCTCCTTGTTGTTGATCTGATGATTGCTCCATTTTCTTTGGTGTATCTTCAATATTTTCTTCTACATTCTTTCCTTCTTTCTTTTCTTGTCCTTTCTCTTTCCCTTGAGGTGTACAACTGGTATGTGTGCTCTCAATAGATGATGTTGATACTATCAAACTTTGTTGTGGCCAAGTGAGAAATTGTCCTTGATTTGATTAATCACTACATATAATTATTTTCTTAATTTCAATGTTTTTCCTTATCATATTTTTGATCTTTAGAACCAGAATAATCTACAATTTTGTCAATGACCAAATTGGCAAAATTTAAATCTTAATGATTTTAAAATGGATTTTTTGATGTACTTGAAAGGGTATTCACACTAGTGTTGATTGTTATTCTTGCTACCCTTATGACCATATTGTCATCTTTTTCTTATGATATATTAGGAGTACTATTAACCCCAGTTTCAATAATGGTAATGTCAGGTTGTTCTTCTTCTATTGCCTCCCATCTATCAATATTATTGCCAATATCTCTTTTTCATATCCATCAATTATTTCTTCTATTACTTCATAACCTATTGGCTCAACACATACAACTCTTGGTTCTACTACTGCCATGCATATTTTATTAGTTTTAATCATGAAACATATATCATCCTTGTATTTTTCTGTCGTAGATTATGGAATTCTTATCCTTTTCTTCATTTCTAATTGGAATGTTCTTATCATACTTATTATATTTTTGGTTATCTATTCCTTTAATGTTTTTCTATAACAATTTCTCACTAACTCCATAGTACATTTCTCAAATTTCCATTTAGATTAAGGCATGTTAGGAAATCTCTTCAAAACATGAAAGGATAAACAAGTGAGTAGTGATTGAAATATGAAAGTAGCATACTTGTTCTTCTCTATCCTTTCTAGGTTATTATTGAGCTGCCATTTTTCACAATGTTTTTGATAAGGTAAACAGGTTTTAAGGGGTCCTAAAACCCATAAGTTTAACAACAAGAAAGGCTGAAAATAAGCGAAAAAATGCCTAGCCAAAACATAAGCCTTACGGCTGAAAATAAGCCCAAAGGCCCAGCCCGAAACAACTGCCCACTAAAAAGGCCAGAGAACCAACCAGAAAAACAGAGACCAGACAAAAAGCCAAAGCCAGGAGAAACAAAAACCAAAGGACAGAGACCCAACCTAGCAGACTACTTCTCCATCTTGAGCATGGTCTGGGCAATCTTTATTATCCATAATTGCATTGGATTTGAGCCGTCCTTCCCAAGATTTTATCTTGGTCGATAAGCAACTTTGCCTCCGCCAGAAAATCTTTTTTGGCATACCAGGTCAGATTATTGGTGGCGTTAACCCCTTTATTAGCAAACCAATCAGCGACTGGGTTTGCCTCTCTGTAAACATGAGTGACGTGGACCTTATCGAACTTTGTGAGAGTGGCACAAGTCTCAGCAATTATGTTCGCAATCGTCCACGAGGGAGGGGAAATACCATTAATGGTATTAAAAATGTTTTTGGAGTCCCCCTCAAGCCAGAGTTTAGTAATCCCGGCTTCAAAAGCCAACTTGACCACCTTACTCGCAGCTCTTGCTTCAGCCAGATGAATAGTCTGGATTCCCAGCGGGGAAGCAAAGGCAGCTATTCCCTCCCCATAGCTATTTCTTATGATTCCACTGCAACCTAAGGGGCCTGGGTTACCCTTAGAAGCCCCATCAAAGTTGGCTTTTGACCAACCATCTGGGGGGAGAAGCCAGCTAGCATCCTGCCTTTTGAGGTTCCTGTCTTTTTCTTTAGCTATCTTTCTGTCCCCTTCTTCTTCTTCTTCCTCCTTCAGCACTTGGAGATTTTCCTTTATATTCTTCGAGACCTTCCTGCCAAGGATTATAGCCGGCTCCTCTCTGTCTCTAAATATTCTATTATTCCTTTCCTTCCAAATTCCCCAGCAAAAATGGGGTAAAATCCAATCCGAGTGATCCTGCCGACCAGCAATCTTACAAAGACCTTTCCACTGATGGAAAAAATCCATGAGATTATCCGGTTTGCACAGAGGGTTTCATTATCATGGGTGATGACATTCCACACCTCCCTGGCATAGTCACATAAGATGAAAATGTGATTTCCGGTCTCAGCCTGATTCTTACACAAGGGACATCTACTGGGCATAACATGTCCTCGCTTCATGAGATTGTCATGAGTAAGGATTTTGTTCTAAAGAGCCAGCCAGTAAAAAATGTTGATCTTTGGAGTGAGACCCGGAATCCAAGCCTCCGCCCAAGGGGCCTTCTCTTTTAAGCTCCAAAGGGAATTATAGCCTGAGGCAACAGAGTATCTTCCATTGGGATTATCCCTCCAGACCAGCTCATCCCCCAAATTGATAGGAATCATGGAATTGAGCATAAGCATTATAGGAGTCAAGTCCTCAGAGATGAGGGATAGGTCACTCCATTCCTGGCCATTCCAATAATCACAAACTTTGGACCCAATTTGATCAGTACAAGCTTGCATCCATCTCTCAAAAATAGGGTTATTGATAAGTGGATCTTGGGAAAGCCATCTATCTGACCAGAACTGGATGTCCTTCCCATTTCCCAATTTCCATGATATCCTGGCCTTAGCCAGGTCCCTGGCTTTCATGATCCCATTCCAAATGTTCGATCCTTTTGGGATATCTTCATTAAAAAGGGTGAAAAGAAGAGGGGGTCTTCTAAGGTACTTGTTTACCAGGGTGTCCCTCCATTCACCGGTGCTACTGAAGATCCGCCATATTTGTTTAGCTAGGAGAGCCTTATTGAGGTGGGTGATCTTTCTAATGCCCAGACCTCCGTACCTCTTAGGGAGGCAAACTCCCAAGCAACAAGAGGGTATCTTTTCTTCCCTTAATTACCATTCCAAAGGAAGTCTCTCTGAATTTTCTCCATTCTTTCAGCTATTTTCCCCGAAATTCCAAAGAGGCTCAGGGTGTAGATTGGCAGATTTTGAAGAGAAGATTTGACTAAGAGGCATTTCCCCGCTTGACTAAGAGAGACCCCTTTCCAACCAGCCATCTTCCTGTTGAATCTGTCCAAAATACCATTCCAAAAAGACTCCGGGGGTGAGGATCCCAAAGGGAGACCAAGATAGGTAGAGGGGAAAGAGCCTACCCCACAACCCAGAATCCTGGCAATTTTTCTTTGTCTAACCTCAGAGGTGTTGATGAAAAAGAATATGAATCCTTTCAAATTCCTCTCTTGAGAAGCTAATCAAGGATCAACTCCAAGGTTTTGGGTGATCTTGAGACCTATTGAAATTTTCTTAGTTAAAGATAAATGTGTATGTTCATGAGGAGGCCTTTGTTGGTTCGAACCAATTTTAGATAAGTCGTTTGATCTATTTTTGTTTGAAAAAAAAAGTATCCACAAAAGAGATATATTTTTAGTATTTTTTGTATTATGATAAATGCAATTTATCGATGCAACTATATGAATTCTTGTTTTAACCAAGTGTTAGCAAAGAAAATAAAAAAGATAAGGTAATGAGAGATTAGAGAAAATAACTTGAAAGGGAAATTCCTAATGGACATAAACCATAGTAACAACATGTTTACAAGTTAAATTGTCAAAAAGATTGGATAGGAAACCAATGAAAATAGGAACAACGCTTCGTCAATTCTATTGATGCAATTGTTGATGAGAATTTGATGTGAACCAAAAATATGTTTCACGTCTCATCAAATCACAAGGCCACATAAAGTGTCATCAAATAAAACAAGATTCCATGCAAGAACAAAGATGATCCTTTCCCCAATTTGCTATGTTAGTGGAATTCATTAACACAAGGCAAACACTAGAACTGAAAAGCCACACAATCATAACAACATAATAAAACTATTGGCTCCATTATTTTTTATGAACATGCATTCAAAAAAATAAGACACATTGACAAGAATAAATAAAATAGAATGGGAGTACCAATAGCATATATTATTGCATCAAAATAATAGCCAGAAGTACATATTACATCCATGTATTTATAAGAGATCATCTCCTACTTTTGTGTTGGGAGTGAGAGCTCTTAAAATGAAAAATCATGCCAAAACTAATTAAACAAATCTAATTATATACATACTAACTCTCTAAATGGTGTTAAGTAGGTCTCCACCCTTGTTTATATCAATTAATGGGTGCATAAGCCTTTACATGACACAAAATAATAAAAGAATGTGAAGATAAGAAAATGGAAGTTGCAAGATGATCTGGAAGTCTCTAGGATCTCTATAAATGAAAGCTTGACCTTCTCTAGGTGTTTCTGGGAGTTGAACTGCTATCAACATGTGTTTTTGGTGCATGGAAGGCTCTAAATTAGGAACTAACAATTAACTATCGATGCACTACTTCATCTTCAAAACTATTAGTGCAACTCTAAAAAAACTGCACCTATACACCTATGCACCTTCACACATGTGCACCTTCTAGAGACAATTCATTCACCAAATCTTCAAATTGTGCACCTACACACCTTCAGGGAATTTGCGCAAGGTGCTCAATTTACCAAAAAATAAAGTCCTCAATTTACCAAAAAAATGAAGTCCTCAATTTTGAAAACGATTTCTAGGTTTTTCTCAAATAAGGTCTAGGAGCACTCTAGTGTACTTATTTTTCCCTTTTTGATGATTTATACCCTCTTTATAGCTCAATATTGTCATATACTTGAACTCCTTCTAATTCTTCTATCTAATATCCAAAGGTGCCTATTTTAAAAATGCACATGCAATACCATGGTAATTGTTTTGTGTTATGGATGATGATGATTCCATGATGACCTATAGAAAAGATAAACATCTATATACTAGTGTTAGGGGTTAAAAAAATGAATCTAGCTAACCAAACTCCTAAACCCAAACTACCAAAATTCCACTTCTTAAGCCACCTTAGAAGATACCCTATTCTACCAAATGAGCTTCTATGAGCCAAAATAAAGGGGTCCCTATTTCTGAAGTTGAAAATGGGGCATGTGCTGTGGAACCACAAAAAATAGCCTCGACAAAAAAGAAATAAATAAAAAAGGTATTTCTTCATCAACAAGCATTCTTATAACATTGTCAAGTGACAACTAGATTTCAAATATTTCAAACAATTTTCAAGTTCTTTGGGAGTTGAAACCTCAGAATCTCAAATTTTCTAGCTCAGTGCATGTTTAGTGTATCAATTTCCTTTGACCTCTCAAGGTATAGTCTATCATGAGTATCTAGCAACTTGGAGAAATGTTTTAGCTTGAACAATCTATTCATTAGGAATCCTCATAAACTTGTTTGTCCATCACTATCTAACTAGATGAGAGAATATATTTTGAGGGCTCTTGGCAAGTTATCAATTCTTTCTATTTTGAGTCTTTGGTAATCTTATTTATCTTGCTTTGTGAAGCTTGCGTGTTTCAACTTGATTCTTCCTTGAAGTATTCTCATAGAATATGATAGCCATTTTGGAGTAAATATCTATATATATTTGACTACCTTTTTCAATCATCTAGAATCTTTAGATGTAACACCTTTGCGATTCTTGTTTTCTTTCTTTTCTATCCTAACCACACTTAGACTATATGGCCAAGGTATTGGTGTTATTTTTCATATATGTAATTTAGTTGATAACTCGTGCATTCCTCTTTTGATAAACTTTTAGGAAACGCTCATGCCAAATAGTGATCCTAGTAGTTCTTTGAACAGATCCTTTGTCTGAACGGACAAGTTTTTAATTTTCCCTTGCTACTGTCAACCTAGATTCAAAAATCACCTAGAAAATCAATTCTTAAGTTTGTAAAGTGTTGAGAGCTATCAATCTGTGATTCTAATTTTAAGACTAGAAGTCCTCTACAACTACAAGCAACACCTTTTTTCAGTTGGTACAAGAAATAAAATCATCTAAATGCTTTGACAAAGAAATACCTCTTCCATAAAGTCTAGACTAGTTGGGATGAACCACACAACCTTGACAAAATACACTGACTTCTTGACTTAAAGACTAAAAAAGAAGAAGAAAAATGTGAAAAAAGACCCAAACAAAATAGACTCAACACAAAGAAAACTAACACCTAGTTCTAAAAAGACTAAATAAACAAATTAAAAAAAAAAAACTATATACATAAAACTTTGAATAAAATGAATGTGGAGTGGTTGTTAGTAGATTTCTCATTTTGTGCAATAGTAATAACCCAACCCATATAGTTCTAAAAAATGTTGACTTGTCTTTGTACTCAAAAAAACAAAATTTGGACAATCTTGGTTCAAATTCTGGGTACAAGTCACACAAAATGAGAAGTTGTGGTAACTCTCCATGGCCATGATTAATCAACAAACAAGCTCTCTTACCTTCAACATCATATTCAAATTGAAAAACATCAAACTGAGAGGGATAATGGGAAAATATCACTTGATCTAGCAAGTCCCCCACCATAGGGGTACACTCACACATTGTAATTTCTCCTTTTTGTAGTCATATCTCATGGTACACAACTCCACACAGACATGGAAACACTAGCATTAATGATGCAATATAGCTATCAGAACAAACCCAAAAGATAGAACATTGTTTTTATGGTCCTTATTATAACCATCATTAGCCTTAAATTATGAATTGTCACCTTTAGGATCCTTGGGACTAGCAAACTCAATCATCAACCTTCCTTTCAAATTACAAGATTCATTAATATCATTAATCAAGGTGTTTTTTGCCTCATATTCCAAAGAAGCATGTTCAAAATTGTACTTACCCTCCATTATGATTTCCCAAGCTAAAAAGAAATCAGGACAACTTACCTCTAAATGGAAGCCAAATGGATGGATTCTACAAGACTCAGTTATTGCATGGTTTGATATATGTGTAGAATATCCACAAATAAACATTTCCTTAGCCAAGCTCAAGACCAAATTAAGCACTCTATCCATCTCTTCTAATGACATATCTTATTTTGAGGGAGATATCTTATCAATATTCAATGGGGGATCAATATCACAATAGCAAGCATTAGTATCTTCTTCTTGACAACTTTCTAATTCAAAATTCTCACCAACTTTGGGATCTTATACATTTCCATCATTTTTGCAACTTTGAGAAGTTTTGAAACTCCATAGAGTTTTGGAACTTCAAAATTTCTTGCATCCTCAATCTTTCTTGGAATATCCACACTTATTGCAATATCAAAACTTGAAATTTTTTCATTACTTTTGAAAATTTCAACAAGCCAATTTGTCTGCGCTAACTCATTAGGTATTGAATCTTGGCAACTAGCACATACAAACTCTAAATGAATCCTTTAATGTAGGTGACAATAGTTAGGAAGCAAAAGGATGTTTGAATTATGATCTTCTCCAAGATACTTAAAATTTATTGTTATGTTATCAATAAAACCTTTCAAAACCTCATCCTTTATATGTAATTCCTTCTAAACCATTGCGGTAATGTTGGTTGGAGCTTATAATGAATTGGAGTATTAAAAACTTGCATGTCTTGAGGAGTAGGATGTAACCATAGGGAGACATCATCCATTAGAAACTCTTCTCTACTTTGCAAAATTTGTGTATTCATATTATTGCTGCAATAAAAATGTATCCCAAAGGGTCCATGCTCTTTCTCTTCATTGTATGGGAACACAAACTCCTCTTGATCATCTTCATCATTTTGTCCTCTTGCAGATTTATCATATGATTCAAACACCATTGCACTAAACTACAAAGTTTGTTCCTCGATAATTTGGGGATGCGGATCTGAAACATCATTATACCCATATCCATTTTCACTTGGACCCATACCTATAATACCATTATTCTCATTGTTGATATTATCACAGGGGCCATACTTTTTGGTCTAATTTTGAGAATAATTGTTTTGGGCAACAAGTTGTCTTGGATAATTGCCTTGGTTTCTTGAGGAATTCAAATTTATTCTCATAAGTTCATTGGATAAAAGAGACATCATATTCTTCATGGACTTAATCTCACTAGCCACATTGTTCTCAAGTTTAGTAGGTGGAGAAGTTTTTTTCTCATAGAATACAGTCTTTTGGGGGCTTATACCCTGAATATGTAATTGTTGGCATTGGAGCAGTATTAACCTATTGCAGTAAAGGTACTAGATTAAATAGGGACATTTGAGTGGGCATACTAGATGCTCCTACAAGAAATGGTGGTATGCCTACTATATTATTCAAAGTGAAGGAAGACACAAAGTTCCCTCCACCATGGGTATCTTCCTGCTTCTCAATGTAAGAACCTCTTTGAAGACGTTTTCAAAGGTATCAATGTCTCTAGGTGGGAGCCTTCTTAGAAAAATAGAAGTTAATGAATCCATTATTCCCAAATAGATCTAGATGACAACCTCTTGTGGTACATTGTAAGGAAACTCCATTCTTTGATACATCCTATATCTAAGTGATGATTGAACTATCAAATAGTCTCATGGGGATCCCTCTTAATTGAGATGAACTAATGATGTAGTCCATAGCAAAATCAATATAGACCTTGAATTGTGCCAGAAACTTGCTCTCAAAATATTTCCAATCCCTTATTGATGTTGGTGATAGATTGAGGTACTAATTGAATGCCATTTCCCCAAAGTGTAAGGGAAAAGGTGACAAACCATGTCCATATGCTGAATCTAGTTTCTATTACAAATTTCCTTGAAAATTTTAATATGATCTTCTACTATTCATGATTCTCCATAGATGAACAATAGGCAAAAGTTTTCATAATTTTTGGACAAGTCATGCAATGAACCAGTTAGGTTGAAAGGTGAACTTTGGGCATGAAGAAAGCCATGCTGCATAAAGATGGGAATGTGTGAAGTAGAATGTAGAGTGGATGATGATGATGATGAAATTTGTAATATGAATTGGTGGAGCCTAAGTATCCCTTTATTGTTGCAAGAATTACAAAAATGAGTAAGTTCTAAGAACTTGTGTGCACTTGGTGAAGACCTTAAAGCTCACTAAAATGGAGATGGTAGATTAAGATCGTCCAATTTGTGTTTATTTTGGAAAAGTGTACCTCTTTAAAAAGTGCACTTGTGCATAGTGATGAACTTGGAAATTTTTTTGAACTTTGGAAAATTGCAAAATTTTCAAACAACAATTTGGGTTTTTGAGATGAATGGTTTTTAGGCTCTCCTAGTGTCACTTCTATTGAGCTGTCATTTTGCACAATGCTGAATGATAGGAATCCTTTCAAATTCCTCTCTCGAAAAGCCATTTAAGGATCAACTCCAAGGTTTTGGGTGATCTTGAGACCTACTAAAATTTACTCAATTGAAGATAAATTCCTATGTTCACAAGGAGGCCTTTGCTGGTTTAAACCAATTTTAGATAAGTTGTTTGACTTGTTGCTATTTGAAAAAAAAGTAACCACAAAAGAGATATATTTTTGGTATTTTCTATTTTATGATGAATGCAATTTATTGATGCAACTATATGAATTCCTATTTTAACCAAGTGTTAAAAAAGACAATAACAAAGATAAGGTAACAAGAGATTAAAGAAAATAACTTGAAAGGGAAATTCCTAATGGATATAAACCACAGTAAAAAAATTTCTACGAGTAAATCATTGAAAAGATTGGGTAGGAAACCAATGAAAATAGGAGCAACACTTCCTCAATTCCACTAATGTAATCATCAATAGGAATTTAATATAAACTAAAAGATGTTTCATGTCTCATCAAATTGCAAGGCCACAAAAAAGTGTGCTCAAACAAGACAAGACACTATGCAAGAACAAAGATGATCCTTTCTCCAACTTGTTAAGTCAACATAATTTGTTAACATGAGGAAAACACTAGAACTAAAAGGTTGCACAATCATAAAAACTCAATAAAACCATTCGCTCCATTATTATTCATGAACAAACATTCACAAAAATAACACATCCCAATAAGAATAACTACACTCAGAATGAGAGCACCAATAGCATATATTATTGCATCAAAATAATGGCCAAGAGTATGTATTACATCCATGTATTTATAATAAATCATCTTCTCCTTTTGTGTTGTGAGTGAGATATCTAAAAATGAAAACTCATGCCAAAACTAATAAAAAATATCTAATTTTGACTCTCTAAGTGGTGCTAAGATAGGTATGCACCCTTGTTTATATCAATTAATGGGTGCATGAGGCTTTACATGAAAAAAAAGAAAGAAAGAATGTGAAGATAAGAAGAGGGAAGCTGCAAGATGATTTGGAAGTCTCTGAGAGCTCTAGAAATGGAAGCTCGACCTTCTCTAGTTGTTTGTGGGAGTTGAACTACCATCAAAATGAATTTCTAATGCATGAAAGGCTCTAAATTAGGAACTGGTAGTTAACTATTAGCACACTACTTCTTCTTCAAAACTGTTACCTATGCACCTGCACACATGCACACCTTCTAGAGTCCTTCAACTTATGCATATCTCAAAATTGCAATGTGCACCTTCTAGAGACAATTTATTCACCAAATATTCAAATTATGCACCTGTGCACATGTGCACCTTCAAGGAATTAGTGCAAGGTGCTCAATTCACCAAAAAATCAAAGTTCTTAATTTTGAAAATAGTTTCTTGGTTTTTCTCAAACGAGGTCTGGGAGAAGTCTAGTGTATTTATTTTTCCCTTTTTGATGATTTATACCCTCTATATAGCCCAACATTGTCATAGACTTGAACTCCTTCTATTTCTTCTATCTAATATTCCAAGGCACCTATTTTGAAAATGCACATGCAATACCATGGTAATTATTTTGTGTTATGGATGATGAGTATTCCATGATGATCTACACAAAAGATAAACATCAATATACTAGTGTCAGGGGTTAAAAAAATGATGCTAGCTAACCAAAATCCTAAACCCAAACTACAAAAATTTCACTCCTTGCCTTGGAAGATATCCTATACTGATGAACGAGCTTTTGTGAGCCAAAAAAGGGGTCCCCATTTATGAAGTTTAAAATGGGTCATGTGTTCTTGTTGGTGTAAATAGGTATTTATTATTTACACTTTACTTAAGTTTACTTAGGTTAGTGCATTATTTTATTATTTTTCATTATTTTATTATTTATTTTTATGAGACACTTAGGAGTTTGTGTACCTTTTTGAGTTGTCATGTTGACAACACAGAAGTATGCAACTCTAATTAAGCACATGGTGTCTACAACACTAGAGTTTGCATCATTCACTGAGTTGTCATGTAGAAAACATAGTTATTCACACTCCTACTTTAGCACATGTTGTCTACAACACTGATTTATGTGCTACACCATTGTAGGCTTAACCTCTCATCATCATACTTACTTCCGTGCTTAATAGAGGATAACCCATATCTGGTGGACATGTGCCTGGTTGTATGACTTATCATGATGTTGATTCTTAGGCATTCTAGATGCATCTCAAAGGCCTTTATATATAGGCACTCCTAGTTTACTTGTACATTGAATTGAATACTATATAGTTATTTTGATCATACTCTGGTCTATTTTGTGCTTGTGTTTTGAGTTCCTTGGTCTTGGGTGAATTCTTCCCTAAGGTAAATTCTTACATGGTATCAAAGCTGAGGGAGATACTTGTCACATAGCCATTGAAGACCTCATTGCTTCATCTCTCAAAGGGACCTGATTCAGATGTGGAGCATCAGTAGCAATTGGGAGCATCTAGAGCCAAAGTAGACCTCACAATTGCATCCAGAGTGATGATTTAGTGAAGATCGACTATAAATTTGCCTATTTTAGGCCATAGTCAATTGTGAGGGAGATTTTTTTTGCAAATAAAAACCCAAAGGCCTGTTTTGCAAGCTAGGTAAGGTCTTTATTTGATTTGTTGAATTCATTTTTCAAATCTATTAATTCTACAATTTCTTTGTATTTTCAGAATATTTATTTTCGAATTTTAGCCTAGTTGGGCATTCACGCAAAGAAATTTTTTTAGCACAGGCATCAAGCAATCACACCCCGACCCTACACAAAAAATATTCTATTTTTATCGATAATATCAATATCAAAAACCTATTTGGGGGTCATCTCACATTTTCAAGGTAGTTCGACAACAAATCTGGCATATATTCCAACATGGGTGATCACACAACCTGACTCACACTATAATTTTTGAGCGACTTGTTTTGTTTTACAACTGTTAATGAGAGCTTTTACTCACCTCTACTCCTTGTTTCCTTGTAAATGTGGGATATTGTTTAAAGAAATCTAGTGTATAGACTTTATTCTAGATCCTGCTAAAATTTTCAAGTGGCCTAACCACCCTTCTTTGGCATGACAACTGCCACTTTTCTTGGTCGGCTCTGATTTTTCCAGTGCAAAATATTCTCCTCTATCTACCCATTTGAAAACTCTAGCCAAGTGACCTATACATGTGGCATAAAACTTGACTGACATGTAGACTTTGACTTTGACAGCTACAGGATAGCTATCATCCAATAAGTCAAAACAGTTAACAAATCGCCTGCACAATCAACGTTGACTTGACATCTAGTCATCCAGTTTGTACCTGCCACATAATCTTTAGGTCATCCTACTGTATATCATCACGTGGCCATTCACACCTATCTATTCAATGATGATATCATCATGACATCATGTTGACATCATCTTGTATATGTGTTTTCACTGACATCAACAATTTGCGAGCCTAAATTTGATGGCCATTTGACTATCATTCTAGGGCAATTTTGAATTGTTGTGACGACCATTTGATCGTCAAATTTAACATAGTGTTTTCCTCTCCAAACCCCTCTTCAGATGTAGTTTTGATTTGGCAGCCTAACTTCAAATGGCCATAACTTGGTCATTTGGACTCCGAATCAGGTATAATTTTTTTTTTTGATTTTGGGTAAAATTTCCTGAACTTTTTAGTGGTGTAGCTTTTTCTAGTTTTGGTGCATGGATTTGTCTAGTAATAAGCATTTTTTGGCAACTATACCTGTCTAATCCTACATTTTACATCTTCAAACACATTGTACGAGCTCATCTGGACTCCTTTTTAGGTCCCATTTTTCTTGAAAGTGCATATTTTTTCATTTTCTTTTTAGATCTATAGTCAGATTATAGTCTTGTGTGGACAAAAATACCACTTTCAAAGATGGGTCCTATTTTGCATTATATTGCTTCACCATTGTTGCATTCTTTGAGCTACATTATAAAGGTCTAGATTTGTACTCTATACAAAGGTTGTAATTAGCAAAATCAGAAGCCCACTTTGTCCATTTTGACAAGTTGCCTATTATAAACACACTATATATAAAGTATCAAAATCATTCATTTGGGGGGGGGGGGATTTTTTGATTGAGTGAAAAAGGGGGTATGTGTACTGTGTATTGTGTCTCCTTGATCTTGTGTTCTTGCATTATGGGTTCTTTTTCAAAGTTAACTCCACATAATTATGCTACTTGAAAATAAAACATTAAAGAACCATTGATAGAAAAAGGTCAACTGTGTTATGTAATTGGTGCAGCAAAGAAACCTCCTACTGATGCTAATGAAGCTTAGAAAGAAGACTGGGAATCCAAACAAGAGATGGCCCTAGGAACCTTGTTGAAAAATATCTTTGATCCTATCAAATTTCACATTAGGAAGCTTAACAATCCAATTGAGGCATGGGCTAAACTTGAAGCTTTGTATGGGATAGTAGATGAAGACATGGCTTACACCATAGAGGATAAACTTCTCAAGTTGGATCGTAGAAATTTTGACACCATCAAAGACTGTCTTACCCAAGTAGACATGTATAGGACAACTTAAGGATTGTGGTGAACTCATCAAGGATGGAAAGATGATCAAACACATCATGACTCATCTTCCACCTGAATATGCTCCTTTTTTTTCTAGCCTTAGTGCACACAAATTAACAATGGGTAGTGCCTATGTTAAGCCTTCATTCAAGAAATTTTTAGAAATTTTGATCTTAGAACATGACAATCTAGTGGGTATGGTAATTCTCAAGTCTTCCAAGACCAAAGCCTTGGTAGCAAATGAAGGTAATTCAAGTGGTAAAAACTCCACCAAGAAGTAGAAGCAATGGAAGGCTAAGCCACGAGATGACACACAACAGTCCTCCTTAAAACAACAATCTTCCTCAAATCAATCTTCTTCCACTCAATAATGTTCTTCACAACAAGGAAAGTCTTCTTCCAAAAATAATCAAAAGGGGAACAATTCCAACAAAAAAGGAGAAGAAAACTTGTTCTTATTGTAAGAGGAATGGTCATGAAGAACATGAGCACAAGGATAAATAGATTGATGAATTGGTCAACATAATGAGGAAACACAAAATTGATGTACCAAATGCATATAAGGATAAGGGATCTTCATCCACTTCAAAGGGTAAGGGACAAGCTTTGGTAGCAAGTACTAATAATGTTGATGAATGGGTTCTCAATTTAGGAGCAACACATCATATGGGTGCTTCAAGGGAGTAGTTTTCCTCTTTGAAACCATCAAATGTACCTTACATCTATTTAGGCAATGATACTCAAGTAGAAGTAGAAGGTAAAGGAAATGTTGTCTTCAAGGATGTTCTACATGTTCCTAACCTTAGCACCAACCTTCTCTATATCTATCAAATAACTCACTATGGATGTGGCAACAAAGTAGAGTTCCTCCCCAATATAGTTGTGGTGAAAAATCTCAAAGATGATTCTATGGTGGCTATTGGAAAGGAAAATCATGAGACAAGACTTTATTCTTTCTCACATTTTGTGCCTAAGTCCACTTCCCTTGCCTTGTTGACTCATTCAAATACTCAAAGTAAACTATGGCATGAAATATTTGGATATCTTAATTATTGCTACCTTCAACAACTTAGTAGGAAGGAAATGATCATTGGTGTACCTCAAGTCAAGTATTCAGAGGGTGTATGTCCAAGTTGTGAAGCAAGCATCTGAAGGAGAAATATGACAAGGGGAAGTCTTGGAAGGCAACTACTGTTCTAGAATTGGTTCATAGTGGTCTAGTTGGCCCATTTATAGTACCATCATTTGGTAAGGCCTTCTATGTTCTCACATTTATTGATTAATTTTCAAGGTACACTTGGGTCTTTTTTCTTGCTCATAAGAGCAAAGTATTTAATAACTTTATTACCTTCAAAGCTCAAGTTGAGAAAAAATCAGGGAAAGCCATCAAGATCCTAAGAATAGATAATGGTAGGGAATATGTCAACTCCAGGCTTATAGAATTTTGCACACATGAGGGTATAGATCTTCAACATTCAATTGCAGACACGTCACAACAGATCGATGTAGTTGAAAGAAAGAATAGAAACCTTAAGGAAATGACCACTTGTATGCTTCAACACAAGTCTCTAGATCAAGTGTTCTAGGCAGAAGCCATGTATTGTGCCAACTACATCCAAAATAGAAGTCCACATAAGGCCTTAGATGGAATAACACCTTTTGAGGCATGGTGTGGAAGAAAACAAAGTGCCAAACATTCCAAAATTTTTGGTTGTCTGGCATGGGCAAGGATGCCTCCACAAAAGTGAAAGGCATTAGAACCACAAAGCAAAAAATGTATATTTGTTGGATATCCTGACCATCTCAAGGCATAAAAACTAATGGATCCAGAGACCCATAAAATCTTTTATGGGAGGAGTATTCACTTTGAAGAAACATGTCCAAGTTTGGCTTCTTCAACTCCTCCTTCTTCCTCCTTTGTGGATATTGATCAAAGTGATGATAGTGACTCAAAAGATGAGATTCCTCCAACTTTGACTAGTAGGACACTACATTCGTAGGGTCAACAAATAATTAAGGTCATTCCTTCTTCTTCTTCCACTAAACCTTGTTGGGCATAGCAAACCCTTGATGCAACAGGTTCATTGGTGGAAAATCCTTCAGACATTCGAAGGACTAGGTCACAACACAAGTCATTTCCACATGCATATATAGCCATTTCTTCAAATCCATATTTATTTAAGGAAGCATCAAGGATTCCAAAATGGTACAAGACTATGGAGGAAGAATATGACTCCTTGATGAAAAACAACACTTGGGACTTAGTTCCCCTTCCCAAGGGAAGAAAGGTGGTTCGATGTAAGTGGATCTATCAAACCAAATTTGTAGTGGATTGAAGTGTGGATGAGCATAAGGCTGGACTACTTGCCAAAGGTTTCTCATAGGTTCTAGGTATTGGCTATATAGAGACTTTTGCACCAGTTGCCAAGATGAACTCCATTTTCCTGACACTAGCTATTGCTGCAGCTCATGGTTGGGTTGTACACTAGATGGATGTTAAGAGTGCCTTTTTAAATGGTGATCTTCATGAGGAAATTTATATGGAGCAGCCATAGGGGTTCATATAGGATTCTACTATGGTTTTTAGATTGAAAAAGTCTATTTATGATCTTAAGCAGGCTCCTCAGGCTTGGTATGCCAAAATGGATGCCTTCCTACTCTCAGCAAGATTCACCAGATGTCATTTTGATTCAAATGTCTACATTCTTAGAAAGTATGACTTACACTTGATATTAGTGCTCTATGTAGATGACTTGATCATTATAGGAAGCACTTCATCCACCATTTCCAGTGTCAAGACCTCTCTATAAGACATATTTGCTATGACAGACTTGGGTTTGCTACATTACTTCCTTGACATTGAGACCACGCAGTCTTCAATAGGGATTACACTTTCACAACCCAAGTATGCTCTTGACTTGCTTTCTCGATTTCACATGAGTGACTGCAAGCCTAATCCTACTCCCTTTCTATTAGGTGTAAAGCTAGAGGCTAAGTGTACCACTCCACTTGTTGATGCTACATTATTAAGACAGTTAGTTGAGAGCCTTATCTACGTGACACATGCACATCCTGATATAGCTTTTTTAGTTGGCATGGTTTCATGCTTTATGCAAGAACCACATGAGCTTCATAGGAAGGCTACCAAGTGCATTTTTCACTACATAAAGGGTACACATACACATGGGATACATTATGCAGTAGGTATAAAACTTCAGCTAGTTGGATACATAGACTCATACTATGCATGGGACTTAGATTCTCACAAGTCCACTTAGGTTACATATTTCACCTTGGTTGTAGCCCTATATGTTGGCAGAGTAAGAAGCAAAATAATGTTTTTCTTTGTTCCATAGAGGCTAAATATCAAGGAGCTATCTGTACACTCGAAAGTGTCCCACTCTAAACCCTTCTATCCAAATGATTCCATGAGTTTGGAATGCTTGGATGTCGGCTTAGAGCTCCCTATCCACGGAGTGCAAGAGAGTATATTTCAAGAATAAGAAAGCTCTCAGATGAGCCTTAGAGATACTCTTCTTGCTAGTAAACCATGCAATGGGAGGTTCCAAAGACAAGATGCAAGAATGCAAATGTCTTAAGGAGTTCCTCAAGAATGCAATGCAACTAAAGATTAAATTAGAATGAATATGAAAAGTGCAGCTATTCTAAGCATGGATGAGAGTGTTACAATACCATTATTAAGCTACGTGAGATTAAGCTACATGTAAAAATGAAAGCTAAGCTAAGCTAGAATGCCATGATGCCATGGATGAGAGAATGTAGACAAGAAATAGAAGTTCTCCACAAAGCTCCAAAGAAACCTGTTAGAAAATCTGCAGCATAACAATATTCAAATGAGGATAGATTGAGGGGGAAATCTCTCTCCCTTTTAAAGATGTACAGATGGTGGAGATCAAGATGAAGATGGTGGATGATCAACGGTTGAATTCAAAAATAGAAGTGATCCATGTGCACACACAAGTCAACCAATAGAATATAAGTTGACTTGTCATATAAGACAAAAGTCTCACAAGCCTTTTCTTTTATTTGTAAAATAGAAAAAGGACTTTATGTGTGCATTTTAAGTGGGTTAGAAGAATGGGGTCTTTTATTTAATTAAAAGGGGACATGTTCTTTTAATCAAATAATGAACTTAGGATAGCATAGTCAAACTATAGGTTATAATCAAATAAATTGATTATTAGATATTTGGTATAGGTAAATGATTAAATTCATTTAGCCAAAATGCTAAGAAGGGGGCTAATAGCCTAGATGACCATTTTTAGGTGATTAAATTTGCCCCTCTTTGACTAATGCGTGATCGATTTGGGAACACATTATGTCAAAGAAAATCGAAGCCAAGTAGGCGATGATAGATATAGATATCTGATTCCAAAAAATGAAATGCAGAAATAGATAGCAAGTCCTAAATGCACAGCTTGATAGCGATAGTACTGAACATTAGGAAGATGATGTTAAAATCCAAAAAGAATTTTAACACCTAGCAAAGCGAATAGGTTGAGAGCAAGTGATAAGGTCAAACTAATGCTCCTAAGAAATAGATAGCTGTAACAATCAACAATAGAGTATTTCTGCCCCCTCGGGATCGAAATTGAAATGAGGTAAGGGGATGCAAAAACTTGCTAGACATGAGAAAAATAGAATAAATCAATGTCCAAGATGACAGATAAATGATTAGAACCTAAGAATGACTTCAAGAAATTGATAAAATGCCCCAGTTTGACTAGAGTTGACCTTGAAGGATATAACATAAAAATTAGGTCAAATCGAGTAGAAAGAGGATTTAGATGTGAAAAGGTGAATAGAAGTAGATATGAAGTATGGAAATGATGAAGACATGAAGGAATGAAGATGCCCCAGTGATGATTTAAAGATTAGACCTCAAATGGTTAGCTAACTGCTCAGAAGAAGGTAGAATTTTAAAAGACAATTTTGACCATCAAGATGAACTCGGATTTTGATTTTGATCCCAAAAATGGATCCAGGACGTCGAAATTAGCTAGGGGTGCAATTTTTGCGCAATTCCGAGGAGTAAAAAAAATTAGGTCAAAATGAGGTTGGAGGCTATAAAAGGGGTCCAATTGTCATTTTCACTATTCATTTGTCTTTTTGTGATTTGAGAGATTTTGTGTGGTCCACATAGCATCATGGCTCAGGCAAACATTCCTCTTCATCGACACGATTTCGAGCGCAGCCGGTTGCACAACCGGCCAGAGCGATATGGGGTGCTGGTAAGTGACTATCTTTTTGTTGCTTTTTCGAGCTTTTTGTGAGTTTTTCGCACGTTTTCAAGCTTTTTTGAAAAAAAGTCGTGCGATACTTTTTAAAGTATCACACGGCTTCAGAAGTATTATCGCGTGATACTTTTTTCGAAAAAAAATGTCGCACTGCTTAGGAAAATGTGTCGCTCGAGGGACACCCAAATGTCGCACGACATGGTGTGAAGTGTCGCACCATGTAAAAATGTCGCACTACTATTGAAAAAAGTGTCGCATGACACTGTTTCAGAAAAAGTGTTGCACTATTATTTAAAATAGTGTCGTGCGACACTGTTTCAAAAAAAAAAGTGTCGTACTTTTTTTGAAAAAAATGTCGTATAGATAGTTTTGTTGTTTTTATGAATGCTTTTTTCTTCATCATGTGACTATTACTGATGATTGCTTGTTTTACCTAGACAGGAGGTATTCCCGACATTACAGATTAGAGCTCCCAGGGTGGTTGGTTTACATGTTGTGCAGCATTTGAGCAATGAGGAGTAGACTGCGGTAGTGGCTATGGGCTTGCGCTGGGTTATACGGATGCCCCATATTCGGGCAAACCACGGTTTGCTGTCTGCGCTGGCAGAGAGGTGGCATAGCGAGCATAACACCTTTCACTTACTGACTGGCGAGGCGTCGATTACTTTGGAGGATGTATATCGCATTCTGCGAGTGCCATGCCATGGCGAGCCGGTAAGTTACTTGGTTAGTAGTTTTTCATTTCAATGTTGGATGCCAGGTGTATTGATGTTAAGTTTTCATGATGGTACATGTGTACTATGATACGACACCGACAGAGGGGCGAGCGCGAGTGCAGGAGCTTTTCCAGGATGTCACCATTTTGGATCGTCACCTGAGTTGGGAGAGATTGATGATTGAGTATGGATATGATTATCCTTTGCCCAGCTTATTATGTTCTTTGGTAGCCTAGGCCCTGGTGATAGACCGAGGCCAGAAGGGCTTTCCACTAGGATGGGGTCGGCTGGTATATGATCTGATCTCCCGACCACGTAGGATGGCATGGGGGCCTGTGATATTGGCAGAGATGTACCATGAGCTTCATGAGATAGTATATCATGAGGGTGGATCATGGGCATGCGGAGCAGTGTTAGCGCAGATCTGGGCTTGGGAGCACATTGCTGTGATCCGACCACGGGTGCAACCATGAGAGCGCAGCCAACCATACATTTTTTGTTATAGCGGTTTCATCCCATAGAGGCATAGTGGAGATGTGACCTATTATCGACGCGTGTTTGATGAGCTGACAACATTCACATGGCGACCATACCGGGAGTGTCAGCGATGGTCAGATTCATGGGAGTTAGATTACATGCGGTATAGCAGACCGCTGGTGGGTCGGAGCATAGACATTATGGAGCGGTTTGTGATTAGTCGCGTATGGCGACAGTTTGCAGAGCGATAGGTGGTATCAGTGGAGACTGCTACCTATGCCCGGATGCGCATAGATGAGGGATTGGGATGGTTGTCGATGTTGGACTATCATACAATAGTTCAGGATACCGCAGCACTAGTGGCGACTCCCTGGGATTATCGCCCAGATGTGGTAGATGCAGGGCTGATCCAGGGTATCTTTATGAGATGCAGAGGCACCCGTTCCCCCGATTCACACATCCAGATGCAGCACCTACAGGAGTGGGAGGTGGAGGTGGCGACGGAGGAGGAGGAGGCAGAGGAGGAGGGAGAGGGGGGAGGCTGATGGAGGGGGAGAGTTCCCAAGCAGGGCGGAGGAGGATGCGAGCGCAGGCAAGGCATGCAGCAGAGGGGTCCTTAGAGTCGGAGGAGGAGGGGGTGCCCTTGAGGAGGCGACGAGCGATGGGGGTGGAGGCACCTACAGAGCAGTCGGAAGGAGGAGAGGAGGAGGTGCCCTTGAGGAGGCAACGAGCGGTGGGGGTGGAGGCACCTGCAGAGTAGCCAACAGGAGGAGATGAGCAGTGTGCGAGGATCCGTGCCTTGGAGGCAGAGATGCAGGCACTTCGGGTGACTATTGTAGTACGGGATCAGCAGCTGATGGATGAGCGAGCATGAGCAGATGAGCTGCGTCGAGAGCGAGATGCTGCGAGACGAGAGGCAGTGCATCATGGTGCCCGAGCTGCCTACTATTATGCCACCTATAGGAGTGTGGTGCCACCAGGACAGGGTCTTCCTGATTATTCAGAGCGAGTAGGCAGATCAAAGGGTGCAGTGCAGGCACTAGATAGGAGATAGGCTCCTCCACCAGGGCCAACACTAGCCGCGGAGGGTGGCAGTCAGACATGACATTGTCTTTTGATTTGTACCTTATGTATTTTTGAGACATATATCCAGATTTTGGATCTCACATTTGTATATGTACCATGACACATTTGATATATATATGAGATACTGGGTTTATTGATATTCTTGTGTACTTGTCTCAAAAATGTATGTTTTCAGCTTTCATGTGATGTTTCAATTTTTTTGTTTCCAGCTCATGCATGTGTATATGCTTATGTGTATTGTTTTTGATCTCTCATATGGGTTGTATAGATTTAAATGTTTTCATGAAAATGTGACACTTGGATAGATCGTATGTGATGATTTTTTTGGATTAACCCCTTGTGATGACAGGTAAAGAAATGTAGTGAAAGATTAAGAAGGTGAAAAGACATGAACAGGAAGAAAGAAATATATGAAAGGAGTTAGCTGATATGTCCATGCAAAGATGAAGAGAGAGATCTCCCCATATGCAAGAATGCAAGACTAAGCTAGAAAATGAACCTAAAATGCAAGCTAATATGCAAAGTGGTTTACCAGCAAGAAGCGCATAACATTTAGACTCTTAATTTCATCATTGAGCATTTATTAGGGACATCATGAGATCATACAACCATCACTAGTATAACTATGAGGATATGAATATGATCGATATTAGATAGGTATGTGGAAATCCAATCTAAGCATCAGAGACATGTAAGTCAAGATAACTACACGATTAGATTCCCTAAGTTTAATTTAGAAAGATTACACCTGTATCAAGGCATAAGCGCCAGGATAAACCCTGAGTGCGGTCTTGAAAAATAGTCAAGGATGATACATTTATAAGTCAAAGTGTTGAATAGGACAAGCATGAATTCTTACAACACTATAGACAAACAAAAGTATACCCACAAGCAGAAATCAAGAAAATATGTCCCATGCCCCCAGTCTTCTAGTCAATGACATCCTTGAAAGACTATTAGGGAGGGAATACATGGCAAAGAAATCATCATAGACAACACACAAAGTAGATAAATGTTAGCATAGCTCAGTCGTTAAAGTGTTAAAGTGCGTGTGTGTAAGTCACTTGGCCATTTCTTCCAGACTTGATTCTGATAGTGAGAAATATCGCGACATCGGAGACCATAGGTAAACTATCTGTAAAGTGTTGAAAAAAACTTGATGTCAATGTGGGGGAAGTGTTGAGAAACACTATTTTGTGAGTTGTCAAAGAAACCCTAATGCACAAGAATACCTCAAAAGGCTAAGAAGCTATGCCCCCAAGATGAGGACAAGAAACAATTCCAAGCTAGGAAATATGTAGCGAAGTGGATGATTGAGATTGATAGACATAGGTGCAAGGGTTTCAAGTAGCGCCTGTTTCTAGATTTTCACCACTTGACAGATTTTTTCAAGACTTTTTCCAATTTTTTTGTATTTTTAAATTTTTGATTTTTTTGGTGATACATCAAAGCACCTATTGCTAGGTTTTCACTAAGATGATCATTTTTTCAGGACATTTTCTAATTTTTAGGATTTTTTCAGCATCATAGATATATATAAGATAGGTGAGCAGCAAGCCTCTAAGTATAGAACTTCTTCAAGTGTAGGATGTTGATAGGTTCTGCAAGTTCTTCACCCTCTAAAGTAGACAACTGGTAAGCACCAGACCCAAATGCTACTGTGATAATGTAAGGACCTAACCAGTTAGGTTCAAATTTCCCTTTCTGTTCTCGATTTTGCTGATTTTTGGGATTCTCTCTAAGCACGAGTTCACCAACTTGGAACTCACGGGGGTGAACCTTTTTGTTATATTGTGTAGACATGCACTTCTGATAAGCTCTCATGTGATCAAAAGAAGCCTTGCGCCGTTCATCCAAAGTCTCTAATTCCTGTACTCGCATAGTTCTATGATCTTCATCGGTTATTAACCCATGTAAGGAGACGCGCAAAGAAGGTATATCGACTTCTAATGGGAGAACAGCCTCAGAGCCATAGACTAGAGAAAAGGGTGTAGCCCCTGTAGGAGTACGAATAGAGGTTCTATAGGCCCAAAGTGCCAGATTTATTTGCAAGTGCCAATCTTTCCCAGACTTGTGAACTGTGCGGTGTAGGATTTTCAGCAGTGTTTTATTAGAGGCCTCAGCTTGGCCATTCCCTTGGGGACAGTAAATGGAAGACCAGTGTTGCTTAATTCGAAACTTTTTGCACAGCTGTTTTAAGTCTTTATTTTTGAACTGTCCTCCATTATCTGTAACAATAGAGGATGGAATACCATATCGACAAATGATGTGATTCAGTATAAATAGGGCAACATGTTTGCCTGTAGCAGCAGATAATGGTACAGCTTCAACCCATTTAGTGAAATACTCCATTGCTGTGATGATGAATTTATGACCGCTGGATGAGCTTGGATGGATCTTTCCTACCAAGTCAAAGGCCCATTGCTGAAATGGCCAATATGTCACAAAAGGGATTAACTCTTGCCCAGGAGCATGTATCAAGTTACCATGGAGCTGACATTTCTGACAGGACTTTGTATAGTGCACAGCATCAGCTTGCATGGTGGGCCAGTAATAACCCGTCCTAAGCAGTTTTCGGGCAAGTGCAAGGCCATTAGAATGTGCCCCACAAATGCCATCGTGGACTTCGGCAAGTGCCTTCTCAGACTCTTCTAGCTCTAAACACCTAAGCAACGTTCCGTCTAGACCCCTCTTATACAAGTCACTAGAGACCAAAGTGTAGTGTGAGGCATTACGAAGGAGTTGGCATTTTTGGTTGCGCGTGAGGGTTTCGGGAATAACTTGATCACGTAGGTAGGAGAAAATAGCTGCATAGCAGGAGGAATCGTGACCCACAATAGTGTAGATCACCTGGTTATCTGAAGAATCATAGGCTGGATGACGCAATTCTTCCACCAGGAACTCAAATCGCGATTCATGTTCTTGTAATTGGAGGATAGATGCTAAGGCGGCCATAGCATCAGCAGCCTTGTTTTCTGCTCTCGGAATTTGTTGGAATGTTACAAAGGTAAAATAGTTCCTTAGAGCATCTATCAACTTTTTATAAGGGATCAATTTATCATCCTTTGTTTGATATTCATTATTCACTTGGTTCACAACCAGTTGAGAATCCCCATAGATGTGTAGCTCAGTTATTCGCCATTCAAGGGCCATTTTGATCCCGTTTGCTAATGCTTCATACTCTGCAATATTGTTTGTACATGGGAACAATAATTTGTAAGATTTTGGGATCGTATAACCATGAGGGGAAACAAAAAACACCCCTGCTCCTGCTCCATTCTGTGTATGGGATCCATCAAAAAACATTTTCCATGTTCTGTTAGTAATATTCATGATTGAGGCATCTGGAAACTCAATTTGTAGAGGTACTACATCTTCAAGTGGGAAGTCAGCCAACTGGTCAGCTATGGCCTGTCCTTTGATTGCCTTACGTTCAACATACTGAATGTCAAATTCGGAAAGAATCATCATCCATTTAGCAAGGCGACCAGTAAGTGCAACTTTACTTAATAAATATTTCAAAGGGTCTATCTTGGCAATCAAGTGAACTGTATGGGCCAACATATAATGCCAAAATTTTTGGGAGGCAAAAACTACAACAAGGCATGCCTTCTCTATACTTGTATAATTTAGTTCATAAGCCACCAAAGTTTGACTAATATAGTATATAGCTCTTTCTTTACCCGTCTCATCACTTTGGGCTAAGAGTGCTCCTAGAGAAGAATCCGTAGCTGAAATGTACAGAATCAAAGGTTTTCCCAAAATGGGTGGCATCAAAACTGGTGGTTTTGCCAAGTAGCCTTTGATTTGGTCTAAGCTTTGTTGACAGTCACTATTCCAAATATGGGTAGATCCTTTATGCAGATTTTTATTGAAAGGTTGAGCCTTATCAGCTAATTGAGAGATAAATCTTCTTATGGATTGTAGCCGTCCTTGCAGACCTCTAAGATGACTGATAGTCTTTGGTGGAGGCATATCCATGATAGCTTGGACCTTCTCAGGGTCAACCTCAATGCCTTTTGCTGAGATGATATAACCTAGCAATTTTCCAGAAGTGACACCAAAGGCACATTTTTTTGGATTCAACCTAAGTTGGAATTGTTCCATACGGTCCAATATCAAACTAAGGTCTTTGAGATGTGTGTCTCGTTTATTTGATTTCACCAGTGTGTCATCAACATAGTCTTCCATGTTTTTATGCATCATATCATGAAAGATGGTTGTCATTGCTCTTTGATATGTAGCGCCAACATTTTTGAGCCCAAAAGGCATGACATTCTAGCAAAAGGTGCCCCATGCACATGTAAAGGCTATCTTTTCTTGGTCTTCTGGAGCTATCTTTATTTGGTTGTACCCAGAAAATCCATCCATGAGTGAGTACATCTCATAACCCACAGTCATGTCCACTATCATATCGATGTTTGGTAGTGGAAAGTCATCCTTGGGGCACGCTTTATTGAGATCTCTAAAATTAGTACAGACTCGTATGGATTTTTCATGCTTGGAGACAGGTACAATGTTGGAAATCCACTCAGCATAATCAATGGCCCTAATGAAGTTTGCATTCAATAGTTTTTCTAACTCTGTCTTGACCTGTAGAGCCACATGTGGATGCATTTTTCTTAACTTCTGTTTGACAGGCTTGACATCTGGTGAGATTGATAAGTGATGCATGATGAGATCTGTATCAAGCCTTGGCATGTTAGAGTATGTCCATGTGAAGTTGACCTTCTTGTCTTGAAAGAACTGAGCAAACTGTGTCTTTTCTTTGTCTGACAAAGATTGAGCTACATGGATAATCTGAGGACATTCTTCTGTTCCCAAGTTGATAGGCTGTGTAGGTTCGACTAGAACCGAAGATCTATCATGGAAATAGCTTGGCAAACTACCAAGTACCTCATCCACAGGTGCCTCAGAGAGGTTTTCACCATTAGATACGTCTTTATTTTTACTTTTTTGAGGGTTAGACACCGCCACAATGTGGTTTTCGCTGTCTGATCGCTTATTTTTTCTTTTAATTTTTTGACTGAGGTACTTGATATCTGATTTTGTCATGTTAACCGCGGGTTCACTGGTGGAAGAAATGACAGTTTCAATTGCGTTTAGATAACAAGCAATCTCATAGTCATTTTGGAAAGACCGTATTTCAAGTTTTTGATTTTGGATAGACCAATCTATGAGCTTTGGGTAAATTAGCGAGAGTGAGGGAGAAGTTTCAATGTGATTGATATGGAAGGAGTCATCTCTGGTGACCTGTGAAGTTAAGCCTATAGAAAATGTCGCAAAAGAGTCCAGCTCAAGAATAGTCCTAGAGGAACTAGCGTGATCCATTGAGACATGTTGTGAGTCAAACTCATCTGACCTCATACTAGACCGTTTGACTACATCGGGTTGGGTTGCATAGGCATGAATGACATCCACCCCTAGCTCGCAAGATGCATAAGAGAGGCTTTCCCATTCATACTCATGAGAATCTGTACTTTGACCCCTATTTATGAGATGAGCAATATTTTGCCTAATTCATCCTCTATTTATGTCCTCAGAAGTAGACCCTTCTTGTTCCTATTGTTGGGAGGTAGAAGCTTCTTCATTATTAGCAGTAACTATGTCTTCTCCCCAAAGGAGGGAAGTGAGAGGAACAAAGTCTTCGTCTTGTGTAGTAGTAGCAATTACAGGAGAGTCATCATCCTCTGATTCACTAGACATGAGTAATCTTTGACTACAGTTTGGTGTATTATTGTCTAGCCCAAAGCCTAGACCAGCGGTGTCTCGAGCATCATGACCTTGAGTGTGACTTAAAGGTTCAACTAGAGCATTCTTACAACCAGTTAAGGACCCGTGGCCCTGGTAGCCCATTTTTGTCAAAAATTTATAGCCTTTTCCATATTTTTTGGGAGAAATAGGGATAGTCATTGTAACCTCCTCGTCTTCTTCTTCTCTATAGATCCAGTCCCTAATGGCTTGTTCTTCCTTCTCTGCTTCCAGTGGTATGGAAGATTGCACAAAAGTGCCAAAAAGTGTCATAGCAGAAGCATAAGACTTCTTTGCAACAGTTGGTTTTCCATAAGACCAAGGGGAAATTGGTAAGGCAATAATAGAATCCAAAGTATACTCACCCATACCAAGGCTCATCATTTTGAGTTTTTGTTCACATTTTATGAAAGATGGTGCTAGCTCATGAGAAGAGCGATTTTGCGTGACTAGCGTTTCGGCAGCAGATAATGTGTTGATAGACATGGAGTTGTCACCGGGGACAACTACTTCAGTACCATTAAAAGGAAACTTAATGCATTGATGGTATGTAGAGGGTACTGCTTGCATATCGTGAATCCATGGTCGTCCCAACAACAAGTTGTATGCAAGTGGTATGTCTAAGACTTGGAAGATAACATTCTTCTCAACTGGACCAACTCTGAAGTACAATTAGACCTTTAGAAGGCCTTTCAACCTCATCATAGGCCTTTATAGTGATCTTGCACTTAGGATCGATGGCAAATTCAGACATGCCCAATTGTTGGATTACATTGAACGAAATGATATTTAACCCTGCACCATTGTCTATCAGGACTCGACGAACGCGGGTACGAAAGATTTGAACTTCGATATGAAGAGCAAGGTTATGGGGATGACTGAGAGCTCGGTCATCTTCTTCAAAAAAGGTGAGATAGTGAGGCAAGGAGATGTGGTTAACCATAGCTTGGAATTGTTCTGCATCAATATCTGTGGGAACGTTGGTAGTACGTAAAGCTTTCTCAAGGATATCCCTGTGCAAAGGAGATAATTCTAGCAATTCAAAAATGGAGATTTGTGCTTGCGTGCGTTGCAGTTGGCTAACAAGATCATAGTTGGAGATTTTGGAAGTAATTGGTTGTTTAGACGATGAAGCATTTTTAGGATCATTAGCAACTTTTAGGACAACCTTAGATTGCCCCCTAGTGACAGCGTTGAGTGGTTCACCTTGAGAAGATGAAGGCTCAGCCACCCAGAGTACCACCTTGGGTCTAGTATCAGTATGATTTTGAGGAGTGGATCGTGTCCTTAAGACCACTTTTGGTCGTTCATCTTCAGCATCATAATTTGGCCAGTTGTCATTGTTGTAGCTTGTCATACATACGTATTCAATGGGCTCAAGCATGCCTATAACATTATCAGTGTCAGCGTAAGCATAACTAATTTTGGCATCATGATTCTTTTTGGCAGTTACCCTTGAGGTCTCACCCTTTTCATATTCAGGTAATGGTTCTTGGAAAGCCTTATGATTAGTATTCTTAACAAGGCCATCTATAACAACTTTGCCAGTTTTGATGAGGTCTTGAATTACATCTTTGAGTTTGAAGCAATTCTCTATGTTATGTCCCTTACTTCGGTGATAGCTGCAAGTATGATCTTCTCTCCACCATGGAGGTCTAACGGGTGGATCATAAGGATGTGAGTTGTCTGTCAAGGTGACCAATTTGTTTGCAATTAAGGTTTTTAAAACCACTTCATAAGGTTTGACCATAGGTGTGTAAACACGTCGCTTCTTTTCAAATTTAGAGCCTTTGTCAAAGGTTTGTGGTTTCGAACCTTCTTGTTGCTTTGCTGCATAGATGGCATTGGAAAGGTTAAATGTAGGTTCCTTAGTCTTAGGGGTGTCCACTACTCTGTCATTGACAACATACTTGTTTTTGTTCCAAGGTTTTCCTTTGTCTTTACTGTTCCCATTGTTAATTCTATCCTTGTTTATGGTAATATCACCTTTTTTGATAGCAACATCCTCAATGCAATAGGCACTTTCTACCATGGCGTTGAAGGATGTGAATAACTATTTTCTTAGATCAAAGTATAATTTGGGTACAAGTGTGTTGACAAAGATGTCAATTTTTTCAGCCTCGGGCACTTGCCGAGGATACCGAGAGTATAAAGATCTCCATCGTTGAAGGTATATTGCAAAAGACTCTCCTGGTCTTTGTTTGATGTTGCATAAGTCTAGCACTGTCACAGGATGTTGAATGTTGTACGAATATTGCTGGATGAAATGTTGCGCAAGTTTTTCAAATGTTTTAAGAGGAGGACTCAATTTTGTGAACCACTCCATAGCTTTTCCTCTTAGACTTCTAGGGAACAAACACATAAGAAAGGTGTCTTCATGCATAAAGTCCATGCTAATAGCATAGAAATGTCTCACATGGTCGTGAGGGTCACCATTTCCATTGTATTTGTCATACTTAAGAACCTCTATATCCTTAGGAAATGGTAGCATGTATAGACCCCTATCAAATGGAAGAGCGCAAATTGATTCAACAAATGATGTCTTAGGTGGCTCTTTTGAAGTTTGCAGTTGTGTAAATTGTTTTCTTAGTTCTTGTATTTCTTCCCTTAAGATTTCAGCCTCAGTGGGCTCTCGTTTTGCGATAATATGTTCAACATTAAAACCTTGAGGGAGTTTCCATCCCCTAGCTGCCATGTATCAGAAGTATTGGTCTCCATTTTCCTCTAAAGCTCTGAGCATTAGTTTTTGGGCGAAGCCATCTTGTTGAAATTTGATCACATCTTCGCTAGTTACTTCTTCATCACTATCATGATGAGATGGTTTAGGTGAAGGACATGCGCCAGCAACAGCTCTAGGAGTCCTTGGAGGCGTGTGATTACCATCATTATTTTCAAAGGGATTTTGAGGACAAGTTCCTTTATATCCTTTGTAGCATGCCTGATTGTCAGTTTCAGCTTGTTGATTTTCTCTCTCCGTAGCATATATAGCCTCCAAAGTCTTTTGGGTTTCACGCACTTGTTCTTCTAAGCGACGTTTAATTTCATCGAGATGCACCATAGTGACTATACCACTCGTACCCTCGGGTGTCTCAAAGGGTGTACCAAATGGATTTTTGAAACTATAAAGTGGGTTGTGCCGAATGTTAGCTGTTTGTGTTTGATCAAATTCGAGGTTCTTGTCACAAAGTTGTTTGCGAGGACATTTGGGTGGTGTTTCCAATTGTTTGAAAATGAAAGGCATGTGGCTATTTTTACCACCTTGATATCTAGTTGTGACCGGCATGTAAAGAGTTGTCTTTGTTTAGTAGGACAAGAAAAGCAAGCCGAATTTGAAGCTTTTACGATCAGGACTAGTCACTTGTCAAAATGTGATTAGATGGCTTGTCAAACAGTGCTCAAGATCTTACAGCACAGGTGACTCGAGCCGAGTGGACGAGCGAGAAGCTCAATAGTGGATAGCTAGAAAGATAATAGCTGAATTTTGACAAGTGATTTATCAAGACGTTTCAAGACTTACATTCAACGGACTAAACCCATCTTTTCAACTTAGGATGAATTCTTCACACACTGATACGTGACCAGGATCAAGGGTGACTAGCGTGATGCTCCTTAGACCAAACAAATTCGACGGCAAACTCTATTTTTGATCCAAAATGACTCTGGGTGATACTTTTTCAAAAGGAGGGCGACATAAGTTCAACAAATAATGTCGTGCAATAGAATTTTAGGAACAGTGCGATACTTTTTGTCCAGGCGACAGATATTTATACCAAGTGCGACAGAATATTAGACACAATGCAACATAATTTACTACTGACGTGCGACATAATTTTTGAAAAAAATGTCGCGCGATATTTCTCGTCAAAGCGTGCGACAGAGTGCCAGTTTTGTGTAAAAAAAGTCAATTTTTTGTTTTGGAGTTCATTTCAATTTGTCAATCAGACAGTCGTTTCAATCAGACAGCATTTCGTCTCAGCTTGTATCAGTAATCAACAAAGTTTGCAAACAGTAAGTGTTGTAACATGTCTTCAAAACAATTGATCAAGGGTAAAAAAAACCTTGTCAATACGCACTTGGGATATCAGAACAACCTTTCTAACAACTCTTTATTGGAATGTTTATGTTGCAAGAACGTTAACACTGGTCAAAACATCAAAAACAATAGCCAAGCAATCTACCTTAGAGTCACGGTTCATTACTCAACAACTTAGCCCACGCTTGATGCTCCTTCGCCTCACACCAAGTGGTTTCCCACAAGAGATATTGGCTTTGTCATGGAAGTGTCGTAAGCACAACTAAGGGAACACATATGGTGAGTGTAAATCTTGGGGTGATCCGGGTAGTCCACTAGGATCGATCCTTGCACCAAGAAGTTGAGCGGCTAAAAAGGGTAGTTACTAACTTAGAGTTTTTAGATCGGGCTTCCGTTCATAGTGTTCCTCTTGCTCCCAATTATGGGACACCTCACCTTGCGATGAGTAACCAATCTCGCGATCATAAGAGTACCTTAAACATTCTTGCCTAGTGATCTCCCTATGGTCAAAATCTCATAAGCGATCACACTAGGAGAAGACAAACACTATGTCTACCAAAGTTTTGTGTCCTTGGTAGCCTTGAGTTTATAGTGGGTTGGAAGAGCCAGGTAATCGGCTTGTCCCCACTTGGGTCGTCCCTCTCAGATTGTCTGAGAGCAGGCCCTCTAAAGGATCTTAACTAGACAAAGCGGATCAACTTTCGAAAGTCAAGATTTCTGATTCACCACAAGGGTGAAGAACATACTGTCCTATTCCAATTGTTTTCTCCCAAACATGCCAGGAAGATTCAGTTACCCCTTATTTTTGAAACCAAATGGCAAGTCAAGATTTCTGATTCACCACAAGGGTGAAGAGCATACTCTCCTATTACCAAAAGATTCCAATCACAAGTTTTATGTGCCTATAAAAAAATAAACAATTTATTCAATACCGCACATGGAAACAAAAAATAAAGCAAGTTTGGGTTTTTATGCTTTGGGCAGCCCTGCAAACAACGTTAGTAGCCCTTGCACATTTGAAGCTTTGACATGCGTTCTTTTTGTATGCAAGGTTTCGATATTTTCTTCACAAAAAAAAGCAACTTGCAATCACAACTCATTAGCCCATAAGTTAGCACAAAATAATCATAAAAACTGTGAATTAAACCTCTGTAAAACAGTTTAGAAATCTGTTTAAAGACGACAGCAAGCCAGCTACGAAGAAATTTGGTCAAATTCCTCAAGGAATGAGCAAAAAAATGTCAGGCGATACTTTTTGCTAAACAAAAGTCGCGCGATACTTCGCAGTATAAGAGGGCGACAATTTTTGTCTAGGCGACAGTATTTACATGTTCGTGCAATATAATTCTGCATAGAGGGCGATAATATGTAGGCTGCAAGCATGACACTATTTCCAAAAAAGCGTCGCACGACAGTACTATGAACTGTCGCGCGATACTGGAAAAATGTCGCCCAATGCTGCGACTGTAAAAAAAAGAAAATACAGAGCAGTACGGAAAACGTGAGCAAAAACAAGAAAAAGTAGGGCGAATGTACAATCCTACCCCACGGTGGGCGCCAAAAATGTACACTCGAAAGTGTCCCACTCTAAACCCTTCTATCCAAATGATTCCATGAGTTTGGAATGCTTGGATGTCGGCTTAGAGCTCCCTATCCATGGAGTGCAAGAGAGTATATTTCAAGAATAAGAAAGCTCTCAGATGAGCCTTAGAGATACTCTTCTTGCTAGTAAACCATGCAATGGGATGTTCCAAAGACAAGATGCAAGAATGCAAATGTCTCAAGGAGTTCCTCAAGAATGCAATGCAACTAAAGATTAAATTAGAATGAATATGAAAAGTGCAGCTATTCTAAGCATGGATGAGAGTGTTACAATACCATTATTAAGCTACATGTAAAAATGAAAGCTAAGCTAAGCTAGAATGCCATGATGCCATGGATGAGAGAATGTAGACAAGAAATAGAAGTTCTCCACAAAGCTCCAAAGAAACCTGTTAGAAAATCTGCAGCATAACAATATTCAAATGAGGATAGATTGAGGGGGAAAGCTCTCTCTCTTTTAAATATGTACAGACGGTGGAGATCAAGATGAAGATGGTGGATGATCAACGGTTGAATTCGAAAATAGGAGTGATCCATGTGCATGCACAAGTCAACCAATAGAATATAAGTTGACTTGTCATATAAGACAAAAGTCTCACAAGCTTTTTCTTTTATTTGTAAAATAGAAAAAGGACTTTATGTGTGCATTTTAAGTGGGTTAGAAGAATGGGGTCTTTTATTTAATTAAAAGGGGACATGTTCTTTTAATCAAATAATAAACTTAGGATAGCATAGTCAAACTATAGGTTATAATCAAATAAATTGATTATTAGCAATTTGGTCTAGGTAAATGATTAAATTAATTTAGCCAAAATGCTGAGAAGGGGGCTAATAGTCTAGATGACCATTTTTAGGTGATTACATTTGCCCCTCTTTGACTAATGCGTGATCGATTTGGCACATTGGAGTTTGCATCATTCACTAAGTTGGCACATAGACAACATAGTTATTTGCACTCCTAATTTAGCACATGTTGTATACACCATTGATTTGTGTGCTACACCATTGTAGGCTTATCCTCTCATCATCACACTTACTTCCGTGCTTAATGGAGGATAACCCATATCTAGTGGACATGTGCTTGGTTGTATGACTTATCATGATGTTGATTCTTAATAATTCTAGATGCATCTAAGAGGCCTTTATATACAGGCACTCCTAGTGTACTTGTACATTGAATTGAATACTATACAATTATTTTGATCATACTCCGGTCTATTTTGTTCTTGTGTTTTGATTTCCTTGGTCTTGGGTGAATTCTTCCCTAAGAAAAATTCTTATAGTTCGGAAATCACAACAATTATCAAACAATTGTTATCTCATAATCTCACAAAGATTCACTTCCTTTCTACCCACACACATCTTATAGGCTACATTAATGAATCTTTCTAACACTTCATCATCTCTAGAAATGGAGTTCATCTTGTAGGATAAAATTTTGCTGATAAACCTCACATCAAATTTCTTAATATTTCTTACATAATTCCTCTTCCATTCTAGTCAATTTCTATGTTTTGTTGTACAAGCTTTTTCACATTCTTTTCATAATGGGAATTATTCCTTTGTTTCTCAATCCTTTCACTTCATGGATTAGGTCACTAGTAATTTTAATATGTTGATCTCCAATCCAAAAATTATTTTCATATACATGGCTTAGAATTATCCTTACCCAATCCTCATTCTTAGATTCATGGTGAAATATGTATTGCACAACCTTAAGTTGCCCTAGGTGCTCAAAACCTTGCTTACATGTCATATCTTACTCATATACATTGTCAAATTCACTCATAATGTTTTGTGTCTTATATGGTCTCAAACTTACAGTGAATGTATGCCCTATAATCTTCCAAAATTAAAACTTCATCTAGTATCAATGAAGATGTCCCTATAGGGTCATCCTCCAAAGGTGTAATAGGGTTTCTTTTAAATTTATGCCTAGGTTTCTCCAAAATATCATGTATAAGTGAAGGTCCATCTCAAAAATATTCTTGTACAAATTTACTTCAAAAATTAACCTTGAATTTGAAAAATACCTTTGTTGTCACAAATTTAGGGCTTTGATGGAAACTTGATCAAATTACTTCTCAAATTCTTTAGATCATCTTTAATTCTTCTTTCAAACTTCTTGCAATCTCCAAATGATCAAATAGTGTAAAAACTAATCCATCTCAACACTTGAATCCTTACAAAATCTCATCCATATTAATTTTTCATGTACACATAACTCAAAAGCTGATACTATATCCAATAGGCTAAATTTCTTTCTCATGGTCACATGCAATTACATTTCTTTATGCACTCTTAAACATAATTGTCTAGCTTTATTTCCATACTTTCCCAAGTGTACAAAAATTTATGTTAACATTCAAGGGTCTGATCAATTTTCAAGTGCATTATCCCTTATTTCCTTAATGAATTGATTTCTCAAATTGACAAAGGTTTCTCAGCTACAATTTTTTATTTCATCTTGTTTTCAGATGTGTCTTTAGTCTTCTCTACCCATACCTTATTACTAGTAGGTGTTCATTCTTTAACAAATATTTTATCAAGACTTTCAACTTGCTTTCCTTTTACACTTTCAGTGCTTCTTACATTCTTGTTTATATTCCTTCTAAAGTTCATATTCTGTGATCTCATGCTAGGTTTTGTCATGTTGTTCATTCTACAAAACCTTCTTGTATGTCCAAAATTGTTGCAAATTAGACATGCTATAACATTGTTTACATATCTAGCTCCAAATTGATTAGTGTGTATTCTGCAATCTCTAGCAATATATCCAAAATTTTTGCACTTATAACTATAGTTCATGACAAGCTACATAGTATCTATCTAGCATCTAAGATAGTTTACAGTATTGCCTGCATCTAGCAGAGTCTACCAAGATTTCCAGTGTAAGTGATGAAGATCTTAGTGTTAATTGAGCTCTGTAGTGAATTAAGCAAGTATGTTAGTGTCTATCAAGCTCGTAGTGTTAAAAAAGTGAATTTAGTGTTGATTGAGCCATACAATGTCAATTGAGTAATTCAATATCTACTGAGTTTCTTAGTGTTCACTGAGTTCATGCTACTTGAACTAATCAGTATGGATTGAGCTTCAATGTCAACTGAGTGCCAAAGTTTGTTGATTGTTGACAATGTTTTTTGAGTGTCAGAACATCATTGAGTTGTCTTCAAAACTCGAGTTACAACAGTGGGCCAAATTTGTGAGTTATGATGAATTTGATATTGTAGCTGACTCCAAAAAGTAATTAAGTGAATTGATATATATGTAATACATTGTATCATATCCAACTGAAATGTAACATGTATGTGAACAAGTAAGAAGCAAATGAGTGCAAATTGAAGAAGGCTACAAGCAATATAAGGACAAGAAAAGACTTATCTATCAAATTCATGTGATCATTGTAATTCAAGGAATCTTATTCATCAAATCAAAGTTTCAGATCAAAGATCAATCACTGGTTCATCCTAATAGATGCATCAATCAAATCTTTTCACAAGGTGGACTTAATAGTCTTATTCCAAATCTCCTAATAGAGTGCGTACTTCATTATATGTTTGTAAATCCTTTAACAAGGTGGACCTAATAGTTATTATTATTCCTAATAGGACAGGTCATCAAAAGTGACCAATTGTAAGCTTTAACAGGCCAACTTTATATTGTAGTCATAAAGATTGTGGGTATCATCCCCACCCCAATTTTACTTTCTATTTTGGAAGGTTTATGGGTTAGCATATCTTGTGTCAAAGTGTTAAAATATTTAATTACTTTCATTCTTTCATGCATGATCAAATTATGTGGTGATGGTTTAATTGGTGAATTAAGTTTAAAGTTTTATTGGTTCCTAATTCACCCCTCCCCCCTTAGTAACCTAGCCTATATTACATTTCCAAAAATTGGTATCAGAGCATTTGATTCACACATTAGAAGTTTGGTAGCTTGAGAAAATATCAAAGGCAATGGAAGTCTATATAGATTGGAGAAAGCTATTGAAAATGAAAAGTTGGATCTACAATTAGGCATGGACAACTCAAGAAAGAAAAGGAGAAACTCTCCCAATCCCTAAAAAGAAGAAAAGATCTTGCAACATAGACGAATGAAAATCTCTACACAGAAGAAAGTATTGAAGATATTTGTCAAGAAATAAGTTTAGATGAAGCTAATGCAACAATCACAGATCTACTTGACAAGAATCTTACTCTTCATGAAGAAGTCAAAAAGTTGAAAAGAGAACAAGAAATTCAATCAGTCAGATTATGCAAAGTCATGGAAAAAAATGACAAAGCCAATGAAGAAATAGAAGAAAAGGAAAATGAAATTAATCACCTATCTCTTCAACAATCATATCTAATTGATCAACTCAATGATGCAAATCAAGAGCTTATCAACTTAAGGAAAAAAAATGAAATATTGAAGAATGACCTTAGTATAGAGAAGTAGACCAATGAGAGGATAATGAATTCACAAGAAAGCATGAATCAGTTGGATAAGAAAACTCAATTCAGACACAAAGGAAAAGCTAGATTAGAATACATATAAGAAGGTAAATAATCTCAACAAGGAACTCAAAAGAACAAAAGGCCTACATGTAGTCATTGTGGAAAAATAGGTCATACATCAAACAAGTGTTGGAGAAATGGTAAATCAAAGTTCAGTGGAAAATGTTATAGTTGCAACCAACTAGGACATAAAATAGGTGAATGCATAGAGAAACCTAAGTTTGAAGGAAATTGTCACAATTGCAACAAACAAGGACACAAATCTTCAGAGTGAAAGACCAAGAAATGGAACCCAACATAAATTTTTTTCAAAGCCATATCTAGTGGGGATTACTGTACATGGTGCAGATGTCACTACTATGGCAAGTTTGAAAATAAAGTTTTGGAGTAGGTAGCACAAAAGATAGCTATTAACCAAGTAGAATTATCTATAATTCTTGCTCAACTTGAAAATTATGTAAATAATGTTGTTTCTTTATTTTTCAAGTTAAGTGATACATCTATCTTCACTTACGAAATAAAGGATAAACTATCCAAGATAGATGAGGACATGAAGGCAAGTGCACAGTAATTATCACTTGATCCCAGTTGTAGCTCTACACATTTTGTGAAGATCAGGTACTTGACAGATCTTCAAGAAGAATTATTAAGGAAAGAAGCTAGGATTACGGCCACACTTTCAAAAATTCAAGGCATGATCTTTCCCAATGTGGATGAACTATGAAAGCATATTGGACATGCAAAGTCATTGATCCATCACAATAATTTCTCCATAGCTAAACACATGATGGAACTTTCAGCAGAAGTACATATAGCCTTGCATGCATCTAAGGTATTGCAAGAGAATTAGGACAAGAGCATGGAAATTATTTTGAAGGTACACAATGTTTTCTTGTCACATTTTTGTGTTAACTTGTAAATATTTTTCACCTTTGGCATTTATGTCAAAAAGGGGGAGAAGATTCTTGGTATATTATCATACTCTATATATATGTATGGCAGAGAGATATATGTATGGGGAGTAGTAATATGAAAGGAAACACATGTACAAATAGCAAAAAATATGTTTACAAAAGCAATTTTGAAAAATAAAAAAAATGAAGTAAAAACAAAGTAAGAGGTTACCAAGCTACAACAGTAAACATTAGTCAAAATTGAGTTGAAGACCCAGATTGTTGACAAGGGGAGTTTTGACTTGTAATTTTGAGAATTCAATTTTTTGGTATAATAAGTGTTTTTTTCACTAATGCCAAAGGGGGAGATTGTTGAAATTAAAGTCAAATTTTCTATTAGTGACTTAACACTTAGTTAGTTAGTTTCATTGTTATCAAGCTCTACAATTGCTACCAAGATTACCATACTTCTAGTAGTTGTAACTGAGTGTTTTAGTTGCTATTGAGCTAATCAATTAGACTATAGTTCATGACAAGCTTCATAGTATCTACCTAGCATCTGAGATAGTTTATAGTATTGCCCAAGTGTAATAGATTCTACCGAGATTTCTAGTATAAGTGATGAAGATCTTAGTGTTAACTGAGCTCTGTAGTGTTAACCAAGTATGTCAATGTCTATCAAGCCTGCAATGTTAGCAAAGTGAATTCAGTGTTGATTGAGCCATGCAGTGTCAAATGAGTAATTTAGTATCTACCAAGTTTCGTAGTGTTCATTGAGTCATACAATGCTAACCAAGTTCCTTCTACTGAAAGTGATCAGTATAGACTAAGCTTCAATGTCAACCAAGTGCTAGAGTCTACTGAGGGTTGACAATGTTTTCCAAGTGTCAAAACATCACCGAGTTGTCTTTAGAACCTGAGCTACAACAATGGGCAAACTTTGTGAATTATGATGAATTTAGTATTGTAGCTAACTTTGGAAGGTAAGTAAGTGGATTGATATATATATATATATATATTATCATATCCAAATGAAATGTAACATGTATGTGAACAAGTAAGAAGTAAATGAGTGCAAATTGAAGAAGTCTACAAGCAATATAAGGAAAAGCAAAGTCTTATCTGTCATAGTCAAGTAATCATTGTAATTCAAGGAATCTTATTCAAAAAATCAAAGTTGTAGATCAAAGATCAATCACTAGTTTATCCTGATAGGTGAATCAGTCAAATCCTTTCATAAGGTGGACTTAACAATCTTATTTCAAATCTCCTAACAGAGTGCATACTTCATTGTATGTTTGTAAATATTTTAACAAAGTGGACCTAATAGTCCTTATTGCTCCTAAAGGGTAGGCCATCAAAAGTGACCAATTTTAAGCCTTAACATGCCAATGTTATACTATAGTCATAAAGCTTGTGGGTACCATCCCAACCCCAGTTTTACTTTCTATTTTGGAAGGTTTCTAGGTTACCATATCTTGTGTCAAAGTGTAATGAATGTTTTATTGCTTTTATTCTTTCATTCATGCAACTAGATTAGATTATGTGGTGATGGTTTAATTGGTGAATTTAGTTTAAAGTTTTGTTGGTTCATGACCCACTCCTCCCCTCTTAGTAACCTAGTCTATATTAAATTTCCAACACTTACATCAACTGGGCAAGTGGTGAGTGATGAGCCTATAAATTTTAATATTTATATCCATTTATTATAACACTTTATGCCATGATTGAAATATATTTTTGAAGCCATTTCCATACATTAACTTGATTTATGAAGCATTAATTATGATAAATGACTTATTGATTAGCATTTGTATGTGTAGATAGTTAATAATAAATTGTGACAATTTATTATGATAAATGGTTATTATTGAATAATAATTATCTTGAAATGATTAAAAAGTTTTTTGTGAGGTATTTGAGTCATTCATGTAGCTCAAAGGAAGGGGAAGCAAGTTGACACTTGTCAATAATTAGCATTTACTATAAATCTAGAAAAAGTAAAAAATGCAATTTCAGTAAAATAGGCATAGCTCACTCAATTCTTAATGAAAGTAAGAATGTCTTATAGATTTGGAAATATGACACTTAGTCAACATTCTTCTATTTATTGCAATTCAAGTTACAACTTCAAAAGAGGTTGGATAATATTTGGATTTTATTTATGAAGATCAACAAATATCCAAGAAATCAGCTTTATTGTAAAAGATTCTAAACAAACTCTTTTTACAAATAGCCAAGAAGACAAGTTGTAATAGGAATCTTCTCCTTAGTCATTTTTTAGAATAAGTCTCTTTCTTGTTTAAAGGAATGATGAGACACTTTTTAGATGGTTGTTACAAAATTGTAATCCAGTATTTGATATAGATAGATATATAGAAAGTTGTAGTTTGTATTACATAGGTCCTACAACCATTACTGTGTAGTTTCTTGTAGTTTCTTGCATCCATTACCATGTACTTAGATTTATTTCAAAAATTTTTATAGTTTTTGTTTTGCAATGATATAATAACTTATAGAGTTTCACGGTGCATATAATTTTTAGAGCTATTTTAAGTATATATCATGGGTCAATAATTAAATGAGTTAAATGAAATATTTGGATGTTTCTTTGGATGCCCAATCCATGAGCATGAAGCTCTAGTTTCCAGACTAATCATTTGACCAAACATTTTTGTGTCATTTTTAGGGAATAGGTAAAGTTATGAGTGTCTCTATGTTTATAGCAGCTCTATCATTTTTCTAGAATCTCAGTTTCATTTCAAAGCACTTAGGATTATAAAAGTTTGCAGCAACACAATATGGATTTTAGATCCATGAAGGATAAGAATGAAGGGCCAATATCATTTTTATAAAGTTTGGAAATCAATGAAGACATGTTCTCTAGTATCATAGAGGAATTTTGTTCACATAGTGATGATAAAGTTTTGATTCATGAGGAGGAAAATGAAGACAATCTTGGTTTACAAAATGAAGAAATCACCATACACAAGGTTGTTGCTGAAGATGAATGTGATATTAAATTAGAACTCTTACTTCAAGAAGAGAGCTACAATAAAGAAGCAACTCATCTACACAAAGCCAACAAGGAGGGTTCAAAATTTTTTCTTTCATGATGGTGTCCTATTATACATCTCATTCATATGAAGGAAAATAAATCTTCACAAGCTATGTTTGCAAAAAAATGAGAAGTTTAAACTAAAGATAAATATTAATATGCAACTAAAACAAAAGGAGAATTGTTTCAACTTACTTATGCACTTTAGTATAACAATAAATATTGTCAAAATGAAGAAATAAATGAGTTGGTTCATTTCTTTCCAAAATTATTGTTGTTTATTAAGTTTTTATTTATGCTACTAGTGTTTCTAATTGCTCATAAGCATGTGAAGCATTGGAGGTTACTGAGAAGAGGAATATACTTCAAAAAACTAGTTAATCATTTTGTTTGAGTATGTCATGCAATATGGTTAGTGTAGGTTAGGATAGGTTTTAGAATAGGTTTTTCATTGAATAAGTGTTATCACACAATGTCTTAGAGCTAGTAGTTGTCTATTTTAGTTTGTTTCCTAGTTATTCTTGAATTAATAATTTTTTTGGAGGAGTTCACCGTTGGTTGGTTGCTCACATTTCAAATCATTTTTCAAGGGTCTGAGTGAGTCAAGTCTCTAACTTTGTAAGAGAGTCCTTGCATATATTTCCAAAAGTTACATTGAGTAGTTGAGTCTTCATGATGTCAAGAATGTCTATTCAATGACAATGTCTATTTCGTATTATCTATAGGTTTCCTATTGTAACAGTTAGTCTTGCAATAATTACTATCTCATTTTAACAGCTAGTCCTGTAGCCACCACTATCTGAATTTAATAGTTAGTCCCACAACCACTCTATGTGACTAAGCGATTCTTTTACAAAAACTACTATGTGATTCAAAAGACAACTTGCACCAAGTATGAGAACATCTATATCTACTCATATTACATATGCAACACTCTTCGAGGGACCTAAATATTGAACAATAAAGGGACGCATATTCTCAGCTATTTGTAAAGTTTGAAGTATCTTGCAACAACACAAATGATGCTATATTTATGATTTTCATTTATTTATAGTATTGATCATTTTTAGAAATTGATTATCTATGCATTTCAAATTTTTTTTTTCAATTATCATTATTCTACTCACATGCTTCATTAGTGATTTATTTTGTTTCCCTCATAAATAAGTTATCATTTGAGGACAAACAACCTTTTAGTAGGGGGGAACACATGTATTCCTTTTATTATTGTTGTCATAGACCATAGGAGGATGACCTTTCATGTATATTTTGTATACTACCTCTGACATTCTTGATGGTTGATTGAATTTGTCACAAGATTTCATGCTATAAGCTTTCACGTCTAACTAATACCTATCCCCTACTTGAGGACAAGCAACATTTTAGCCAGGAATGATGAGCCTATAAATTGTAATATTTATACCCATTTATTATAATATTTTAACCCATGATTGAAATATATTTCCATGCCATTTCCATACATTAACTTTTTTTATGAAGCCTTAATTATGATAAACGATTTATTGATTAGCATTTGTATGTGTAGATAGTTAATACTAAATTGTGATGATTTATATGATAAATGGTTATTGTGGAATAAGAATTATGTTGAAATGATTAAAAAGTTGTTTGTGAGGTATTTGATTCATTCATGCAGCTCGAAGAAGGGGAAGCAAGTTGACACTTGTCAATAATCAACATTTACTGGAAATGTAGAAAAAGTCAAAAAATGCAGTTTTAATAAAATAGGCATATCTCAATCAATTCTAAATAAAAGTAAGAATGTAATAAATATTTGGATAGATGAAACCAAGGTGCAAAAACAATTTTTAGAGCTAGAGTTAGTTTATAATAGTTAATGAGAAGTATGGATAAGAAGTTGACTGAGTAAAACATGATACATTTGAAGGCAACAGTAAAACCACTTTTAGTAAAATGATCATATCTTCCATGTTTCTTAATGAAATTAAGATTTAAAAAATTATTTGGATAGAAAAAAATGAGGAGCATAACTTGGTAGAATAATTTGATCTAATTCAAAGTAACAAAAGAGAACCATGTGTTTGAAGTGGACTACTAAAAAAGGTCGAACAAAAATCAACACACTTAGTCAACCTTCTTCTATTTATTGCAATTCAAGTTAAACATTAAAGAGAGGTTGGATAATATTTAGATTTTACTTATGAAGAGAAAAAAATATACAAGAAATCATCTTTGTCATAAAAGGGTCCAAACAAACTCTTTTTACAATCATCCATGAAGACAAGTTGTAATAGTACTCTTCTCCTTAGTCATTATTTTAGAATAAGTCTCTTCATTTTCTAAAGGAATGACAAGAAACTTGTTAGATGGTTGTTAAAGATTCAATAAGCTTATATATTCAAACTTTTAATCAAGCATTTGGTATATATATAAAATTTTGTAGATTGTAATACACAGTTCCTACAAACATTACTATGTAGTTTCTTGTAGTCATTTCTATGTACTTAGATTTATTTCAAACATTTTTATAGTTTTTATTTTTCAATGATAGAATATCTTAGAGATTTTTATAGTGCATATACTTTTTAGAGCTATTTCAATTATACATCCTTGGTTGATAATTAAATGAGTTCAATGAAATATTTGGATGCTACTTTGGATGCACAATCCATGAACATGAAACTATTGGAATAATTTAGAATAACTAAGAGAAGGGAGAGGTGAATCAGTTATCCAAGGTCCAAATGTATAGATATAACTTTTTAGTACTTAACAAATACATGTGAATGCATTGATTATATCATCCAATATCTCAAACCTTAGTATATTACTCTCCTAGGTCAAATGAACTTTGTAGAAATATAAACATGAAATACCAAAAATTCAATCACATAATTTAACACAAGGATTTAATGTGGAAACACAATTTGGGAAAAACCACTAGTGATATGCTACCAATTTTTACTCTTCTAAAGTGAGCCCTATGAGGAGCCAACCCTATTAAAGGTTACAATGCACACTATTAAATGTGACCTTCATTAAAGTATTTCAATCACCCTGTTAGGAGTGAGCCTTGTCAAAGGACTTTAGAACATTCCATTAGAATGTAACCTTATTAAAGTATTTACTCATGACTATTAGGTCAAACTTAATCTAAAGGATTTATCCAGATCGATACAATTGCTAGAAAGTAATTGTAGGACTTGATTTATTAACAAAAAAAATCACTTGCAGATTATAGATCTCTCATTCCTCTCTCCATTCTTCTTGGCATTCTTTCCCCTTCATCTTTGACTACTTGTTCACCCTTCAAGCCTTCACCTCCTTAAGCCTTCATGCTTAGTATTCCAATTGTAGATTCATTCCTTAGGCCACCATATGAAGAAACACCTCACTTACACACTTGACACTATTTCTTCTGACCTCGTATCTCCTTATATAGAGAATTTCAATCTTTTTCCTCTTAATCTCCACCATCCATCTTAGGATTAGGTAAAATTAATTAAATCTACCCTCTTTTCCATTTTTTTCCATTCTAGAAACTTCCCTTACAATCCTCTTCAAAATCATCTTCAAATGGTTTATCTTGAACTCTATGCCACCAGCTCATCATACTTATCTTCAATACACTTCACATAATTCAAGAAATCAACTTTGTTAACTCAAATTCATCAAATCTTCATCAAACTCTTTATACTATCACTCTAAAATAACATGTTGTTTTCTCAACAATAACTATCTTCTAATGCTTGGTCAACACTAGGTTTCTTGGCATGAACTAAGTTTTACTGGTGCTCGACACACACAAAAATTCCTTCTCTTGGCACATATTGAATTTTTCTTTTCTTGACCACAAATTTCTACTTGGCCTAAACTAAATTTCTTGACTTCCACTATTTTCTTGGTCAAGCTTGGCATACAAATTTCTTTGCTTTTTCTTCTTCTTGTCTTTTCTCAAGTATCCTTTTATTGTAGCCTTAAGTAGATAAAAAATACATTATATCATCAAAGTCTTACTTGGTCTTAGAGCTCCTTTTATACACCTATAACTCAACCTTTCTCTAGGTACTCTTGTTATCCTTTCTTTTCAAATCCTCTTAATCAATCAATCAAATGATAGCATTAAGACCCAAGTTAGCAATTGTCTTACCAGCAAGTAGCATGTTTGACATTAGTGACAAAATAATGATTGTTCTCATGATAGGTTTCAATAATCTCCTTCATTTCTATACTTCAACAATCTTCTTTTTCAACACAAATTTGAGTTTCTAAACCAATCATTTGACCAAACAATGAGTGAAGAACTCAAGCATTGATATAGTAGAATGCTTTGTCATTAATTAGCAATTAGTTAAAAAAAAGTTACAAAGTGTTGCAAATGTAACTACCGGTAGACTGACACATCAATCATGGCATAAGAGTGAAGGAAGGTGTGGAAGCAAAATGGCCATAGCTAAGTCACCATTGATGTGACAATACAAGAGGAGGTATAAACATGACAAAACATGAAATTGAGAAAAATAATAGAATGCAGATAAGGAATGCAAGGTCCTACATCTAGCTATAGACTAACAAGAAGATAATATGGCCTATAAGCATAGGCATCTATGGATAGGTAATTATGGGTTTCTTGTGTCTATGCTTACTGTACATTTCAAAGTTAAAATTATTGTTTGAGCAAGACAACTTTAGGGTTTCAATCCATAATCAAAGAATGTGATTGAAGGATAATTTATTACTCATTGTAAGTGTTGTTTGCTGAAAAAAGAGAGAAGAAGACTATTATTAGGAGGATGAGACAAGGACTTGATTGTTGTTGTAAATATGTAAACTAGATAACTTGATAGACAAGGTCAGTTGTAAATAGTGTGCAATAGTAGACAGGTGCAAAGTACATGAGAGGGAGAAGGGTAGAGAGTAGAAAAATCTCACCCAAGCCATAACAACAATAGAAAATTGGAGCATTATCAAGAAGCCACAATAGAGGATTTGCTAGCATGAATGCTGATGGTATTCCATTGGGGGATTACCCTAAGAATTTCAAGAGCATGTGGGATATTGTTGGCATGATTGACATGTTGAATTCATGACCGTGTTTGTCATTAATGTCAACATAGCAATAATTCTACGAGGACTAGAAAAGTAGTAGATATATATTAAGGTTGTATGGATAGAGTAATGATGGTCAGGTCAAGTATGATTAAGGACATTTTCTACACTATGTCCCGATGATGTGGTTAAGTGTGCATGAGTTAAGTCAAAGACATGTAGAATATATGCTTGATTTATAGAGTAGTATAGAGACATAGCATCCAAGAAGTAGTTTCTAATGAATGGATTGTATCTCCTAACCGAGATAGAATCATGATATGTGAGGTTAGATAGTGATAGTATAAATTTTGATGATGATGTTAGTGAGTGCACAAGTTCCAAGGTTGCACGTGTAAGAAGTTGTAAAGATTGTGAGTCAACAATGTTGTGTAATTATAATATAATTAATTATCTTAATGTGGTCTTATTATAATTAATTGGGAAAGCCTCAAGGCCAAGGCCAAATCAAGGAATTTTTTTGAGGAAGGTTATTTCATTTTGGTCAAGTGCAAATTTGTGAAGACATAAAAGAAGTGTTTAGTAAATGTGAGTAAGCAATCCAAGGGATTATTGGATGTGAAATTGGTGATCTGATGACAAGATCAGAAGTCCAATTGATAGGATAGAGGAATAAGAAGTACAAGTACAATTTATTTCTATTGTTCTGCTAGGGATAATACAAAGGCTAGTTGGATAATGAGTTTTGTGGTCTTTGTTAGCATGAATGCTGATGGTATTACTTTTGGAAGTATCGTAAGAATTTCTAAAACACTTGGGGAGATTGTTAGCATGATTTACATGTTGCATTCATGACCATGCTTGTCATTGATGTCAGCATAGCAGTAAGTTTGTGAAGTAAAGATATCAGATTTTCACAATCCATTTGCAGTAAGTTTGTGAAGACTAACATAGCAACAAACATGGAACTTAGTTGTATGGATAATATTTTAATTGTCTAGTGATGCGTATTTATGGACACGTTCTATACAATGTCCTAATGTTAAGGTTCAATTCACAATATCTGAGTCAAAGATGTGTAGAAGATATGCTTGATTTATAAAGAGCAGTATAGAGACACAATACCTAAGAAGCAATTTTTGATGTTTGTATTATATCTTCTAACAGAGATATAATTTGGAGATGCGTGGTCAGCCAGTGACATAAGATAGTCTAATGATTGATTAGTGAATGCGCAAGAACTAGTGTCACACATGTGAGAAGTTTTATAGACTGTGAGTTAAAAATGCTATTGTAATTATAAATTAATTAATTATCTTATTATAAATAATTGGGAAAGCCTCAAGGCTGACTCAAGGAATTATTTTGAAGATACGGTATAAAGGAAAGATGATTTACTTGTTGGTAATGTAGAAGTATTCATTATATTGAATACAAAGTGCAAAAAGGAGTGGAGTGTTTGGTGAATGTGCATAAGTGATCCAAGAGATTATTAGATGTGAGATTTGTAATCTAGTAACAAGGTTAGAAGGAGTAGATGTCTAGTTGACATGATAGAGAAAGAGGAAGGAGAAGTACTATTCATTTCTATTATTCTACATGGAATGATACAAAGATCATTTGGATAGTGGGTTCATTGGTCTTGCCCCTAAAGCTATTTGGACAATGGGTCCATCTGTCTTCTACAACTAGCAGGATTGGCACAACTCCTAATAGGGTTGGAATCTCCTAACAGGGATTCATAGTATCCTAATAGGTACTGATATGTACTGAATTTTGTTATAGACTCCTAACATGGTCCATCCTCTAACAAGGAATAATAATATTAGTACATCATCTTGTAGGTATCATCCCTAATGAGGTTTTCCCTCTGATTAAGGGTTTCTCTAGTTAACATATCTGGTGTTATTGTAAATGGGTATTTTATTGTAGTTTTTTATTATATTGCTCATATGGTCAAAGTCTAATAAGGTTGATAATTGTGATATTAGTCGGATAACTGATTCACCCCCCTAGTTATATTGGAAAACTATATATTCTAACAATTGGTATTAGAGCATCAGGTCCTTGAATAGAAAGCTTAATAGCTTTGGGAGATTAGTGATGAGTCATTTTAGAAAAGATAGTCCTAACTCTAATGGAGGAAATTTTGACACCTAGAAGATGGAGCTTCTTGGTGAGACACCTAAAATGTGTAAATAACTAAGCATTGAGTTTCTAGATCTAGGATCCTTTTGTTGCATACAAAATAATAGAAACACAAGCAAAGATAGATTTAGATCAAAATAAGACAAGAAGATCAAATAAGGTATTGATCTACTTATGGAAAGAGAACTAGAAGGTATGGAAATTTTTATTTGTTGGACATGTAAAGAGTTTGGTCATTATGCATCTAGATGTCCTAAGAGAGTTAAAAAATCTAGAAAGAATTCACTTTCTAATGAAGATGAAGAATTTAAAGGAAGTATGGAAATATTCTTGAATAACTATGATGATGAGGTTGAATAGGTTAAGAAATATGAAGTAATAGAAGAAATAGGTTTGGTAACTATTATTGATGATTATGTGGAATGAGATAATCTAGGTATTGTTAGATACAATGTATAAGTTTTCTTTGAGACTAAAAATGATCTGAAAAATGATGTACAAACTATTGAGCAGAGAGGAGAACAAAGATCTAAACCAAGAGATGAGATATCGACTCCCACCTCTAATAAAAAAGACAAAGAATCACCCTCCAGAGCAACTAATTGGAAGAAAAGACAAAGTGTGATGACAAGAAATAGAGTTAATGATGAATTATGTATGATTTCTCAAGTTGAACCTAAGAGTGTAGGTGAAGTATGTAAAGATGATCATTGGATTAAAGTAGTGAAGGAAGAACTAGATCATATTGTGAAGAATGAAACATGGGAATTAGTTCCTAGACCTAAGGACAAGTATGTTGGGTATTCAAACAAAAGATGAATGAGCAAGGAAAATTTGTAAGAAACAAGGCTAGAATTGTGTGTAAAGGATATTCACAACAAGAAGGAATAGACTATGAGGAGACATATGTCCCTTTAGCCAAAATGGAAGTAGTAAGAATGTTCTTGGATTATGTAGTGAATAAGAAGTTCAATGTACATAAGATGGATGTTAAATCAACTTTCTTGAATGGAGAACTTGAAGAAGAGGTATACATTAAGTAGCCTGAAGGTTTCCCTCTAGAAAAAGACATAGATATTATATGCAGACTAAAGAAAGCTCTATATGGACTAAAGCAAGCACCTAGTACTTGGTACTCAAGATTGGATAAATATTTAACAAAACTTGGATTTGTTAAAGGTATGATAGATAATAACTTGTATTTGAGAGAAATTGAGAATGGTTTGTTGATAATAGTAATATTTGGAGGTAATTATGAAATAAGTGATAAGTTTGTTGAAGCAATGAAGAAGGAGTTTGAGATGGGCATGATAGGAGAAATGAAGTTTTTCTTAAGGTTGTAGATTGTGTAGAATAGTGATGGAATTTTTATTTCAAAAGCTAAGTAATTGAAAGATTTGTTGAAGTAATTTGGATTATAAAGTTGTAAGCCTATTAGTACACCTATGATAACTAGTCACAAGTTATCTAGCAAGAATAAGACACCTATCGTTAAGTAGAAGAAGTATAGATCTATGGTTGGAGGTTTGCAGTATCTGACTCACACTAGACTAGATATAACAAACATAGCTAGGATTGTAGCTAGATTTCAAGAAGATCCTAAGGAGTATCATTATGCAACAGTAAAGAGGATACTCATATATTTGAAAGGAACATTTGATTATGGAATATAGTATGATAGATCAAGTGATTTCACTCTATGTGTATATACTAATGCAAATTGGGTAGGTAGTATGGATGATAGAAAGAGCACCAGTGGTGGAACATTTTTTCTTGGAGGAATATAGGTTTCTAGGTTGAGCAAGGTTCAAGATTGTATTTCATAGTGTATAGCTGAGGCAGAGTATGTAGCAGAAACAAATAATTGTAATCAAGTTATGTAGATGAGAAATATGCTGAAAGATATTGGGATTGAGTTTATGGAACCTATTGTCATATACTATGATAAAAAAATTATAGTAAGTATGTATAAGAGTCTTGTGTTGCATTCTAAGACTAAGCATATATATACTGAGTATCATGTCTTAAGAGATAAGGAAACATAAAAGGAGATTAGATTGGAATATGTGAGTACCAAAGATCATATTGCAGATATCTTAATGAAGCCCTTACCTAAAGATACATTTGAGTACTTAAGAGGAATGCTTAGGGTTATGCCCCTTCCTATTTTTGAGTAGATTATGCATAGAGTGCATCAGTCGAGTGGCACATAATACTATTATTAGACTGGACTGAATGCTGTTGCTTCCCGTATGGGGGAGTATCTACGATGAGTTGAGTCATTGATGACTCTTGGTATTTAGTATTGAATAGTTTCTTTGGACACTCGAGCTAGCTATAAATTGAAGTAGTAAATTGACATAATGAGGCCTTTGCCATTGATGTCAATGGGGGAGAGAGTGCATGAAAAACATCCTCTAGTTGAATGGGGGAGAGGCAATTGCATATCTATATTAGGGAGATTTAGAAAGATTCATGAATATCTCTATGGGGGAGATATACAACATCGAATAGTGTTATAGAGGTTTTCAAATTTGATTAATGAAGAGGACTTGAAAAGATGAGAATAACAATGATAAAGTACTATTTCATATTCTTGAAACCTAGATGTTTGTCAACTATGTTTCCATCAATGCCAAAGGGGGAGATTATTAGCATATATACTGATGGTATTACTTTAGGGGAGTATCCTAAGAATTGCAAGAAAACTTGGGAGATTGTTAGCATGATTTCTATGTTGTATTCATGCCTGTGTTTTTTAGTGATGTCAACATAGCAGTAAGTCTCTAAAGATAGATAGACAAAAAAACATAGATCTTAGTTGTACAAATAATGTTTTGATTGTCCAGTGATGCACATTCATGGACATGTTCTATATAGTGTCTCAATCTTAAGGTTTTATGTACAATATCTAAGTCAAAGGATATGCCCAATTTACAAAGAGCAGTACAGAGACAGAGTACCTAAGAAGCAATTTCTGATGTTTGTATTATATCTTCTAAAAAAGATATAATCTAGAGATGTACAGTTAGCCAGTGAAATGAGATAGTATGATGATGTAATCAGTGAATGAGCAAGCCCTAGTGTCACACATGTGAGAAGTTGTATAGATTGTGAGCCAATAATGATATTGTAATTATGAATTAATTATCTTATTATGATTAATTGGGAAAGCCTAAAGGCTAACTAAAGGAATTATTTTGAAGATACAATATAAAGAAAAGATATTTTCCTTATTTGTAATATACAAGTAATTATTATAATATTAAATGTGAAGTGTGAAAAGGAGTAGAGTGTTTGGTGAATGCGAGTAAGATATCCAAGGGATTATTGGATGTGAGATTTGTGATATGGTTAGAAGATCAGAAGAAGCATAAGTCTAGTTAATAGGGTAGAGAAAGAGGAAGGCATAGTACTATTAATTTCTCTTATTCTACAAGGAATAATACAAAGATCATTTAGATAGTGCATCCATTGGTGTTGCCCCTGAAGCTATTGGTATGGTGGGTCCATCTGTCTTCTACAACTCCTAATAGGGATTCAAAGTCTCCTAATAGGGACTGATATATATTGAATGTTGTTATAGAATCCTAAAGGTTTTCAAATTTTATTGATGAAGAGGATTTGAAAAGATGAGAATAATAATGACAAAGTACTATTTGATATTCTTGAAACCTAGATGTTTTTCAACTATGCTTCCATCAATGCCAAAGGGGGAGATTATTAGCATATATGCTGATGGTATTACTTTAGGGGAGTATCCTAAGCATTGCAAGAAAACTTGGGAGATTGCTAGCATGATTTCCATGTTGTATTCATGCCTGTGCTTTTTAGTGATGTCAACATAGCAGTAAGTCTCTAAAGAAAGACAGACAAAAAGAAATAGATCTTAGTTGTATAGATAATGTTTTGATTGTCCAGTGATGCACATTCATGGACATGTTCTATATAGTGTCTCGATCTTAAGGTTCAATGTGCAATATCTGAGTCAAAGGATATGCCCAATTTACAAAGAGAAATATAGAGACAGAGTACCTAAGAAGCAGTTTTTGATGTTTGTATTATATCTTCTAAAAAGGATATAATCTAGAGATGTACAGTTAGCTAGTGAAATGAGATAGTATGATGATGTAATCAGTGAATGAGCAAGCCCTAGTGTCACACATGTGAGAAGTTGTATAGATTGCGAGCCAACAATGATATTGCAATTATGAATTAATTATCTTATTATGATTAATTGGGAAAGCCTAAAGGCTAACTAAAGGAATTATTTTGAAGATACAATAGAGAGAAAATATATTTTCCTTATTTGTAATGTACAAGTAATTATTATAATATTAAATGTGAAGTGTGAAAATGAGTAGAGTGTTTGATGAATGTGAGTAAGCTATCCTAGGGATTATTGGATGTGAGATTTGTGATATGGTTAGAAGATCAGAAGAAGCAGAAGTCTAGTTAATAGGGTAGAGAAAGAGGAAGGAGTAGTAATATTAATTTCTCTTATTCTATAAGGAATAATACAAAGATCATTTAGATGGTGCATCCATTGGTGTTGCCCCTGAAGCTATTTGGATAGTGGGTCCATCTATCTTCTACAACTCTTAACAGGGATTCAAAGTCTCCTAATAGGGGCTAATATATATTGAATGTTGTTATAGAATCCTAATAGGGTCCATGCTCTTGTTCGAAATATAAGGTATACTAGGTTACTAAGAGGGGAGAGGTGAATTAGGAAATAATAAAACTTCATCGTACTTGACCAATTATTCCTTCATATAGTCTTCTGATCTAATTGCATGCATGAAAGAATGAAAGCAAATAAAAATTCATAACACTTTGACACAAGATATGGTGACCCAAAAAAATTCCAATTAGAAAGTAAAATTGGGGTGGGGATGATACCCAAAAGCTTTAGTATTGCAGTATAAAGTTAACCTATTAAGTCTTACAATTGACCACTTCTGGTGATCTTCCCTATTAGGAGCAATACAGACTGTGAGGTCCACCCTGTGAAAGGATTTACAAACATACAATGAAGTATGCACTAAATTAGGAGATTTAGCAAAGATTTTTAAGTCTACACTATTAAAGGATTTGGCTGATGCACCTATTAGGATGAACTAGTGGCTGATCTTTGATTTGCAACTCTAATTTGCTGGTTTAGATTCCTTGTATTACAATGATCACCTGACTGTGATAGATAAAACTTTGCTGTCCCTTATATTTCTTGTAGCCTTCTTTAATTTTAACTTCTACTCATTATATTCCCTTCACTCTCATTATTGGATATGATATAATATATTACATATATACCAATCCAAACAATAACTTACTGGAGTTGGCTACAATACAAATTTCATCATAATTCACAAAGTCAGCCCAACTATTGTAACTTAGGTTCTAAAGAAAAAATTGGTGATGTTTAGACACATGAAAAATACTATCAACACTCGGTAATCTTTGGCTTTCAGTTAAATTTTAATCTCAGTCCATACTAATCAATTTCAAGGAGCTTGAACTCAGTCAAAACTATGTGACTTGGTGAACTCCAAGAAACTTGATAGCAACTAGATCACTAGGTTGACATTGCATGTGACTTGGTCAAAACTAGATCCACTTTACATCATTGGACTTGGTTAACACTACAGAGCTTGGTTAACACTATGATCTTCTTCACTTCCACTGACTAGCTCGGTAGCCTCTACTACACTTGGTTTGCACTGAACTTTATCTCTGAGGCTTAGTAAACCATATGTAGCTTGGCAAACACTGAATTTTTAGCTTGGAAAACACTGAAAATTAACTTAAGTGCATGGTAGAAACTATATTTTGACTACTTAGCTTGGGAACAACTGAATTACTTAGTTAACACTACAAATTGAATGATAAGATCTGTAGTAATGTAACCAATTGACTAAGTGTTGAGTCATTAATAGAAAAATTGACCTTAATGTCAACACCTCTAAAAAGGAATATTTATAATAGTACATCATCTTTTGGGCATCATCCCCACTGGGGTTTCCCCTCTAATCAAGGGTTTCCCTAGTTAACATATCTAGTGTTAGTGTGCATGAGTATTTTATCGTGGTTTTTGATTATATTGCTCATATGGTTAGATTTTAATAAGGTTGATAACAGTCTTACCCCTAAAGCTGTTTGGATAGTAGGTCCATCTACCTTCTACAACTCCTAATAGGGTTAGAATATCCTTTAATAGAAATCCAAAGTCTCCTAACAAGGATTGATGTGTACTAAATTTATTTTATTGACTCCTAACATGGTCCATCCTTTAATAAGGAATATTTATACTAGTACAGATTTTTGTGGGTACCATCCCTACTAGGGTTTTCCCTATGATCAAGGTTTTCTCTAGTTAACATATTTGGTGTCATTATGTATGATTATCTTGTTATGGTTGTTGATTATATTGCTCATTTGGTTAAGGATTAATAAGGTTGATAATTATTATAATATTTGGATAACTAATTCACCCCCCTCTCAGTTATATTGGTGGATTTTACTTTCTAACAATTGGTATTAGAGCATCAGATCCTTGAAGAGAAAGCTTAACAACTTTGAGAGATCAATGATGAGTCACTTCAAAAAAGAAAGTCCTAAAGTTGATGGAGTTAAGTATGAAAAATGGAAAGAAAATACGAAGACACATTTGTATGTGTGGGTCTAGGATATTGTATTTTGATAAAGAGTGACAAAGGAATTGTGGAAGAGGGAAAGATTGAGGAATGTAGCGAAGTAGAAAGAGATTTGTTTATGTGTAATATGTGTGCTAGAGAAGAATTACTATCGGCTCTTCCTAAAAATGAATACAATTAGGTAAAATCACTAGAGACATCTTATAAAATTTGGAAAGCTTCAGAATCTAATTTTGAAGAAGATAAACATGCTTAAATAATGAGATTATAGAATTGGATATGTTTTTTTGAGGATGCTAAAATGATGGAAGATGAATATGCAAGAAGCTATATTGGTAGGATATATGAGATTGTTACAAGAATTAAGTCTTATGAAGGATCTAAAGAAGAATATGAGATTGTATGAAATATTCTGAAAACTTTTACACCACCATTCAAGTAAGTAACACAAATGATTGAACTTTTGATACCCTGCACTGAGATGTTCACTAGGAAGACTTTGCTTGGAAGATTGGAAGTAGTAGAATCAAGTTTGAGGCAATCTGGAGAATTGACTAGAGTAGAAACAAATTTTAGTGCATTGAATGTTCACCCCTATTTTACAAGAAGCACAAGCACAAATGGAGACTATGCCAACAGTAATAGATCCAAATATGAAGAAGATATGAAGATTGAAGAAGGAATAGCCCTGGTTATGAGAAGAGAGCCAAATAAGTAAGAAATTTTTCAAATCTTCAACTTGTAATGAGTTTGGTCATTATGCTTTTAAGTGTCCTAAAAGAGAGATAAAGTATAAGAGAAATTTCAAGCTTAGAAGACCTAGAGATTGTTTGTATGCAAATGAAGATGATGAATCTAAGGAAAGAGTTCAAAGTAAAAGTGATGATGAGTTGGGATTTGTGGCTACAAAAGAATAGAATTCTAAAATTGAAATTAGAGAAGAAAAATCCCTAGTTTCTCAAGTTGAAAAAAAGTCTAATTGGATTATAAATAGTGGATGTTCACATCATATGACTAGTGATATGAACAAGTTTGTTAAGTTCAAAAATCACGATTGAGGAATTGTTAGAGTATAAAATTATGTATCTTGTCACATTTCAGGGATAAGATCTATTACTCTTAATGAAAAGAGTAACATTGATGATGTTTATTTTGTTGATGGTTTGAAGCATAACTTGTTGAGTGTTGAAAAGTTGGTTGATAAATATTATCACTTGTAGTTTACAAAGAAGACTTGCATTATCAAAGATAAGGATGGTAAGATGATTGGAATAGGTACAAGATCTAGAGGTAATGTGTTTCAATTAAATCCTACTGAGATGATTTGTTTGGTTGCAAAAGTGGATAGAAGTTAGGTATGATATGGAAGGTTTTGTCATATAAACTTTGATAACATTGTGAAGGCTAGTAGTACATTTGTAGGTAGATATTTTCCTAGAACCATGAAGCCTGCTAATATTATTTGCAAGGAATGTTTAATGGTAAAAAATAAGAAGGTTTTATTTCCCAACAATATGTTCACTACTATAGAAAAGTTGGAGATTGTTCATATAGACTTGAGTGGCCCTACTAGGACAAAGGATTCTACAGAGAAAGGTATTTTATGATTTCACTATAATGATGTGGGTAGTATTTGTTAAAGAAAAAATTAAGGCATTTAAAAAGTTTAAGATATTTAAGAATAGAGTTGGGAATGAATCTGGTGTAAAGATTAAATGTTTGAAATGAGATAGAGGTGGAGAGTTTACTTCTAGAGAGTTTAACATGTTTTGTGAAGAAAATATAATCAATAGAAAATTATCATCACCCAAGAATCTTAAGAAAAATGTGATAGAAGAAAGAAGAAATAGGTGTGTATCAGAGGAAACAAGAGCACTTATGTTTGAGAATGATGTATCCAAAACATTTTGGAGGGAAGCAATCAATACAATAGTATACACCATGAACATAGTGTAGATTAGAAAAGGTACAAACAAGACCCCTTATGAATTATTGTTTGGTTATACACCCTCAATGAAGTATTTCATATTTTTTGGAAGTAAGTGTTACATACAAAGAGATGATGATATTGGTAAGTTTGACCTAAGAAGTGATGAAGGTATGCTCCTTGGTTAATCATTAAAAAGAAAAGCTTACAAATATTTTAATCATAGAATTAAGATAATTTTTGAGTTTGCAAATGTAAAAGTGGATGAAAAGTTTGGAGTTAAAGAAAGGATGGTGGATTATAATTCTAATGAGGAAGAAGACAATCCTAGATCTATAAGAGAGAATGTTGATGTTTTTTTTAAGACTAACAATGACTTGCAGAATGACGTACACATTATTAAGCAAATAGGAGATTTGAGAATTGAATAGAGAGAAGAAATAAGAGTTGAGATAGCAACTCCTACACCTAACATGAATTTGGCAAAGAATCACCCTATAGAATAGATTATTGGAAGCATAGACAAAGGAGTAATAAAAAGAAACAAAGTACATGAGGAATTGTGCTTGATTTCTCAAGTTGAACCTAAGAGCGTAGATGAGGCATGCAAGGATGATAATTGGATTCAAGGAATGAAGGAAGAACTATAACAAATTGTGAAGAATGAAACATGGGAATTGGTTCCCAAACCCAAAGATAAGAATGTTATAGGAACTAAATGGGTATTCAAAAATAAGATGAATGAACAAGGTGAAGTTGTGAGGGATAAATCTAGATTGGTATGCAATAGATATTCACAAAAAGAAGACATATATTATGAAGAAACATATGCCTCTATAGCTAGAATGGAAGTAGTAAGAATGTTCTTGGCTTATGCAACAAGTAAGAAGTTTAAAGTGTATTAGATGGATGTCAACTCATCATTTTTGAATGGAGAAGTTGAAGAAAAGGTTTACATTGAGCATCCTAAAGGATTTATTTTGAAAAAATAAAAGACATGGTATATAGATTGAAGAAAAAAATTTATGGTCTGAAGCAAGTACCCAAAACCTATTATGCAAGATTGGATAAGCATTTGGAAAAAAAAAGGATTTGCTAAGGTACAACATATAGTAATTTGTACTTGAAGGAATTTGAGAATGGTTTGTTGATCATTGTGATATTTTTTGATGACATAATCTTTGGAGGTAATGATGAAGCAAGTGATAAGTTTTTTGAAGAGATAAAGAATGAATTTGAGATGAACATGATTGGTGAGATGAAGTTTTTCCTAGGTTTACGAATTGTGCAAAATAGAGATGATATTCTCATATCACAAGCTAAGTATTTAAAAAAACTTGTTGAAAAGATTTGGCTTGAAAAGCTGTAAGCCTATTGTTACACCTATGGTAATTTATCACAAGTTATCTAGTAGAGATGAGAAACCTACAATTCAGTAGAAGTATAGACCATGATTGGAGGTTTGCAAAATCTAACTCACACCAAACTAGATATATCAAATGCAGTTGGGATAGTAGCAAGATTTCAAGCTGATCCTAAGGAATCTCATTATGCATAAATAAAGTGGATATTCATATATTTGAAGGGTACACCTAATTATGGACCATGGTATGACAGATCAAGTGATTTCACTTGATGTGCTTATATTGATGTAGACTAGGTAGGTAGTATGGATGACAGAAAGAGAACTAGTGGTGGAGCATTTTTTCTTGGAGGAAGATTGGTTTCTTTGATAAGAAAAAAATAAGATTGTATTTCATAGGGTACAATTGAAGAGGAGTATGTAGCAATAGAAAATAATTGTAATCAAACCATGTGGATGAAATAAATACTAAAGGATATTGGGATAGAGTATTCAAAACTTGTTATCATACATTATGATAACACAAGTACAATGAGTATGTCTAAGAATCCTATATTTGATTCAAATACTTAGCATATATCTATTAAGTATCATGTTTTGAGAGAAAAAGTGTGAGAGAAAGAAATCAGATTAGAGCATGCCAGTACAAAAGATCAGATTACATATATCTTTAGAAAGCCTTTGCCTAAAGACACATTTGAGTACTTGCAAGGTATGCTTAAGTTTATGCCCCTTCCTACTTCTAAGTAGATGATGCAAATATTACATCAGTATAGTGGTATAAAGGACTATTATTTGACTGTATTGAATGTTGATGCTTCCCATATGGGGAGAATTTGAGATGAACAAAGTCTTCTAGGACTCTTGGTATTTGGTCTAGAATAATGTCTTTGGACACTCAAGCCAATTGAAGACTTAGAGAAGATTATTGACACAATAAAGCCTTTTTCATTTATGTCAATGGGGGAGAGAGTGCATGAAAAGCATCTCCTTAGTACTATGGGGGAGAGATTTCATAAAGTAGTTGTTGAAAATAGATTGAAAAGATTATTGTTGAGAGAGATCATTGAAAGAGGGAGATTGTTGAAGAAGACTATGTGTTTCAATCATTATTTTGTCACTGATGTCAAACTCATTATTTTCTAGTAAGATAACTACTTATAAGATTCAAGTACTATCACTTATTTGATTGATGAAGAGGATTTGATCAAAAGATATAACAATAGTACCTAGAGGAAAGGTTGAGTTATGATTATGTAATGAAGTATAAGGATTAGTGAAGACAATGATGACATGATGTATTGATAATCTACTTAAGGTTACAAAGGCTAGTTATAATTAGAAAGTTTAGAAGAAAAAGTTACACAAAGTTTGTTTGCCAAGCTTGATTGAGTGGATAGTAAGTGCCGAGCAAAGTCAATGCAAGCTGAGTAAAAAATTAGTTGGAGCCGAGTAAAAGTTTATTCTAGTGTATGTCGAGCAAAAAAATTGATGCTAAGAAAAATTTAGTTGATGCCAAGCACCAATAAACTTTAGTTCATGCCAAGTAATTTCCTAGTGGATGTCAAGAAAGGTAGTACGTGCCGAGCATTAGAAGGATGATAATGTTGAACTACTACATTATTTAAAAGATCATGGATTCAATGAATCTAAGCTAACAAGTTTATTTTCTTGAAGTATGTGAACCAGGTGGAAGATAAGGTATATGAGCTGGTGGCACAGAATTTGAGGTAAACTATTTTTAGGAAAATTCAAAGTGGATTCTAGGAGAAGTTTCTAGAAGAGATATGAGATATGGGGTAGATACATTGTATCCTACCTAATCCATCTGAACCCAAAAACTAGATGATAGAGAATGAGTAGAAAGGAATTTTTGGTCATGAAGCAAAGTTTTCATGTGCGAGAACCAAAAGTGGAGACAAGGAGTCAAGGGTTTTGCTTCATCAAGTGGCCTGAGAGAAGACTCTACAATGGCATGCTAAGAAAGAAGGCTTAAGGAGATGAATGCTTGAAGGGTGAATAATCTATCAAAGCTACAAAGTATGAAAACCAAGCAGAATTGAGGACTAAATAGAGGTCTGTAATCTGCAAGTGAAGTTATAAGTTGTATCAGATCAAAGCCTTACTGTTACTCTCTAACAACTGTATCAGTCTACAATAAATCCTTTCGATTAAGGTTGACATAAAAGTCATTTTTAAATCCTTTAATTGGGTGGCATTCCAAGAAAATGGTCTAAAGTCCTCTAACAAGTCTCACTCCTAATAGGGTGATTAAAATCCTTTAACTAGGTCACATTTGATAGTGTGTATTGTAACCTTTAACAGGGTTGGCATTTCATAGGGCATCACTTCAGAAGAGTGAAAAGAGTAGCATGTTACTGGTGGTTTTTCCCAAATTGGGTTTCCATGTAAATCATTGTGTCAAGTGTGTTGATAAATCTATTATATTTCATGCTTTACATTTCAGCAAGTTGATTTGACAATAACTTACAAGTTTTAGTAATCACATAATCTTATAGATGCATGCATGAGTATGAATGTTTTATGGGTTCACTAAAGTTGTGAAAATTTTTATTTATACATTTGGATCTTGGATAACTGATTCATCCCTCCTCTCAGTTATTCTAAAGTATTCCAACAATTGGTATCATAACATTCTGCTTAAGAGAACTAGTTTGAAAGTACTAGAAGCACAAAGATCAAAATGTCAAAAAGAGAAGTACCCAAGCTCAATAGAGATAATTTTTTTGCATGAAAAAATTTCATGAAGTTACACCTTGGAGGTTTTGGAGATCATGCACAATCTACCATTTTTGTGGAGCATGTTGGTCCTGGTGGTGCTCCAACTATAGAAGATATGAGGAAGAAGAAAAAAAACAACTAGACAATGTTGGAGATTGCCTCTACCCTAAGTCATGCCAAATTTAATGATTTCAAAGGTCTTGATAGTGCAAAGAAAATGTGGGATACCCTAGCTACCATCTATGGAGGAGACATCAATGTTCTTAGAGCCAAAGCTGAAAGTCTTAGAGGTAAGTTTGATGAAATGAGAATGGAAGAAGGTGAGAATATTGCTCAATATGTTGAAAGGATAAAAGAAGTAGTTAATGTAATAAAAGGAGCAAATGGAAAACTAGATGATGATACTTGTAGATACCCAAAAATTGGCAAAGACCTAAATCACACAGTTCTGATCAATCAATGCAAATTAAAGAGAAAATCAAAAGAAACACAAAAGACTTTCAAATCAAATATCAGATCAGGTCATTAATTATTTATCAAATTGACAAGACATAAATCAACTTTAAATGAGGAGAAAAATAATTCAAATTCATAAAATGAAATCCAAAAAAGGAGGAAAAAGACAAAAGTGTTGAAAATAAGTAAGATATTTATTAAATCAACAAAATCATTTATCCTCACAAAATTGAAAATCTCCCTTTTTCATTTTAAAAGAATTAGAAATATCCTCAATTATCCTCAACATCAAGTCTGTTGGACTCTTCCTCCTGGCCTCTAATGAGATATTTTTAGTTTCACTTTCACACACCAATCAAAGGTGAAAATCCTGATTCTAACCCCAACCCCTTCTAAAATCCTATAAATAGGAGGGAAATCCAAGAGCAAAAGGACCCAAGTTTAGGCATCCGCACTATAGGACATTTTGATTCATCATTTTAGCAAGTTCATAGAATTTTAGTATTTCTTTTATGTTATTTAGCATCATTCATTGCATTTTGGCTTGTTGCATATCCATTTTGATAGCATATAATATGCATTATAGTCATAGATCTTGCATGCATTCTTGTAGATCTACATTTTTAGCTTACTCCCATTCTAGAATTGTCACTAAGATGTTGGTCTGAGAACTATTTTAGCAATTGTAGTTAGGAAAACATGAGACACTCATAGAGATTACATTTTGATGATGATATCTTGGGTTTAGTTTAGTTTGTTGTCAATCTATTCTATATTCTCCACTAAGGTTTCATGAATATGCAATTCACATCGTGTCCTATCTTGTTCATTATATCCTACCCCAATTTTGGACTTGTTGGACCTAAATTGTGCCATTAGAGGTTTTATGATGCCTATCCCTTTCCCTAAAGTCCAACAAAATGAATTTTTCCAAAGGCATTCAAAAGGGGGTCGTAATTACTAAACATGGCTGTAAAAGCTCAAAAAATTAACAACACCCCAAAATTTTTGTCAATTCTTGGCTCATTTCAACTCAAATGAGGTATATGGAATTTGAAACACCTCAATGAATTTAAGAAACAACATAGTAATATCTTGAAACATTTTGCTAAACTTTGGAAATCTAGCACAATGCAGATAGTGCAAGAGGTGCTCCCGTTTCCTTCCTCTTGTCATGAGCAACAATTTCCAACAGATCATTAGTCTTATTTATGTTACAGTGACCATGATTCATCTAGCCCCCTTCAACAAATATATCAATTCTATCTCGAAAGCCCTGATATATTTCAGTCTTTCATCCTCACTCAATCGAGAGCACATAATAAGAAAGCATAAGCATGAGAGCTTGAGCTCTCCCTCTAGCACCTTTTTAAACCCCACACACCTTTTCCAGGCCCCTCAAGTGCCTTCGTAGGCCTAAAACACCTTTTTCAGTTCACAAACCTTTTTAGGCCCCTCAAGTGCCTTTTTAGGCCCAAAACACCTTTTTAGGCCCAAGCATCTTTATAGGCTCAAGTGCCTTTTTTGAGGCCCAAGTGTCCTTTTTAGGCCACTTATGTGCCTTTTCAGGCCCAAGCACCTTTTTCAAGGCCCAAGTGTCCTTTTCATACCCCCTAAGCACATTTTTTGAGGCCCAAGTGTCCTTTTTAGGCCCCCCAAGTGCCTTTTTAGGCTCAAGTGCCTTTTTGAAGGCCCAAGTGTCCTTTTTAGGCCCCTCATGCACCTTTTTAGGGCCAAGCACCTTTTTCAAGGCCCAAGTGTCCTTTTTAGACCCCTCAAACACCTTTTTAGGCCCAAAGCACATTTTTAGGCCCCTCCAGTGCCTTTTCAGGCCCAAAGTGCCTTTTTTAGGCTCCTCATATGCCCTTTTAGACCCAAACACATTTTTCAAGGTCTAAGTGTCCTTTTCGAACCCCTCCAACACCTTTTTAGGCCCAAGGTGCCTTTTGAGGCCCTTCAAGTGCCTTTTTCAAGGCCCAAGTGTCCTTTTCATACCCCTCTAGCACCTTTTTAGGCCTAAACGCCTTTTTATAGGCCTCACAAACCTCTATCTTGACACATACATAGAGGAATATCCCCACATTGGCCTTATAATTGTCTGTAATGACTATTAATATTTGCAAAATTATGCCTTACCCATTGAGGCTCCCCATATATTGCATAAATCTATATTCCTCCTCCATTATGAGCCCACCTAGATGTTCTCACCTATTAGTAATGGTTAGCCTTACTCTATGGATCATATTATTCCTACTTTTACATAGATTAAAACTATTTCAATATTTGTCACAAAACACAAAAACATTCAAATAATTATCAAAAATCCAAAAACATTTACATATTCTAAAAAATGAAAAAACATCCAAATATATTGTGAAAATACCAAAAACACACATGACAATACATTATAATCAACATCTATTGTCCCTTTGATTGCCACAATAACAAGCACAAACTTTTTATTCTCTTACAATGACAATGACAACATTACATTCAAATAGTGTCCAATAGATCATTTATTTTGGCCTCCTTGGGGGAGGTGGTAGAACAAGGTGTCCAATCCATAGTGTCTCTTCTAGCCTAGCTCCAAAGGATGAAGTCCTTGGTGTCAACCCTCTATATACCCACACCGCATCCATGAGAATCGGAAACCTCCCACCACGTAATTGTGCATTCAACAACTGTGTAAATTCCCTATCTATGAACTACATCTCTCAGCTATCCTTATTTAGGAATTCCTGATAATAACATCCCATCCAATAAGCAACTTGCCAGTGTACCTTTGTCATTTGATGCATTTCCACGAACACATTCTCCACCAACTTGTTCACTCTTGGTGCAGTGATCACTCATTGGGCCACATCTTGCTCCTGCTACATTTGATTAGTTGCTATTTGTCATTGCTCCGCATCTGCTTTTGCTTTGCCCAAGCATTGCTGCAATTGCCTCACCTTCCCCTCACTTAACACTAGCCACTCCTGCAACTTCAACACTAGGGACTTTACTTTTCAATCGCCTCCCTAAATGAGTCTAACTGTGACTCTAGTAACACCAATTCATTCTGCATGCTCTCTAACCCACTTGCACCATCTTTAGCGATTCCTACAACCGTTGAGCACATGACCACTACACTCACATTCTTGTATCACTTACCTTCACTCATGCACGTTCCACGCACAATTCCATTTCTAGTGATTGTGTCTATGCCTACTCTACCTCCACCACTACTTGTAGCTGTCTTGCCTCTATTTGTGCCCCATCTTCCCACACCTTCTCCGTCAATCCTAGTAAAAATGTGACCTCCTATTCTACATTCTTTGCTCAGACTCTCTCTATAGCTAACAATTTCCATAATTCCTCTACATCCTATGATGATTGACCTCTAGCCATAGCTCATCCACATTTGCACCTCTAATCCCCCTTCTGTTGTCCCTTGTCTTGGTGTGTCCAGATTAATTGACCAATGTGTGTCACTCACTACTTTACCCCCACCAATACCTCTAGCATCCTTTGAAGCTTCTCCCATGGCCTTTTTAGGAGATCTTATCTCCCTAGCCTCCTCCTCTGCTCTTGACATACTCTTTGTCTCCCTAGGTGGATTATTCTCCACCTATGTCATTAGCTCATCGTCTAATATCACTTGCAATGCCTGTTGTGCTATAGTCCTTGACAACATCATCAAAGCTGACAAGGGTTTTTCTTTTGCCCTAATCCCCACTTCTTCATATTGCACTGACCCTTGTTCCACCTGACTCGCCTCACTTGGCCCTGAAATTAAAACTTGGATTTCCAATTGATCCACCAACTCCTTAGAGGTTCACCACACATGCTTCACTCTTTGCCCTTTCCTCATCCACCTTCCTTAGCTAGCATCACTCTCCTACTGTGACTGATCTAGTAAGCCCAACATACTTTCACTTGCATGATTCTTGCAACTTCTTAATATATCCAATAATCACGTTCTACTCTTCACCTCACCTTGTTCCATTCCCATATTATCCACTTACTTATAGCTGATACTCACTTGAGACTTGTTCTTTACTAGCCTTCCACATATCCACTCTCTACACCCTATCACACTAGTACTTGGTACACTTGACTCTTGGCTCTGACATTCAACCACCCTAATTCTTATAGACACACACTGCCCATTAGAGTCTGTTGCTAAATCACTAATGACATATCCCATACTTTTCTACCTACCTAGTACAACAATTTCTCCTTGGAAGAATTGAACAAACTTGATACTATTATGCACTATTGGAAGCACACTTGGTTTGCAAATAATGGTTTTCTACACTATCATGTGCTCTTAGTACCTTGATGATGTGATTTGACTAGAGGTACCAGGATGAAGTCATGATATTTTTATTTGTTTTTCACTATTTAACTCTAATGATCCTTTTTTTTTTGCACTTTATTGGTGTCCACTTGTAAGTGCCTCCTCTCATTTGGAAATCCATGTCAATTTTGTGCACTATCTTAGGTGAGATCTTTGATCTGACATGTGATATTTTGCATGCCTATTTTTATTATTCTACAGCTATAGCATCTGTTTCTTAGTGGTTGTCATATTTTCTTAAATATTGTTCATCTTTGCTAGTACTTCTCAGCATGACATAGTATTCATATCACTATAGCTGAGCTAGTGGTGGTTGTACATAGTCACTTTTTATCACACACTTTATGATGACAATTATTTTGCATCTCTTTAAAAAGTGACAGTTAGTTGTATTCATCTAGTTTGCATTTTCATCTTGGGTTCCTTGAACACAAATGGTAGGACAAAAATTAGAATGCAATTCACAAACATTAGTCAATGAATTCATGATTGGTTAGTGAATAACGAACAATAACATCAACATTGACATCAAGATAGGATTCTTGGGCTCAACTATCATGAACTTAGTGTCTTTACAACACCCATTCCAACATTACACTTCATGAGTTCACCTTCTCATTCCACTCATGGTGTTATGTGGCTTTCGAATATCAGACAATTTTGATCACTATCAAATTTCATCACCTCATCTATTGCCTTGCATGGCTTTTGAATCTCAAACAACCTCATTTAACCATATTCCATCTCATCTAATTTGCTGCATCATCTTCTCTCACACTCCATCTCCTTTCATTTCACCATATCATCCATCCATTTGGTGGTTTGTGAATCTCAAATGTTGACACTCCACCTCATAGCCCCCGAATCTTGGACAATTTCATTTCCTTCCATTTTTCACCTTCACTCACACTTCATTTGTCATGTCCCATTTTATCACATTTTCATCTCATCTTAACACATTTACATTCCTTTTTTTTTATCCCCATTTCATCATTTTCCATCCCCTGCCACTTTGCCACCCATTCGTTCATTTACACTTTTATTTTCATTCACACTTTCATTTCATTTTCCTATCATTACATTAGTATTGCATCACATCACAATGAATTTCATTTCATTCCATATCCTTACATTACATTACATTGCATTACATTGGTTTCTATTTCATTACTTCCCATCTTATCACATATCATCTCTTTCATTTGACATTTCCTTTCATTTTGTTACTTATTCCATTCCATTTCTTTCATCTGATATTTCATTTCTTCACCTCCATTTCCTTGCCATTTCATCACTTTTTTTGATTCACTCACCTATTTCATTTTGTTTCATTACTTATCATCCTATCATATAGCATTTGGTTCATTAGTCAGTTCATCCCACTTCATTACCTATTTCATTTCATTACTCATTTCATTTCATTTTGTTACCTATCTCAATCCACTACCTATTACATTTCCCATTCTATTTCATTTTGTTTCATTACTTATCATCCTATCATATAACATTTGGTTTATTAGCTAGTTCATCCCATTTCATTACCTATTTCATTTCATTTCATTTTGTTACCTATCTCAGCCCATCCCCTATTGCATTTCATTCTATTTCATTACCTATTGCATTTCATTTCATTTCATATCATTACCTATCATGTCATCACATATCATCTCATTCATTAGACATCTCATTCCATTTCATTATCTATTTCATTATCTATTTCATTTCATTTTCATTTCATTTCATTACCTATCATGTCACCACATATCATTTCGTGCATTAGACATTTCATTCCATTTCATTACCTATTTCATTTTACTTCATTTCATTTTCATTTCATTTCATTTCATTATCTCAAATGGTATTACATCACATATCATTTCATTTTATCCAATTTCATTACATTACAATTTATTTTCACCATACATTTCATTACATCACATTACAAATCATTTTATTACATCACATTACATCATGTTACATGTCCTTATATTCCATTTTATTACATCCCATTACAACCATTTCATTACATCAAATTTTATTTTGCCACATTTCATTTCATATCATTACATTCATAATACCACATCACATTTTCACTACCTCATTAGTGACATACTATCTATTCTAAATCATTATCCATATACATCAAACATTCACATCTATACACACATCCGCATCTACTGCTACCATATCCATCAAATAAAGCAATCACATGCACACCTAAGTCCATGGTATAACAAGTGTACACATCTAAAAAATCACTAAGCTCAGATATCTCATAAAGCCACATGACAATCAGACAATCCATCAAAAGGCTAAAATCACATGAATATCTAATAAAATGCACAAACACAAACATTACATGATTATATAACATAACCATCCATAAATCAAGGATCAACTAAGTACATCAGCACAAATGTCCAATGAACATCAAACACATAATCATACATAATGAGGAGTAAGGACACAATACATAATGAACACTCATCCATGTGAAGGTGCCTGATCTGACCATCCCTACTCACCAGGGGCACCCGTATCTTCTTAGGGTTCCTATCTTGTCATTGGTGCCACATTGACTATTTGACTTATTGATGCCCCATCTTTCCTTTGTAGTGGTGGTGGCAGTGGCGGCCTTGGTATAATCACAACTATGAATGTTTGTAAGGTACTCAACACCTCACCCATCCGAGCCTCTATGGCACTCATGTGAGCCTCCAAATTAGTCGATCCCCCTAGCCTCCTCGGTGGTGGCTATACCTCTGGTGGTACTAGCTAATGTACTTATGGCTATGCCTTTGGTAATACCTATTACTATCCCTATGGCTATGCACTTGGTGGATCTTTGATAGGACCCTGTACCCATAGCCTTTGGTGCAAGACAAACTGCACATCCTCTAGAAACTTGTCCCTCACCTACTCTACTCTAGCCTACTCCACCCCTCTGTCCTATTGACCAACCATCCCCCCTCTCACCCTTGCAACACCCTAGCCTTGGATACCTCTAACCCTCCCTACACTTACTAGTCATTGTACTAGGCCTTGTGCCACTCCCCTCTATGGTAATACCACGACTATTCGGCCTTGCCTCCCCCATGCTCTGACCACACCTCTCACCCTACCCCTAGCCTTCCATTTCCCTCTACCTCTCCTTGGACCACCCTCATCATCATCATCCTCTCCTTTACTTGAAGGCTCATCAATCCATGGAATATGCTCTGCTAGATCTATGTATCTAGGGAAGGGATGCTCCCAGAACCATCATGCATAATCTTCCTCCATCCCTACATCTACCACCCCATCTTGCAAGGATCATGGCTATGGTGTGTCTATCATCTACAAGAAGGCCTCTAGGTAGGCCTTATACTCTAGTGTTAACCCCCACACTACCCTCTTTGACTAAATTCAGTCATAATTTTTTGTCCCTTGTTGCATGACCTGCCGCCAACCAAACTGCCTCACTAGCTACTTGAAAAAAAACTGCTCTATCATTGCAAGAATTTGACCAATAAAATACATTGAGATGAAGAAATAAACCATCTCATGGTCATCCTCTACCCATGGCTCTATGAACTAGTAAGGTCTCCACACAACCTCATCAACATCATCCAAAATCTGCCGCCAATACTTTGTCTTGCCCAAATGGGGCTACATGATCACACTATAATAGGTATACATGAAGGGCATACCTTAAGGTTGCTATCACATACAGTGGAAGAGTAATGGGAAAATGCTCCCATGTCCATATCTATAATAAAATCACCCTTGCTGATAACGATGATGCATCAGAATATACCATCTAATGTAAATTGTGATATAAATGGGTCAAAATATAGCTACCCCATGCAAATCTTCATGGCTCATCAATCATATCCTGTATCAGTTAGCCCCATCCAACTAGGCACCCTTTCTATCATTAGTCTAGCAACAAAAACCCTCCTATAGATCTCACCAAAGATGTCGACAATGCCTCATACTACAACATTTGAAACTAGAACACACTGTCATCCCCAATACTGTCATCTCCAAAGAATTCTTGAAATGCAACACCATTGGTTGTTTGAGCATAATAAACCAAATGCCCCACAGTCAGGATCTGAAATATCTTGTATACATCCTTGAAAGTCACTATCATCTCCCCCATTGACAAATGAAATGTGTTGTGGTTTGAGTGCCACCGCTTAGCCACAACTATTAGTAATCCACTATTCACTCAGAACTAGGGCATTTGTAACAAATATGTGAAACCACATCTGTCTATCACCTATAGATCTATGCCTGAAAATTGGCCCACTACCTCTAACAACCATGGATAGAGTCCTCATACCATAAGCTTTCACCCATGCACTTGTTGTTCATTAGACAAGAAAAACATGTCAATTTTCATCACAAAGTGATCATTAGACATCAATCTCATATATCAAGCTACCTATCTACTGGTTCTATCTTGGACCTATTGCTTGTCTTTCTCTATCCTAAGTCAGACTTGCTTGTCTTCCCTACTTTGTATCCTAAGCTGGGGCATCACCTATCTATCATCAGATCAATCCTACAACATCACTTCATGAATAAATTACTACTATTGTTTACTCATTATTACCATCGCTGGCTGACATATTGAGAATCTTGCATTATCTTATGCTCAACTTAGGCCCTACACTCAGTTTCCACACTACAATAATCATTTGCACTATTTCTTAAGACAAATGCACTGCCAAATCAATTAAATGCATTAAACCAAGCAAATACACTACTTTAACATTTGAAAGTAATCTTTTATACATCATATGCACTATAAAATATGTATGTGCTATTCAAATGGTCATATGCACTATTTAATAGATAATATGCATTATTTGATGCAAAAGCATTCAAAAATCAAGCATATGCACTATAAGATTAGTCGTATGTGCTAAAACTCCTAAATGCATTGTCAAAATGCCTATATGCACTATTTTTTTACCCTATGCGCTACTTTTCCTAAATACCTAGGGTTTTATATGCATTGTTTCACCCCATGCATGCGCTAAAACATTATTTGAATGAGCTAAAAGAATGCATAAGCACTAAAAGAACATATAAATGTGCTAAAAGCCTAAAATTACCTCATTTACCCTACAAATTTATGCAAAACTCCAAAAACACAGGTAAAAATACAAAAATCTTAAAAACAAAGGATCTCGCTGACTTACTAGGGCACCATAGTCTGTTGGACACTCATATCGATGACACCTCTCAAATTTGTGCTCTTGTAAAGGGACCACCATCCTCTCTTACTCATAGCTCAAAATCACCAACTGCAAAATGGGAGTGTGAAATTGACAAGGGTAAAAAGTCTTTTTCCCTATATAACCCCCCTAAGGGGAATTTATGTCATTTTTTTGCCCTATTTACCCATTATTGGCATCTTTTTTCTCACCAAAATGAATTGGGTATTGTATCAAACTAACCTAATCATCTTTATCTGTCAATTATCCAACATTTCAGAAATAAAATTGGAACCTACTTAATCGTCCCACTTCCATTATTTTTTCCAATTTCATTTTGAGGGGGCAATATATCCATATCAAACCAGGGCATTCAAACTGGGGCATCAAAAATTTATGAAAAATAAAAAATTCTCTACCTTAGCCAAAAACATCAAGTCTACCAAAACCAGGGTATCGAAGAAAAAAAATATTGTAGCACCAAATCAACACCGCAATCAAATCATCAAATAAATGATAATTAAAACATCAAATCATCAATGATCAAACATCAAACCATCAACAAACATGCACCACAATAATGATGAAATGTCAAAATATCATTGAATAGACATCCAATCATCAGAAGTTGACCTAAAATTAGAAAACCAAGACAGTCTTTGAACTAATATGCTTTGCATATTAGCTCAAAGAGGGGCATTTGTAGACACCCAAAAATTGGCAAAGACCTAAATCACACAATTTTGATCAATCAATGCAAATTAAAGAGAAAATTAGAAGAAATGCAACAAAGTTTCAAATCAAAATCACATCAGGTCATTAATTATCTATCAAATTGACAAGACATAAATCAACTTTAAAAGAAAAGAAAAACAATTCGAATTCATAAAATGAAATCCAAAAAAGGAGGAGGAAAAAGACAAAAGTGTTAAAAAAAAAAAAAGACATTTATTAAATCAACAAAATCATTTATCCTCACAAAATTGAAAATCTCCCTTTTTTATTTTAAAAGAATTAGAAATATCCTCAATTATCCTCAAAATCAAGTCTGTTGGACTCTTCCTCCTAGCCTCTTATGAGATATTTTTAGTTTCACTTTCACCCACATGTCAAAGGTGAAAATCCTAATTCTTACCCCAACCCCTTCCAAAATCCTATAAATAGGAGGGAAATCCAAGAGCAAAAGGACCCAAGTATTAGGCATCTGCACTATAATCATATTTTGATTCATTATTTTAGCATTATCATTTTAGCAAGTTCATAGCATTTTAGTATTGATTTTATATTATTTAGCATCATTCATTGCATGTTATCTTGTTTCATATCCATTTTGATAGCATATAATCTACATTATAGTTGTAGATCGTGCATGCATTCTTGTAGATCTGCATTTTTAGCATACTCCCATTCTAGAACTGTCATTAAGATGCTGGTCTGAGAGCTATTTTAGAAATTGTAGTTAGAGAAACATGAGAAACTTGTAGATATTACATTTTGATGATGATATCTTGGGTTTAGATAAGGTTTTTATCAGTCTATTTTGCATTCTACACCTAGGTTTCATGAATATGTATTCACACTGTGTACAATACTATTCTAAGCAAAGTTTTGAGAACACTGTTACCTATATATGCTATTAGAGTTTTTGCAATTCAAGAAATGAGATGTATTCCAAGGAATAAGCTATCACTTGGGGATTTGGTAGGTAGACTCACTAATTTTAAGCTATCTAACTTTGATAATTAAAAACCTAAAAAGATAGAATTTGATTTTAAAGCTAAAATGTCTTAAAGGAACTTGATGAGAAGAAGAAGAAGAAAAAGAAGAAGTACGTGTCCAGTGACAATGATACAGATGAGGAGGATGTTGAGCAACTTGAAGCACTATTGGTAAGAAGATTCCATAAAGGTAAAGGCAAGTTCAAAGGTAAGTTACCCATCATTTGTTTCAATTGCAATGAGGTCACTCATATTGTTGCTAGATTTCTAGAGAAGAACTGTAGAGGTGGTGACAAGTACAAAAGTAGAATAGATAAAGACAAAAAAGATTACAAAGAAAAAGGAAAGAAGTCTAGCTACATTGCTAAAGGGGATGAATATGATGAACATGATGATGAGGTGGTATATGTGTTGGAATTTACAAGTGGGAAGAATACTTCTGAGAGGGCGGGGGGTGAATCAAAAGTACCAAACTTTAAGCTATAAAACCTTTTAACTAAAATCAATACATGTATGAAACATTTATAATTAACATGAAAGCAAAGGCATGCATGAAAATAGACAACGCACTATTTGATCACCTAGAAACTCTCCAAAATGAGAAGGTAAAACTAGGGTGGGGATGACACCCACAACTTATCACTGCAACAATATGTAACTTGTCAAGGTTATAAAGTTTGACCATCATCAATGGTCTTCCCTATGAAAGGCCTACTTTGTTAAAGACTCCAAAACTCTGTTCAAAGTGACCTATCTAAAGGATTTACAAACATTCACTTGAAATGTCACCCAGTTAAAGGATTTACAAAATGACTATTAAACCAACCTATCATCATAGGATTTTTATTCTCCTAATACAATGGCTAGAAAGTATAGTAGAATGTGTTGACCTGATAACTTACAATCCTCAATTGTTGCTTTTAGATCAATGTTCAATCCATTTTGATTCAATCCTCTTTGATTTGATATGATTCTGTATGAAGTGCTGATACTCTGTTCTATTAACTGATGCTGCAACGTTGTCCTTCTTCTTCTAAGTCTTTTTACCCCTTTCACTTCCTTCAAACTTTTCTAGTATTCTCTCCTTGCATGCATTCTCTACTCATATACTATCTCATACATTCCCATACATTATTGAATTATGGGGTTTTGACCTCCTTAAAAAGATTTCATGACTTAGGGTTAGGTATGAATCTATGATTAATATTCATCCATCTTTCCCACTCAAATATTTCCATTTTTGTAATTGGTTGCATGTAGATTTCATAAGGAATCAAATAGATTCGATCTTATCTTTTATTCCTTCAAGATTCATCTTGTATCGGCTCAAAAGTAGTTTACATCTTAGTTTGTGAGGGCACAAACTCTTATGCCAATTCTATGTTACTCAACACTTACTAATTACTAATGCTCGACACATAAATTTTTTGTCTTGCTCAACACCTATAGAAATTCTATCTTGCTCAACACCGATAGTTTACTCGGCACATATACTAGCTTTGCATCTATTAGTCACTCGACAGTTGAAACTTGCTTGACACTGTCTATCTACTCGGCATCTAAATGACTTGGCATTTGTTGAATTTTAGGCTTGACACATACTGTAACTCAACATCAACTAAGAAAATTTCTTAAGTGTGTTGACACTCAATTGTCAAAACCAATCTGAGACCAACAATCTCCCCCTTTGACATGAGTGTCAAAAAGACTTAACTATACATGACAAATCTAATCTTTTTGAGTATAATATACATTCTATTTGGCATGTATACAAAACTTCAAAATTGTTCAAAATTTGTGAAGATACCTCAAAATTTGTAACTCCCCTTGAGTTGATGTACCATTGCTATATCCACGACTTCTCATGCTAGATTTGTCCCATGTTGATTTTGATACTCTTTATCTCTGCCTTGCCTTATTTCTCTTTCTCTTTCTACTCTATACTAACTCCCCCTTTCACACATCTTCCCTTGTAGTTATTGTTTCCTTTTGGCTTTACTATTTCTCTTCCTCAAAATTTATCTTCTTATCTCCCCCTTTTTATTATAATTATCTTCCCCTTTTTTGATACTTATGTCAAAGGGTTCTATACATTAACTGAATACTTAGCCAAAAAGGATTTATTTACCTCGATAACTATCATGAGAGTAGCATCCCAATTTTCAAGTGCAATTTCTAGTGATTTAAGTTGGATGGCTGACTTAGTTACAAGGTGAACTAGGCCTTCCAATGTAGAAAGATTGGGATCTTTCTTTAAAACATTTTCAGCATAGGATAGTTCTTTCTACAAAATTTCCATGTGTGGGTGATGGCAGATTGAATCTGTATTAACTTAGCCTTTACATTTGCCTCATCTACTGAGAGCATAACTAGTTCCTTCTTAGTGTGAAGCATAGTTTGAAAATGCTTCTCACTCTGAGCTAGATCCTTAGGTCTCATTATTCGCTGGCTGGTCTCTTATGTGAAAATTGATGGGTCACACAATTTTGAGTACAATGAGAATATATTCTCAAGTATTGCCTTTACCTTTTCAATCTTCTTTGCCAGCTCCACTTGAGATAGTGCTATTTCACTTAATATTATTTCATTTACCTTTGTTTGAAACCTTTTTTTAGACCATTCTAACAATTTTGCATTAGTATAAGGTCTTCATTTTGTACCTGGTCCATTACACTGGATAGTTGCTCCATAATAGGCTTATTTTCATTAGGTACCTGCAAGCTAAATGCATCTAGAAAGATATCTTTTATTTCAATCAAAGCTTGCCTCTATTTATACTAATTTCTGAGTATCTCTTGCTTCTTCTTCCTCTCAAGTGCCTCTTGCACTTCATTTATTTGATCAATATTCATGGTTTCATAGTCATACTTGGGAATGAGTATGTCCCCATCTAGTGTAGGGTCTCCATAATGAAGTACCCTTGCAACCTTTGTAGAGCTCGAACTTGGTGCTGAAATTTGAAGTGGTATTACCTTAGTGCTTAGCTTTTGTGATGTTCCAGTTGGAGTCCCTATTGTAGGAAAATTTATCAATGTTTTTATTTCCTATTGCTCCTTCTCCTTACGACTTTCCTTGTCCTCTTTAGATCTTCCCTTATCAATTAATGTGATCTTTGGGGGTGCACCTTGTTCTTGTGTTGTAGAGACAAAGGTGTCCACCTATCTTTTTTGATCCTGTACTGACTCCTTGACAGTTGTAGTGACTAGTACTATGGAGTCAACCTTTGCAGATGTGTCTACTACTATTTATATTGTTGGTTGTACACTAGTGGCTATTGGGATATGAGAAGGTGGTCCTTGTGGATTCACCATATCTCTTTTTACATTTGCTACAACCTCTTGCAATTCTTCCATAATCACCAAGACTGGATTTGTACACAATTGTGCTTGTGGTGTAGTCTGGTGAAGAATCTTCTTAAGATCCTCTACAATTAGTGGATTTATGTTCTAACCAAAATTTTTAGGAACATCTTGTATGGTTATTGTATCTGTAGGTGTGGTGGTATCATGTGGAGGGCTCAAGGGTGGAAATTGTGTGTCTTTCACACTCTATTCTTGTTGTTGCTCCTCAGTAGTTGCCACTTTACCTGTCCTTGGTTGTGTCTCCTCCACTATGTTTTCCCTTGATTCTTTCTTTGCTTCCTCTTCCTTATCATTTTCTTCTCAGCTTCTCCTTGGCTGGACCTTCCCACTCAATAACCTTTTTCTTTTCCTACTCCTTGGCCTCCTTTGTTATGGCTCTTGTACTTGCCCTTGTAGTAGGTTTTTCTGAGCTTGGCTTGGTTGTCTTCTTGCCTTTGGGCTGAGTTGCAAGCTATATTTGGGCTTTTCTCTTCTTTGGCTCTAGCTTAGGTGCTTCCTTGGCTTGCTCTTCCTCCTTGGCACGTTCTTGCTCTTCTACATCTTGTCCTATGCCTTGGGTCAATGTAAGTGGCTCTTGGCCATGTCCTTCTTCATCCTCTTCATCATCTTCTTCTACTTCTACTGTCCCTTCTCCAAATCTAGCCTTAATATTGTTAACTACTCTGTCCTTTTTCTTCAAGGTTGAAGCAATTTTCAACTTCATTTCAACTTTTTACTTAACAACATCAAAAGTGCCAAAAGGTTTTGCACTTTTGTCTACTTCCTTTGCAAGTAAAACTGTTATTGCTACAGATGCTTCATCAATGTTGATTTCATATACAAGTGGCCTCAGCCATCTCACCCTTGGTATTACGGCTTGGATATATGTGAAATCAATGTCCACTAAGAAGAAAATGTCATTGATGTGCTGTTCAACAAGAGAGATAGGTATCCTTAGTCTCTATTTCATTAACTTCTTAAAGTCTTGAAAGTAGTTGGTCATTATAGTTTCAAAATTTTCCCCCATCTGTTCTATGTATTCATTCACTTGTACTGCCATTGACTTGTTTGTTTTCTAGCTTACCTTTCCAAAAGAGGGGATTTCATTATGAACATAGAAAAATAAACATATCAAAATTGCTCCAAATTTGCATTGGGCACCCTTGGACCTTATTATGGATCCTAAATTCTTCATAATCTGTTGTAAGTATAGTTCAATTGGATCATATGTATGATCCTTCTTAACAATTTTGTACATTTACTACAATACAAGGTACACTGTTGAGTCAACTTGACTAGTAAAATTTATGGGATATGACCCTAACATCAAATTCTACAAGAGGATCTTTGATTGTGTTAATTGTCATCACTCTCTTGTTCCACTTTTCCCTAGTTTTCTTCTCTTTGGCTTCTTTAGAATTACTCCTTAGGGTCTTCGATCATTCTAGAGTTGGATACCTAGTTACTCTATGTACAATTCTTTTAGACAATTTAATGGGTCCATCTTCCAACCATAGGCATCCATCATGGATTTTGCTCAGCATAATTCTTATCCATTCCATTTTAAATACTGTAGGGAAATCTAGGGCACGGGTTAAGCCCTTCCTTTTAATAATATGAAACTCTTCCTTCAAAACCCCATTCTCACAAAGTTTATCATATGCTTTCCAAATCTCCATGTCACCAATTGCACCTATTTTATAGTTATAACACCTTCTAACATCTTGCACCATCACAACTTTAGGTGGAATAATGGATAAAGTTTAGATAGGGTCATTTTTATATGCAACTTTAGGAATTGGTCTAAAATCAGGTTGTTTCACTTCATTACTAACCAATTGAACTTCAAAGAACTCCTTGTCCTAGGGTTTTCTAGAGCTAGATTCCATTTCTTCAAACTAGGGTTTAAGACATAAAAATTGCTTAACTGCATAGCTTGGCACTAGCGTAAATACCTTGAATGAATGGAAAGATGCTGAATCTTGGCTTGAATATGTGCAAAAGCTTCAATCTCTACTTGGAAACCATTTTTTCCCTCTTCTTGCTCTTTCTCTATGTTTGCGATGCTGAAAAATGATTGAAAACTTGACCTTATACCCTCCATTTCATAGCATTTAATGCTCAGTGCATATACAACTATCCAATCGGCTCCTTATGCAATTTTGTTTCACTTGATTTCCATTGATTTTCCAACACTCGACATACACTAGAGTTTCCCTTACTCAACTTCAGTAGGAATTTCCCTTCACTCAGCATTCATTATTGACTCAACTTCTATTGACTTTGGTAGACAAATTGGCATATACTAGGATTTTACTCGGCATCTGAAGGGAACTTTCCTTACTCAGCAACAATGATTTTTTTTTGAAGATTCAACGTTGCATCTTTATTCATGCTGATATATACTTTTCAATACTGATTTAGTCTTGGAATTGATGTATGATAAAACATTTAAATATCAGTCCCACATACCTTATTTTTCTTAGTTGGATGAAGTGTGACCACTTGACCTTTTAGGTGAAGTGATCCCTCCATTAGATATGCTACTTCCATCTTTTCTTTTCCATGTTCTATTCATTTCTCCTCTAATGTGTTCTACATCAACTTTTCCTTTTCCTTTGTTGAACTCAAAGTTGGGTACCTTTGACCTAGTTGGGCAATACTTGCTGATGTGTCCTATCAGCTAAAACAAATGGTTTGACTCAACCACCTATTTTAGTTGCCACTGAAGTGTGTTCTTATGTAGTTCTCTAGAATGTGTCCATATTCTTGACAGTAGTAATAGCTTTGCCTAGTGTTGTAGTCCCAATTGTAGTGATGTCCATGACTATTTGACTTTGTTGGTTAGTTTGGTGTCCACATAGGCTTTGATCTGCATTCAAAGGCTCTATGTCCATACTTCTTGCATGTGTAGCAATGACCATCAAATATTGGTGTCCTAATGGTTCTAGTCCCGCAATCATGTTCTTGATGACCTTGCTTATTGCACTTGTGATAGTGACCCATGTTTTTAGGTTTGTCATGCTAATTGGCATTCTTGCTCCTACATACATTAGAGGTATGTCCCTTTTTACCACAAAAATGAAAATTAGGTTTTGTGTTCTTACCTTTGTTATTTCTTTCTTCTGTAGTCTTAGATGACTCTCCTTCTTCAGTACTAGTGTATCCTAGTCCTAAAGTGTCATTGTTGGATCTTGGTGATTTTAGTAGTTATTAAAAGTACTTGATAGCTTCATTAGGTTTGTTGAAGCTCTCTAAAATTTTCTTCTCTCTTCTCAAGTCATTTTGCAGTTGTTCATTTTGCATCTTTAGTGTTGAGATCTCAATGTCCTTGACATTCAGCTCATGATGGGCATTCATCATTTGGTTTAGGGTATCTAGCTACATGTTGGACACTCTTGCAAGCTCAATTGAATTTTCCTCTAGTCTATTGACAAGGTTTCTTTTTTCATCTTATATCATAGCTTTATCTTCAATAGCTCTCTTCTTTTGTTCAGTCACTTCACAAAGCATCATGGCTTGTGATTCTTGTTTAATCTTGAGAGTTCCGATCTCTTCTACTTGAGCTCTATTCTTCTCCATCGGGTCTACAATTGTTGCATTGAACTTAGAATCTCCATTGGCAAACAATTTTGAGGTGTCAATCTCCTTGTATTGTGTATCATTCTTAGCTATGGTGATTTCTTTTCTTCTCTTTAGGGATTTACTCAATTCTTCCCTAGCTTCTTCTAGAGAATGTAGAATGAGATCTATTTCAATCTCCTAATTCTCTATAATCTTCCCAATCTTGTAGATCTCCATTGCTAGATCTTTTCTTTAAGTTGTAAGGCTTCTCCTTGTAAGAACTTGGGTCTAATACCGATCGTTGGAATTTACAAGTGCAAAGAATACTTCTGAGAGGACAGGGTGAATTAGAAGTACCAAACTTTAAGCTATAAAACCTTTTGATTAAAATCAATACATGCATGGAACATTTCTAATTAACATGAAGGAAAAGGCATGGATGAAAATAGAAAACACAATAATTGATCACCCAAAAACCATCCAAAATGAGAAGGTAAAACTAGGGTGGGGATGACACCCACAACTTATCGTTGCAGCAATATGTAACTTGTCAAGGTTACAAAGTTTGATCATCATCAATGGTCTACCTTGTGAAAGGCCTATCCTGTTAAAGGCTCAAACACTTTGTTAAAAGTAACCTATCTAAAGGATTTACAAACATTCACTTGGAATGTCACCCTGTTTAAGGATTTATAAAATGGCTATTAAACCAACCTGTCATCATAGGATTTTCATTCTCCTAATACAATGGCTAGAAAATATAGTAGAATGTGTTGACCTGATAACTTACAATCCTCAATTGTTGATTTCAGATTGATGTTCACTCCCTTCTAATCTGATCCTCTTTGATCTAATGTGATTCTATACAAAGTGCTGATACTTTATTCTGTTAACTAATGCTACAATGCTATCCTTCTTCTTTTAAGTCTTTTCACCCCTTTCATTTCCTTCAAACTTTTCTAGTATTCTCTCCTTGCATGCATTCTCTGCTCATATACTCTCTCATACATTTCCACACATTACTAAATTATGGGGTTTCAACCTCCTTAAAAAGATTTCATGACTTAGGGTTAGGTATGAATCCACGATTGAGATTCATCCATCTTTCCCACTCAAATCTTTTCATTTTTCTGATTGGTTGCATGTAGAATGCATAGGGAATCAAATAGATTTGATCTTATCTTTTAATCCTTCAAGATTCATCTTGTGTCGGCTCAAAAATGGTTTACATCTTAGTTTGTGAGGGCACAAAATCTTATGCTGATTCTATGTTACTCAGTACTTACTAATTAATGATGCTCAACATGTTGGGACTAAAAATTGCATGCTTCATTTTTAGTCACATTTCAAATTTTTTGAGAAAATCAAGCCCCATAAATGCTTATCTGATGCAACTGTACCTGACTATACTTTTGAGCCCTATAAGGTGTTTAATGCTTCTAACACCTCCCATTCAGCCCGTCCACTTATTCCCTGATGATAAATTGACATTCTGAGTCATTTGACGAAGTCTTGTTTTGAGCTGGTGTCATTTCTACATTTTCACCTACGTGTCAAATAGCGACAGGAAGCCCTGTTTGCACCTGAATATCTTGCACCCAGAATAGTGTCATGATTCACCACTTTGGGAGTGTCTAGTGTCTGTACCGAGAAACCTATGTTTCAAATTTTGGGTCCATTTGACTAGGTTTTGAGTCCCTCAAAGTCAGTAGTTTATTGTTTTCATGCTTATGCACTTTGCACACATTTCTGGGAAGCCCTGTTTGACGAGTTATAACTTTTGACCAGGTTACCCGAATGTTAAAATTCCTTTTGTGTTGTATTATAGAGGTCAAAGAATTGTCATGTTTCAAGTTTCAGCTTATGAAAAATCTGTTTGATCAGTTTCCAAATGTGATTCCAAACACAATTTCTATCTTTTTACTAGTGTCAGCAAATGCAAATTGATTGGAACCCCTGTTCGTGATGTCATAAATCAAAATCTATGATTGATAAGATTGAATGGATTATACCACTATGTATTAATCTAGAAATAATTCAAGTGTGTTAGTTTGTAAGTCATGACGAATCCATATGCACACTTTTCCAGGTCCATTCCATTTGCAAAAAATGATTTTATGCTAGTATTTCTAGTCTGCAAAATCTGAGTAGCCCACTTTGATTGATCGCCATTTGCGCCTTGTTATTCGTCATGAGCCCAAATCAAAGAATCACATTCAGCTCATGAAAATGAACCAATACCCCAGTTTTTGTTCTCCCAAGTGTCTGTTTACCCAGTTTTCATGGCCAAATCCAAACCCAGTTTGTTGTTTTTTGACATGTTTGCTTGCAGGCAATTTTGAGAGGTCAACTTCGATAGAGAATATCATTTGACCCCGAGGTCGTCATGCAACAAGATTTTGTAGGCCTATTGAATGTGTTGGAGAGAATGGAGATCCAAAGTTTCGAAGCCCGGCCAGGTGTTTGTGTCAATTGTTAAAGCCGGGCAACAAGCCTCCAGACACAAGTTTCATAGTATTGCAGATATGATTTATAATGAGTTTTAATGGTCAATCAGTGATCAAATTTGATTCTAGTGAGTTCAAGACAATCGATGGGCTATTTTACCATGTTAGTTGTTTAGCAACAAAATTTTTTTTAGCCAGACCCACTCTGGGGCTCGACTAGTTGCATCAGACTGATACAAGATGAGAGATATCTACAGTGAAATTGATCAAGCATCCAAATTTAGTTTAACTATATGAGGTCATTTCCAGCAAGACAAAAAATTACATTATTCTTGAGTTTACATCTTCCTCAACGTAATACTGAGTGCACTATGCTTTTTGAAGAGACAACAAGAAATGGAAGAAATGTAGCAACCCAAAGGTTTTAAAGATGGCACTCATGACTTGCCATCGATAGTATAAGAATATAAGAGTCAATAATTTAAGAGGACATTGCAAAGAGGAGTCATCGATTAGGTAATTGAAAGCATTAATTGTTAAGTGATTGTTGTGGGCATTTCTCTACCAACTCACGCATTAAAAGGAATAAGATGATTAGCCCACGCAATAGACAAAAAACAAGGGGTTCATTTAACTAAAGGAGTATGGTGAAACTAATGAAAATTGCCAAGCAGCAATAGAGGTGTCGCAAACAAAAGAAGATGCCCAAGTAGCTTAAAGCAATAGTTAGCCACATTTTAAGAAGAAAAGAAGCAGGCAACGTCCATCAATGGAGAACCCAAAATGACATTAGTTTGGTGAACCAACTGGAATAGTTCATGCAACATTGAACAAAGGCAGGAAATGTTTGCAAAGCCTGATGCTCTAATAAGGAGGAGCCTCCATATGAATGTTAAAGAAGACCACAAAGCACAGAGAGGTTACGCAGGACAAAGACAAGAAACCCAGCAGTAAAGGAATTGATCAGCCCTTTTTGTTCAAAGTTTTTTCATTTTTAGTTGGGAGGGTTGCATTTGAAGGTGGCATTAGAGGAGGTTGTAAAAACTTGCTAAAAGGAAAGCATTCAAAAGGGAAGGCATAGTAGAAGAGCCCACGTTGAGATAAGGGTTGAAGGCTTGCGAATTTGAAGGAATTCATTGCTAAGGAGGTCCATGTGAAACAAAAGCCATCACTCCAAGCATTCAAAAAAGGTAACCTATGCATATAATACCAACCTGTTAAGAGGCCCTCAAAGCATCCCAGCGCATGTAGTGAAAAGATCAACCCACGTAGACCAATAAGGAGCAATTTGCAGTAGTATCCAAGCTTGAAACCATAGCCAAAAAGGATGGAGTCACTGCAAATAAGTAAGGAGTACGATTGGAGCTAGCTGGGAAGAATCCAATGCAAGAACCATGGATTTAGACTAAGAAAGAATAAAGAAACCTGTAGTGAGTTATCCCACATTGGCTGCGGGGAGGATTTTTAAGCCTTTAAATACTATTGCACAATGTAATGTTAATGGTTACGAGACAAATGACTTTTGTGAAAGCCAAAGCTTGTGCGTGGGTCCGTGGTCGGCCAGATGGACATATATAAGTGATGTCAGCCAGATGTCAACACAATATTTTATCGATAAGACATGCACATTGATGTGGTGGCAAGTGAACATGATCGTACTACATGGCGGATTGAACGGTGCTTGCTTCCCCGCAATAATAAGGTGCACACTAGATAAATAATGCAGGAAAGTGGCTATCACCAAGTGGTAGTGAGCCCAGGTCGAGAGATGATGTGGCAAGGTCCATCAGCATTCTGATGAGGTGGCACGATAGGTTCAAAATAGTGTGGATTCATCAGGTCATGCATAAGAACGTGACACGTGTCATGATCCAACGGTGTGTGCATTCTCGCAAAACAAAGATGCAGGGTGGTTAAGTAATGCAAGAATGCGGTAAGGTGACACGTGGCACTAGGTCCAAGCAGACGATGATGTGGAATTTGATGACATGGAAATGCAAGTTCCAGGGCCAATCAAACACTGCCATGTGGTAGTTGGTCAACTAAAGGTTGACCCCAGATTCAAAGGGTCAGGGAAATATTGAAGAATTAAAAATAATAATATTTTATTATTATTTTTGTTAAAGATGCAAGTTAGGGTTTAAATTTCAAAAGGATTGATTCTAAAGTTTTAACTTTAGATTTAAATTTTTTTTTTTTCAAAAAATTTAAAAGACAAAGATGTATTTTCAGAATGAGATTATGGAGGTTCTTGAGATGAAAAATAGGCGATATCAAATATCACTGAAATTGTGAGAATCTAAATTTTCTGATTCTAGAGTTAGTTTCTACACAGGAAGTAGCTGGTTCATGCTACAGGGGGATTTGTCTCAGGTACCTAAATTGCAACTGTATTCAAGTAATCAGAGTCCAGAACTGATTTTAACATAGCAGTGACTTGAATATCAATAAAAGGTAGTAAAAATATAGTTGGGGTCGATCTTGATCACATCTAAGTCATGTAGATGGGAATTTGACTGGCATTTTCATGAGGCAAATAAGATATTTTGATGACTCACAGGTTTGAATCATTCAAGAAAGGATATTTCCAATCAGTTACAGGTAATGATGAAATCAAATCAGATCAGATGGAAGAGAGAGGTTAGAGAGAGAGTCTTTTCAGTTGCAAAAGAGGGAATTTCAAGTGGACAGATGTCGATTGCAGATTCAATCCGAGAAATCCATCATCTCCTATATCTTTCATTCTTTCTTTCATTGTAAGGGTTCCAGTCTTTGGAGAAAAACTAGGCACATTATTGTGATACTAAGGTTTTGGATCTAGTTTTGATGTGTTCCCATGACTGTGACACCATTTTCTTCAGCAAATTCTTCTTGTATGAATAACAATAGGAAAGATAAATACATATAGTTCAAATCTATTAGGTGTTTTTCATGCTTTCATTTTCATGCATATAACTGTATGATTTCAAGGAAATTAATACAAAGAATAGCAGGTTGAGTTTCCGTTGAATCCTGTCTCCTTTATTAGCTAATTTTTAATGTTTTACAATCTTTGACATAGAGCTTAGGTTGTAGTTGTAGTCCCTTAAGGCTATATGTTATTCATTGTTGCTTATGACCCAAGAGGTTGTTTAAATGCTTTAGGGAATCAATAGGTTTGCAAGTTTACTGATGGGGATATCATGTAAGAATGGGATTTAATTTGAGCATTGATGTCTATTTACAAGTTAAATAGATAGATCAGATGTCTGAGTATATGTATAAGTATCAGATATCCATATGTATGCATTTGATTCATGGATTTTCCCAATGGTTAAGGCACTGATCAACTACATGATTATTAAGTCTTACTGCTGCATATCTGAGGGTTTGTTGAAATCAACATTATTAATCAAATGTTCTTTCTATTTTATGTTGAAGGACCTAAATGTTTAACCCTCACTCAGCTTGTGAATATTCATAGATTTGCATTTAGCTACTATAGATTGTTTTTATTTCATGAGTTATTAGGAGATATAAGGGTTTTTATCTGCTATATATTAGATTCAGTGTATGCTTTGATAACTGGTTCCATATAAAGAATCTATAGGTATACCCACCTAGATTTTGTAGAGCCTAAAGTGTAGAAGGAGTGTAGCTTTATAGTTGGCCTATTGTTAGAAATGGCATGTTGAAAATGGGAGTTAGATGCCCCTAGATGTGTCACTTTCTCAGTGGGATAATTGAAAACCCTCTAGCATTTTCAAACACCAACACAACACATATAGAAATTCTATCTTGTTTGACACCTATAGTTTACTTGGAACATATACTGGCTCAACATCTATTTGTCACTTGACAGTTGAAACTTGCTCGACACTATCTATCTGCTTAGCATCTGAATGACTTGACACTTGTTTAATTTCTAGCTTGGCACATACTATAACTCGGCATAAACCAAGAAAATTTCTTAAGTGTGTTGACACTCAATTGTCAAAACCAATCTGAGACCAACAATATGTTGCAATGAAGGACAAATCTAATGAAGATGAGGCAACTGCACTTGTGACTTGTATAAATAAGAATGATAGATGGATCATTGATAGTGGATGTTCACATCACATGACTGGAGACAAAAGTAAGTTCATTACCCTAAATTGTTGTGATGGAAATAGTGTAAGATTTGGTAATGATGCACCATGTTTGATAAAAGGAAACAGTTCTATCAGACTCACAAATAAGATTTTGTGTGACAATGCTTACTATATTGAAGGGCTTAACGATAATTTGTTGAGTGTGTCACAACTAAAAAATTTGGTATGTAAGGTTGAATTTGAAAACAAGATTTCTAAGATATATGACACAAATGGGAAACTAATTAGAAAGGGTGATCAAACTAGAAGTGATCTATTCTATCTTAATATAGAGGATGCTACTTGTCTTGTTGTAAAATTTGATGATGTATAGCTATGGAACAAGAGGTTATGTCATGTTAATTTTGATAACTTGGTTAGTATCAGTAACATGAAGAAAGTTAGAGGTTTGCCTTAGCTGAAGAAGCTTGATAATGTAATGTGCAAACAATGTCAGTGTTGACATATCAGTCAAGTTTGTTATTAGTGACACACTTATTCAGATTGTATATAGCTACCAAGCTCATTGTATAGTTCATAGTGTTATCCATGTATTTCAGTTGTCATTGAGTTTTATAGTTGCTATTGAGTCCTTTGGACAAATCCCAGTGGTTACCAAGAAAATTTAGTTAATATGAATATTAGCAGTGTAAACCGTGCATTTTAGTTGATGCCAATTTTATTAGTGGTTATCGAGCAATGTAGTGTTCACCAAGTTCATAGTGTTTGTAATGAGAGTCTAGTGTTAACTGAGCTTCCCAGTAATAACCAAGTGACTTAGTTTATACTGATCTCAAGGTGATAATGTTTACTAAGTCATACAATGTAAATCAAGAGACTTAGTTTATATGACAAGTTTCACAATGTCTACCGAGTCACCAGTGCAGATTGAGTTTAAGACTACTTGGAAGTGATCAGTATGGACTGAGTTTCTACATCTACTGAGTGCATGACAATGTCAAGCAATGATAGTGGATGTCACGTATCAGAACCTCACCGATTCAGTCTTCAGAACTCGAGTGTCTTCATATGAGCCGACTTTGTAATATTTGTGTAAAGTTGTATGATGGCTAACTTTGTAATTTGTATAATTGGCTTGATATATATGTAATTCATTATCTCATATCCAAGTGTGTGTGTATGCATGGAATTAATCAAAGAAGAGTAGAAGAAGAGAAAATTGTAAATGCCATAACAACATAAGTAGTAATAGACACATATCTATCACAAAAAGGTGATTAGTACACAAAGGAATCTCATTCAACAAACCAAGTTGTAGATTAGAGATCTACTAATACTTCATCCTAGGAGGTGGAATAGTCAAATCCTTTCATGAGGTAGACCTAACTGTATTTTGTAAATCTCTTTACCGAGTACATACTTAATTGTATGTTTGTAAATCCTTTCACAAGGTGGACCTAGCAGCTCTTATTGCTCCTAATAGGGCAGATCATCATAAGTGATCAATGTATGCTTTAACAGGCTAACTTTATACTGCAGTACTAAAGTTGTGGGTATCATCCCACCCCAATTTTACTTTATATTTGGAAGGTTTCTAGATCACCAAATTTGTGTCTCAGTGTCATCAATACTTTCATATTTTCAGTTTCTTATGCATGCAATTAGATCAAAATTTATATGATGGATTAAATGCTAATTGAATGGTTGGATTAAGGGTTGAAATTGTTGAAGTTTTAGAAGTTACTGGTTCACCCCTCCCCTCTCAATAACTTAGATTAGTCTTGAATAATTCCAAAAATTGGTATTAGAGCATTGTGGTTCTCAGGAAAAAGCTTAATAGCTTGAGCAAAGATCAAGGACATGGAGATATTTAGACTTGACAAAGCTATTGACAATGAAAAGCTACATTTAGAAATGGCCATTGCTCAACTCAAGAAAGAAAAGAAGAAACTCTCTTACTCCTTGAAAAGAAGAAAAGAGCTTGCAATTCAAATGAATGATCATTTCTACATTGAAGAAAAAATTAAAGACCTTCATTAAAAAAATTGAGATGAAGCTAATGAAGCAATCAAAGAATTTCTAGAAAAGAATGGTTCCTTGCAAGAAGAAGCAAGAAAGCTAAGAAGAGAACAAGAAATTTAGTTAGTAAGGTTATGTGAAGTATTGGAATAGAGAAAAAAGATAAAAGAAGAGATAGATGGAAGGAACAATAAAATCTATAACCAATCCCTTCAGCAAGTAGACCTTATTAATTAGCTCTCCAATGAAAATGAAGCAATCATGAGCCTAAGATTTGAAAATGAAAAAATAAGGGATGATCTAAATTATAAAAGGAAAATCAATGAAAGAATGAAAAATGATCTAAAATCTGAAAGACAAATCAATGAAAGATTGAGGAATGATTCAAACTCTAAAAGGAAAATCAATGAATGAATGATGAAATCTCAAGCAGACATGAATGAATTGAATGGGAAAAAACTTTATAGACAAAAAGGAAAAATAGGAATTGGATATATAGAAGAAGGAGAATCATCCATGTAAGGAGCTCAAAAGAACCAAAGACCTACTTGCAATCATTGTGGTAAGATAGGTCATACATCAAACAAATATTGGAATAATGGGAAAACAAAATTCAATGGAAAATGTTAAAATTGCAATCACCATGGTCATAGAGCTAATTAATGTAAAGAGAAACCAAAATTTGAAAGAAAATATCACAAATGCAAGAAACATGGACTCAAGTCATTAGAATGAAAAATCAAGGTATTGAATCTAGTAGAACAAATTGTGAAAGCAATATTTGGATGGGACTCCATCACCTGGTGCAAATGTCATTACTGTAGAGAATTCAGACACATTAGAATAAATTGTGTAAAGCATCATTTGTGGAAAAGAGACACCACTAAAAGATGTTCCATTTGTATAGAACTTGGTCATCTTTCCAAAAACTGCATGAATACTAGTAGAACTGAAGATGAGAAGAAGAAAAACGCTGATAACATTTGAAAGTAGATGAGATATCAATGGGTTCCTAAGTCTACCAAGGATACAAGTTTGAGTAATGATCAAGTCACTCAAGAATTGGGTGAGCGTAGCATTTCTATTTAAGTTCTCAAGGGAGAACTAGAACTAGGCTATCAAAGATGACATCCAAATTAGTTCCAATTGAAAGGTGAAAAATATACAAATCTGTATTTAGGATACAAAGAGATCATTGAGTGAGACTAGCTTCAATTATTAATAAGTTACCTTTTCTACTGAGTGAGGTCGGGTCATAGACTCTACCAAGCAAGGTTAGGAGTGATAAAGATGTTCATGGTTACCAAGTCATGAAGACATTGTTGAGTGATCAATGCCAAGTAGTGGATGATAGTCTGTCAACATATCTACTTTTGTAGCAAGCATTAATGGAAAAATTTCAACAAAAGGCATGGAATCAAAATAATTTCTTAACATGAAATTTTGAGTGCTATTGCGAAGAGTGATTTTCAATGTGACCAAAGCAATTTGTGTGAATTTCAAAAAAAAGTTTTTTGAATTCTCTCAAACCCTACCAATTGAAAATGGCATCCAACAACATCAAGGTTAAGCGAGGATCTGACATGTTGGTTTGTGGAGCTAAGTGGAAGGTGCCATATTTCAAGCTCACTCCTACGATTGCTGAAACCCTAACTCCAAGTGGTGCATAATCTCAAATTCCTCCAAAGGTACTTCTTATCAATGATATTCACACTCATTTCAAATGTGTTATTCAAGATATTGGTACACTAGAAATGGATGATGCCCTAGGTCAACTATGTGTGAATGGAGTCCTAAAACCCGAGCATCAACATCTAGAAAGCAAATGGTTGACACATTCCTTACATGACCTATGAATTTCAAATCAAATGGATTATGTTTATCCTCATATAGTTACATAATGGGTAGCTATGATTAGAATAACCAATTATGATAACCAAGAAGATGATTCATCGAATCACTGGCCTCTCAATGCTAGCTAAAGCCAAAATGACAAAAACCCTAGGTTAGACAAAAATGGAAAAGAAAACCCTAGCTGAATGGGATGGGAAAGGAATGAAAACCAATAGTGTCACTAATACATAGTTAAAGTTTGGCTTTTACGTCATTGCACACAAGATATACAATTCAAGCAAACTAAATAGTGTGTCATGTGAAGGCATGGACTTGGCTTACAAGGTGGTTAAGAACAAATTATCATATGACCTTGCCGAGCTAGTGCTGAGATAGTTCAACAAGAACATGGAAAGCATTTCAACTTCAAAGAGTAATCCATGTAAGTTCAGCTCCTTATTGACTTGTCTATTCTTTTACATACACAATTCTTTTCCTCAAAAGGAACTGTAGTTTGGAGAAAAGATGTGCCTATGCTCTATCAAATCAATGAGTATATTGCTAAGATGGGTGAGAACTACAATAATATCATGGACAACTACTTCGATGTATTTAAGGAGAAAATTAACAATGGGTTCAAAATTCCCAAGAAGCTAGTTGAAGACTATAAAGATGATATATGTTTCATGGTGGATAGTGACAAGGTGTATATTCAAGCAGCTAAGCCTATAATTGTGTGGTTAAAACTTCTTAGTTATGAGGTCAATATTAATGAAGCAAAGAATATCATTGAAGCACTTATTAATGAACCAGTTGATCTTAAGGCTACATACTTTGGAATGTATGATGAAGCAAAGACTAGGATTGAACTTGAAATAAGCTCCCTTAGGCAGTCAACAAAGGGAAAAGAAGGATTGCAAAACTAAAATCAAGTTAACTCCTTTTGCTAACTAAGGAAAAGGTGAGGATGAGAAAGGTGAAGAAGTAGAGGATGAGGAGGAATCTAAGAAAGAAGAACCATTAAAGAAGAAAGGCAAAGTGATCATCACCAAGCCAAAAAAACCATCCACTATAGTTTTCACAAGGATATCTTCAAGGAAGAAGTTTGACAAGAAAGGAGGAGACATTATATTTAGAAAACCTCCACCCACCTTCCAAGATAGACTAAAATATTTGGAAGTTGGGGTAGGCATAAAAAATTTGAAATCCTTAAAATATGAAATTAAGATAGCAAAGGAGTAGAATTAGATTGAAGATCTGGTGTTGAATAAAATGGGTAAGTGGAAATATTCACCAGATTAGCTCGCTTCTCAAGTTCCTAGTGAATTATTGGAAAATATAAAGCCAAGATGGGAGTTTTCTATGCAAACTATCAAGGAAATATATGGGAAAACCTTAAGGCAGCTATTATCGAGCATATCAGATGTTGAGGTAAAAGATTCACTGAAGAAAAATGAAGAGAAATTGTCTCTAAAGTTTAATACTTGTCTAGTTTTGATCAAGGACATTGAGCATGTCGTTAAGAATGCAAAAAACACTTGGAAGAATATTTATTTGTTACATAAACCAAGTGATTTTCCAATAAATGTCAAAGATGATGCTAAAGAAGAAGATAAGGAGAAAGATGAAGAAGAGAATGTTGAAGAAGTAACTCACTTTGACAATGAAGAAGATGAGGAGGATCAAGGACAAGAGGTTGCTAAGGAAGAAAAGAAAGATGATGAGGTTACTGACTTAGTCAAGATAGCTACAATAGTTTTGCCTCACTTCCTCACTCTCCAAACAAGCCAGCGTCAACATCAAGTGTGGAGACAACATTAACATGTTTGATTGTGACCACTAGTGACATCTTAGATGTCCAATCACTCTTTGCTCGTACTCAGCTATGCACATCACTAACGGAAGTAACTTCCACTTCATCTATCGAGTTGTAGATTCCTCCATCTACTAAGTTGAGTACTTTAGTTTTTACTTCCCCAATTTTGACTTCTTTAATTTTGAGCACATCAATTTTGGGTTCCTTAAGTATTTTTGTAAGTATTCCTTTAGTTAGTACAATATTAGTTTTTACTAAAAGCCCTAGTATCTCTACCATTGTTTCTATTTCAGACATAAAAGCAATAAGTGTAAGAACAGTTGAGCCCAAGGTTCAATCAAGCACAAGATTTTTGGGGAAAGGAAAGGAGATAGAGGAAAATATTGATTTAGATGAGGAAATAGTAATCCCCAATTGGGATATTTACAAGCTTACTCTAGACCAAATGCAAACATTTGGTGAACTCCTCCAGAAGAAGGCTAAACAACAAAAGCTAAGAGAAGAGAGAGATAAAGAGTAAAAGATAATTGAAGATGCTAAGAACATTTTGGAAGAGGCTATAGGTATTGAGATTGATTCTTCTCAACCTATATTGTATCAACTAGTAGAAGTAGTCTAGAGATTTAATGAAGACACTGATGGACAAATTAAGTTGGTACATAATGCTGAAAAGAAGTTTGACAATAAAGTGTTGGAGAACATTGCTTAGTAGATTTCCATTCATCAAGTAGAGCTATCTACATTTTTGAGCAATTTAGAAGCATCATGTTCAAATGTGTTATCACTTTTTGGGAAACAATGTGATGTTTCTAAGCTTACAAAGGAAATAAAGGACAAATTGTCAAAAATAGATGAAGATCTAAAGGCCAATGCTCATAAGCTACAACTTGACCCTAGCTCAAGCTCTGTACACTTCAAGAAAATAAGGTTTTTGTCAGATATGCAAGAAGAATTGCTAAGGGAAGAAGCAAGGATCAAATTCACATTGATTGACATACATAACTTGATCCTTCCCAACATGGATGCATTGCAAAAACATATTACATATTGAAAAATTCTAATCCATGACAATAACTTCTCTATTGCAGACCATATGATAGAATTGTTAGCAGAGGTACAAATTTTACTTCATACATGTAAGGTCCTACAGAAAAATTGGGATAATACCTTGGCAATCATTGTCAAGGTACATTCAAATTTTTTGTCTCATTTCGGTGTTTCTAAGTAAATAAAATAGAATAAATCTTTGGCATTACTATCAAAATGGGGGAGAAAGAAACATAGTATGAAGAGAAAAAAAAGGAGACACACACATAGTATGAAGAAAAAGATAGAGAATAGTATGGAAAAATATGCTATGGGGGAGAACTTGCAATAAGGAAGACATGTTGTATATAGAAGGAAGATGTATAGTATACTATATATACCTTACAAAATAAATTGTTTAAAATTAAAAAATAGTATACTCTACTGAGCCAATATCATGTGGTGATGGTTATAAGGTATTTAGTTTTGGCTAATAAGTGTTTTTTTTTACTAATGCCAAAGGGGGAGATTGTTGAGATAACAGTCAAGTTTGTTATTAGTGACACACACTTATTCAAATTGTATATAGCTACCAAACTCATTGTAGAGTTCATAATGTTTGCCATGTATTTCAGTTTTCACTAAGTTCTATAGTTGCTATCAAGTCCTTTGGACAAATTCCAGTGGTTACCAAGCATATTCAGTTAATGTTAAGACCAACAGTGTAAACCATGCATTTTTGTTGATGCTAAGTTTGTTAGTGGTTACTGAGCAGTGCAGTGTTCACCAAGTTTGTAGTGTATGCAATGAGATTTTAGTGTTACTGAGATTCCCATTGATAACCAAGTGACTTAGTTTATACCAAGCTCAAGGTGATAATGCTTACCAAGTCATACAATGTAAATCAAGAGACTCAATTTATATGATGAGTTTCACAATGTCTACTAAGTCACCAATGCAGACTAAGTTCAGGACTCCTTAAAAGTGATCAGTATGGACTAATATTCTATGTCTACAAAGTGCATGATGATGTCAAATAATGATAGTGGATGCCATGTATCAGAACCTCACCAAGTCAGTCTTTAGAACCTGAGTCTCTTCATATGGGCCAACTTTGTAATATTTGTGTAAACTTGTATGATGGCCGACTTTGTAATTTGTATAATTGGATTGATATATATGTAATTCATTGTCACATATGCAAGTGTGTGTGTATGCATGAAATTAATCAGAGAAGAGTAGAAGAAGAGTGAATTGTAAAGGCCATAACATCATAAGGAGTAGTAGAGACATATCTATCATAGAAAGGTGATCAATACACAAAGGAATCTCATTTAGCAAACCAAGTTGTAGATCATAGATCTACTACTACTTCATCCTAATAGGTGGATCATTCAAATCCTTTCATAAGGTAGACCTAACAATTTTTTGTAAATCTCTTTACCGAGTGCATACTTAATTGTATGTTTTTAAATCTTTTCACAAGGTGGACCTAGCGGTCCTTATTGCTCCTAATTGGGTAGATCATCAGAATTGATCTTTGTAAGCTTTAACAAGCTAACTTTATACTACAATACTAAAGTTGTGGGTATTATCCCCACCCCAGTTTTAATTTCTATTTGGAATTTCTGGGTGACCGAATTTTTGTGTCTCAGTGTCATGAATACTTTCATGCTTTCAGTTTCTTATGCATGCAATTAGATTAGAATTTATATGATGTATTAAATGCTAATTGAATGGTTGGATTAAGGGTTGAAATTGTTGAAGTTTTAGAAGTTATTGATTCACCCTTCCCCTCTTAGTAACTTAGCTTAGTCTTGAATATTTCCAATAGTTAGTTAGGCAAAATGACAAAGTCAAGTTTTAAGAGTTAAAATTATACTTCTAAAAGAATACTAGAGACTATTCATACTTACTTGTGTGGACAATTTGATGTGAAAAGCTACAAGGGAGATAAGTAAATAATGCTATTTATTGATGACTATTCTAGGATGATGACAATTATGTTTTTGAAATAAAAATCTAATGCTTTTCAAATGTTTAAGTGGTACTTGGCAAGAGTTGAAAAGGAAATAGGTAAAAGTATGAAGTGTTTGAGATCTAACAAAGGAGGAGAATTATCATCAAATGAATTTGAGATGTTCTATGATGATAGAGGAATCAAAAGATAGTCATCTACCCCTAGAACCCTTCTACAAAATGGAATAGCTAAAAGGAGAAAAAGATCTATAATGGAATGTGCTAGAACACTCATGATGGAGAAGAATGTTGCTTTGAAATACTAGAGAGAAGCTACAAGTATAGCTGTCTATACCTTGAACCATGTGCAAATCAAGAAAGGTACTCATTCAACACCTTTTGAACTATGGTTTGGATACTCACCCAATGTAAAATACTTTAAGGTACTTGGAAGTAAGTGTTACATTCTTAAAGATGTTAGGAATGGAAAGTTTGATGCAAAAAGTGAAGAAAGTATATTCCTAGGACACTCCACAAGAAGTAAGGCTTATAAGTGTTTGAATACTAACACTAAAAAAATTGTGAAAATTGCAAATGTGAATTTTGATGAATATATAGAAGTGTATGAGGCTAAACCTATGAAAAAGTAAGAAGAATACAAATGATTTGTATACTTTTATGAAGGTATGCCAACTGAAGAAGATGTTGCAAAGCAAGTTATGAATCCACAACAAATTTTAGTGATTGCCAAGTTATACCTTATGAATGCCGAGTTGCATTCAAGAACTGAGCTACATTTAGATGTCAAGTTATAGAATGAAGTGGATGCACATTCTAATTTTGAGATCAGTGAACATGAAAGAGATGCTAAACTACCTAATAGAGATATGCACAGTGACTCTAAAGTTGAAAGATAGTATGAAGAAATTAGAGTTGAGCCAAGATTGTCCAAGTATGTGTAAAGAAATCATCCTACTTATCAAATCATTGGAGATAAAGATGCTAGACTAATGACAAGAAACATATTGAGAAGTGATACATGTTTGCTGAGCATGAAGGAACCAAAATTAGTGAGAGATGCATTAGAAGATGATGACTAGTACAAAGCCACAAAAGAAGAGATTGAACAAATACAGAACAAAAAATGGAGTGTAGTTCCTATACTAGAAGGCAAAAATATGATTGGTACCAAGTGGGTATTTAGAAACAAGCTAGATGAAAATGGTGAAGTTACAATGAACAAAGCAAGGGATATGCACAAGAAGAAGGAATTGACTATGGAGAGACATTTGCCCCTATTTCTAGAATGGAAGTAAGAATTCTACTTGCTTATTCTACATACAAAGGTTTCAAATTTTATTAGATTGATGTTAAATTTGCATTTCTAAATGGCATATTAGAGGAAGAAGTTTACATAGAACAACTAGAAGGATTTTTTGATGTTAAAAATAAGAACATGGTCTATAAATTACACAAAGCTCTATATGGTTTGAAAAAAGCACCAAGAGCATGGTATGCGAGACTGCATACAAAGGTTTCAAAGTTTATCAAATGGATGTTAAATTTATATTTCTAAATGGTATATTAGAGAAAGAAGTTTACATAGAACAACTAGAAGAATTTGTTGATGTTAACAAAAAGAACATAGTATGTAGATTACAAAATACTCTATATGGATTGAAACAAGCACCAAGAGCATGGTATGCAAGTTTTAATAATTATCTTGTGAAGATTGGATTTGAAAGGACTAATGATAAAACCAATCTGTACATGAAGATAGATAAAGGAAAATGTATTTTATTATCTAAAATATTTTTTAATGATATCATGTTTGGAGGTCAAGATGCTTTATGTAAGGATTTTTCAAATCAGATGAAGCAAGAATTTGTAATGTCTATGTTTTGAGAGATACAATTTTTTTTGGGTTTACAAGCATATCATATGAAATATGGTATATATATCACTTAGTCAAAGTATGTCAAGGAAATATAGAGAACTTTTGGATTTGAGGATTCCAAACCAATAGGTACACCTATGGTGATAGGACACAAGTTGTCAAAGAATGATGATTCAACTAAGGTAAATCAAACATTGTACATGTCTACGATTGGCAAATTGCAATATGTAGTACATAGCAGACTTGATATTGCATTATCCATAGGAATAGTTGCAAGATTCTCTACTGATCCTAGGGAAAATCATTTAATGGTTGTGAAGAGAAGAATGAGATATTTGAAAGGAACAAAAGAGTTTGGTTTATACTATAAGAAAAATAAAAAATTTAAATTGAGAGCCTACACTAATGTTGATTGGGTTGGAAACATTAATGATAGAAAGAGCACTAGTGGAGAAGCATTTTTCTTAGGAAAGAGACTATTTACATGGACTATTAAGAAACAAAATTGTACTTCACAATCTTCTGCTAAAGTTGAATATGTTGTTGCTACTATAAATTGCACATAAATTGTATGGATCAAACAACTACTCAAAGGAATGAAGGAAGAGATCATAGAACTAGTGATACTATTATGATAATACAAGTGCTATCAATATATCAAAGAATCTAGTGATGCACACAAAGAATAAGCATATTGCAATCAAGTATCATTGCTTGAGAGAGTTAGTTCAAGATAAAGAGGCAAAGAAGGAATATGTTAACACAAAGGAGAAAATTGCTGATATCTTTACAAAACCATTACCTAAGGATGCTCATGAGTATCTAAGAGGTAAATTAGGGGTGATACCCCTATTAAAGGCTATTTAAGTAACAAGAAGGTGCCCTGTATCAAACAAGCTAATATATATATGTAAAACATTGATGTAGAGGATCTTACTTTAGGAGCTACCTGAAATAATCACAGAGCTGAAACTTCAAAATAGTCACAAGCAAGGTGATAGAGGGAGAGACTTAAAGAACTTGACAAAGTTTATATCTGCATGCTTAAGATGACAATTTTTTGGTATGTCTTTGGCATTGTTGTCAAAGAGGGAGATAATATTCTTGATCAACAATATGATTTATTGATCAAGAGGGAGATAGATCAAGCTAGTATGTATAATTATTGAGGGAGATATTCATATCAAGAGATTTTTGTTAAAGAGACGGAGAGACATTGATGATATTTCTAATCAGAGGAGAACACAAGTATGATGACGGAGAAATGAAGAATATAAGAAAGAGGGAGAAATCCTAATCTACCTAGTTAGAGGGAGATATAGTAAGAGGGAGTTATAAGAAGAAATTTTGTAACCTAATCAGCTGATGGAAGTTGCTAATAGAGGGAGAGATTTCAAAGTTTTCTTTTTGGTATTGTCTTACTATTTTAACCTAGTCATTTTGGTCAAACAAAGGTGTTTACCATTTGGTTGATCAGTTTGGTTTGCCATAAATGCCAAAGAGGGAGATTGTTGAAAATAGATTGAAAAGATTATTGTTGAGAGAGATCATTGAAAGAGGGAGACTATTGAAGAAGACTATGCGTTTCAATCATTATTTTGTCACTAATGTCAAACTTCCTATTTGCTAGTAAGACAACTGCTTATAAGATTCAAGTACTATCACTTATTTGATTGATGAAGAGGTTTTGATCAAAAGATGTAACAATAGAACCTAGAGGAAAGGTTGAGTTATGATTATGTAATGAAGTACAAGGATTAGTTAAGACAATGATGAAATGATGTATTGATAATCTACTTAAGGTTAGAAAGGTTGGTTACACTTAGAAAGTTTAGAAGACTAAGTTACATAATGTTTGTCTACTAAGCTTGACTGAGTGGATAGTAGGTGTCAAGCAAAGTCAGTGAAACCTAAGTAGAAAATTAGTTGGAATTGAGTAAAAGTTCATTCTAGTATGTGCCAAGAAAAATAGTTGATGTTGAGTAAAGTTTAGTTGATGCCAAGTATCAATAAACTTTAGATTGTGCCAAGTAATTTCATAGTGGATGTTGAGCAATGCAGTATGTGCCAAGCATCAAAAGGATAATAGTGCCAAGCTACTACATTATTTAAAAGATCATGGATTCAATGAATTTGAGCTAACAAGTTTGTTTTCTTGAATTTTATGAACTAGGTGGAAGATAAGATTGATGAGCTAGTGGCACAGAATTCGAGGTAAACCATTTCTAGGAAAATTTAAAGTGGATTCTAGGAGAAGTTTCTAGAAGAGATATGAGATATGGGGTGGATACATTGTATCCTACCTAATTCATCTGAACCCAAAAATTGGATGATGGAGAATGAGCAACAAAATATCTTAATTTCCCATTTATAGGAATGTCTAGTCATGAAGAAAAGTTGTCATGTGTGAGAATCAAAAGGGGAGACAAGTAGGCAAGGGTTTTGATTCATGAAGTAACCTAAGAGAAGAGTCTACAATGGCATGTTAAGTAAGAAGGCTTAAGGAGATGAATGCTCGAAGGTTGAACAAGCTATCAGAGCTAAAAAGTATGAAAGCCAAGTAGAATTGAGGAATGAATAGAGATTTGTAATCTACAAGTGAAGTTGTAAGTTGTATTAGATCAAAGACTTACTATTACTCTCTAACAATTGTATCAGTCTAGGGTAAATCCTTTGGATTAAGGTTGACCTAACAATCATTTGTAAATTCTTTAACTAGGTCGCATTCCAAGTGAATGGGCTAAAGTCCTCTAACAAGGCTCACTCCTAAAAGGGTGATTAAAATCCTTTAACCAATTCACATTTAACAGTGTGTATTGTAACCTTTAATAGGGTTGGCTTTCATAGGGCATCACTTTGAAAGAGTGAAAAGAGTAGCATGTTACTAGTGGTTTTTTCCAAATTGGGTTTCTATGTAAATTATTATGTCAAGTGTGTTGATGAATCTATTATGTTTCATGCTTTGCATTTCTGCAAGTTAATTTGACAGTAACCTTCAAGTTTTTAGTGATTGCATAATCTTATGGATGCATGCATGAGTATGAATGTTTTATAGGTTCACTAAAGTTGTGAAAAGTTTTATTTATAAATCTAGACCTTGGATAACTGATTCACCCCCCTATTATTCTAAAGTGTTCCAATAGTAGTACCATGTATGGAGAGAATATCCCTCAATGGGGGAGAGATTGACTAATGGAGAGATTGAGATTTGCAATGTATGAATAAGGGGGAGAAAGTATAATTGATATCAAATGGGGAGATACATTGAGTGGGGGAGAAGCTAAGAGTTGTTTAGTGAACAACTCATGATGTCAATCTAAGAAAGAGAGGAAAAATAGAGTAGTGTTCTAGTGAGGTTTTGATTTGATTGATGAGGAGGATTTGAAAAGAAGAGAACAATAATAGCTACAATAGAGTGTTGATTTGGTATTCTTGCAACTTATATGTTTTCCATCTATGTTGCCATCAATGCCAAAGGAGGTTATTGTTAGCATGAATGCTAATGGTATTCCTTTGGGGGAGTATCCTATGCATTACGAGAGCATGTGCGAGATTGTTAGCATGATTGATATGTTGCATTCATGACTATGTTTGTCATTGATGTCAACATATCAGTAATTATGTGAAGCCTAAAAAATAAAAAAATAGATTGAGGTCGTACATATAGAGTATTAATGGTTAGGTCAAGCGCAATTAAGGATGTGTTCTACACTATTTCCTAATGATGAGGTTAAGTGCACATGAAGTAAGTCAAAGACATGCAAAAGATCTGCTTGATTTACAGAGAGTAGTGTACAAATAGAGTATTTGAGAAGTAGTTTTTGATGAATGGATTATATCTCCTAACCAAGATAGAATTGTGATATGCAAGGTTAGAAAATAATAGTAGAAAGTTTGATGATGATGTCAACATGTGTGCAATTTTCTAAGGTCACACATGTGAGAAGTTGTAAAGATTGTGAGTTGATAATTTGTGTAATTGTAATATAATTAATTATCTTAATGTGATCCTATTATAATTAATTGAGAAAGCCTCAAGGTTGAATCAAGGAATTGTTTTGAGAACATGGTATAAAGGAAGGTTATTTTCCTTTTGCTCAAGTGCAAATTTGTGAAGACATATGTGAAGTGTTTGGTAAATGCAAGAAAGCAATCCAAGGGATTATTGGATGCAAAATTGATGATTTGGTGACAAGATTAGAAGTTTGATTTATAGGACAAAGGAAGAGGAAGTACAATTCATTTCTATTATACTGTAAGGAATTATATAGAGACTAGTTGGATAATGAGTTCGGTGGTCTTGTCCTTGAAGCTGTCTAAATAGTGGGTTCATCTTCCTTCTACAACTCCTAACAAGGTTGGAATCTCCTAACAAAGATTCAAAGTCTCCTAACAAGGAATAATATGTAATAAATGTATTTCATTGATTCCTAATAAAGTCCATCTTCTAATAAGGAATATTTATATTAGTACATATTTTTGTGGCTACCATCCCCATCGTGGTTTTCCCTCTAATCAAGGGTTTCCCTAGTTAAAACATTTGGTGTTATTGTGTATGAGTATCTTGCTATGGTTGATGATTATATTTCTCATTTGGTTAAGGATTAATATGGTTGATAATTTTTATAATAGTTGGACAACTGATTCACCCCCCCTCTCAGTTATATTTGTGGACTTTACTTTCTAACAAGATCTACCAGACAAGGTGTGCTAGATATTTAGATCTAATACTTTTTTCCCCTAAACATATCATCTATTGTAACCCTTTAACAAGGTAGACTTGTAATAAATCTTTGATATCCTCTAAAAAGGTATTTATTAGAAAGAGATCTAAACCCTCTAACAAGGTAGCCTCAACAAGCTATTGTAATTCTAACAACTTACTGACATTCTTAACATGATGTATTCTCAAAAGGAACATATGCAAGCCTTTAATTGGGCATCCTTTTTGTTGCTAGCAAAGGCTAGTGGGTATATTACTCCCACTATAGTTTTTACCCTTATAGTAAAGGTTTCTATGTAAAAATATCTGCATCATTAATTTATTCTTTAGCGTGGGATATTGTATGGCATTATTGCATAGAATTTATTATTTCCTTAAGAGTTAAAGAGGTAGTAATGAAGTGTGATAAATCTTGGGTACATTAACTAGTACTTTAAAAAAAAGTGTCCATATTAATTTACCCCCCCTCTTAATATTGATTGGGACCAATAATTGGTATCAGAGCACAAACCCTACTAGCTATAAGTCTACTGACTTGGGGGAAGATACTATGACACCACTCAGTAGAGATCTAGAAGAAGAACTATAGACTATCAAGGATGTGAAGGAAAAATTGAGACAATCTGGCCAAGAGAAATAGGATGATGGAAAATCAAGGAGAAAACCAAGAGCTAATAGAGAACCTTGAAGATCAAAGTTATCCTATAGAGTCAAAATAAGAAATATCAAAAATCATGGCTAGGAACACTAAGCTAAAGAAAAATATCAAGGTCCTAAAGAATGAACATGAATATTCCACAACAAGATTAGGTGAAGCTATGTATGAGAAAGATAATGCCATCTTAGCAAGAGATAAATCCTATGGAGGAGTAAGGCTCTCTTAAGAAGCAAGAAAATGAGGCAAGGATTTAATGAAAGAGGAGGATGAGATGTCCCTCAAGGAGGAAGAGCACAGATATTTAGTGAAAGAAAATAGAATAGTACTTGAGTATGATCATGATAGGTGAGAAAAACCTAAATGCTTTGATAAAGGAAGCTAGACAAATGCAAGAGAAATTTTGTCAGTTGATGGAAAAACTCAAGATAGTAAAGGAAGAGTATGATACACTAAAAGATGAGAGTCTTCAAAGGAAAAAGACTCACACACCACCAAGATCAAAGGAAAAGAAAAAAGAGGTACGTCATCAAGCAAACCTACTTGTCTTTACTATGGTAAAATAGGATACAAGTCAAATGAGTCCTAACATAGGTGAGCTATAATCGAAAAACATAATACAAATAAAGAACTATGTTATAGTTATTAATGGTAAGGACTTGACACACATGAATGTAGATATCTTGAAAATGAAGCTCAAGTAGAAAAATAATGCTACTACAATGACATGTGTGGTTACAATGAAAAATACTATGGACCCAATACTAGATCACATCAATCATCCCCTAGGAATTGTTGACATTATGATCAAGTTTTTTTATTAGTGACTCACACTTAGTTAAATGGTTAGTAGCTACTGAGCACATCTTGTATTTTATAGTGTTAATAGAGTAATCTAGGTTCTATCAAGTTCTATAGTTGATAATGAGTTCTAGAATTAATATTCAATTCACATTGAGCAGTATCTACTGAGTTGATAAATAATAGTGCAAACTGAGCTTCATACTATTAACCGAGTTGCACAATGTCAACCATGGTCTCTTGTGTTTACTAAGTTCATAGTATTAGTGCTGGGAATCTAGTGTTGACCAAGCCAAGAAGTGTCAACCAAGTGATTCAATTTATACTAAGCTCATAGTGTTACTATTGATCGATTCAAGCAGTGTCAACCAAGTGATTCAGTTTATATGTCAAGTTTTGTAGTGTCCACCAAGTTACTAGTGCTAACTGAGTTCAGACTACTTGGAAGTGATTAGTGTGAGCCAAGATTCTACATCTACTAAGAGTATGATGATGCCAAGTGTTGAAAATGGTTGCCAAGTGTTAGAACCTCATCGAGTTTGTTCTTCATAACCTAAGTAGCAACAAGTGAGCTAACTTTGTGTATTTTGGTGAAACTTGTGTTGTAGCCAACTTTGATGAATTGTAGTTTGGATTAATATATGTGTAATGTATTGTATCACATCCAAACACAATAAGAATGTAAATAGAAAGCAATCATATGAGCAGAACTACAACTTGAGAAGGCTACAAGTAGTATAAGGAGTAGCAAAGATTTATTTATCATAGCAAGGTGATCATTACACTTCAAAGGAATCTCAACTAGAAAATTAGAGTTGCAGATTAGAGATCAGTCATTGGTTCATTCTAATAGGTGTATCAGTTAAATCCTTTCACAAGGTAGACTTAACAGTCTTTTGCAAATCTCTTTACTGAGTGCATACTTCATTGTAATGTTTTGTAAATCCTTTAATGAGGTGGACCTAGTAGTCCTTTTTCTTCATCATCAGGGTGATTTTGTTCATGTTAGTGACATAGATGATGAAGATGAAAAGGAAGAAAATGAAAACAATGGTGAAGAAGATAAAAAATTAAATGATGTAAATCTATATGATGAAGAACAAGAATAAGAAGCTACTAAGGAGAATCTCCCTGAAATTTAGAGTGTTGAGGAAACCAACCTAGAGAAGATTGCAACAATAGTTATGGCCTCATTTCCTCACTCTCCGAGCAAAGCTGAAATGCCATCAAGCTCAAAGAAAGCTTCTACCAAGTTGGTTGTGGAAACCACTATAACACCATGCACCCAACCAATCTTAGTACCTATTCAGCTAAGTACCATATTGAATGAAGTGATCAATACTTCATCTACCGAGTAGCTAGTGTTTCCTCTATCATTAGATTTTGCTACACAACAACAAGATATTTCTACTATCAGTGCAATATCCATTTTTGTTGCTATCCTTTCTATTTCTACTATTGTGAAAATTCTTAGTATGCAAATAATAAGTACAAAGATAGTTAAGAGCAATCCTCAACTAAGTACTAAAGTTTCAAGCAAAGACAAGGGTAAAGAAGAAGACATTGATCTTGATGAGGATATAGTTATCCTAAATTGGGATATCTCTACTCTAAATCCTAATCAAATGAACATCATAGGTAAACTATTGCAAAAGAAAGCTAAGCAGAAGAAGCTTAGAGAAGAGAAAAGAAGAGAAAATCAAGTGCTTGAAGATGTAAAGGACATACTTATAGATGCATTAAGCACTAAGGTTGATAGTACAAAACCTATTTTGGTTCACTTAGCAAAATTTGTTTGGAAATTCAATGAAGATTTGAATGGACTAGAAAAATTTCTACAGAGAGCAGAGATTAAATTTGAGAACAAAGTATTGGAGCAAGTTGAATAGAAAATTACAATAAATCAAGTAGAATTGACTACTATTCTTAGCTCATTAGAAACCTTTGCAAATAATGTAACTTTATTATTCAACAAGTTATATGATACATCTATCTTCACTCAAGAAATCAAAGATAAATTATCTAAGATATATGAAGACTTGAAGGCAAGTGCACACCAGTTGTCACTTGACCCGAGCTATAGTTCTGCTCACTACTTTAAGATTAGATTTCTGACTAATTTGTAAGCAAAATTATTAAGGGAAGAAGCCAAGATTAGGGCCACACTTGTAGACATCCAAGACATAATTCTCCCAAATATGGATGCATTTTAGAAACACATTACACATGCCAAAACTCTCATCCATGATAACAAATTCTCCATAGCTGATCACACAATGAAGTTATCTACAGAAGTACAAATTGTACTTCATGCAAGCAAGGTGTTACAAAAAAATTGGGACAAGATAATGACATTGATTTTGGAGGTACACTCTAACTTCTTGTCACATTTTAGCATTACCATGTACCATACACTTTTGGCATTTATGTTAGAAAGGGGGAGAAGATGTGATATATTAAGATATAAAGGGGAGAAAATAAGATACAAGATATATGTATATATTTAGGAAAGTATATTATGTGATATATGTGTGGGAGAGTAGCATAATATTATACAAATACATGTACAAATTATCAAAAAACATCTTTTACAAAACTAAATTTTTCAAATCTCTTTATTGAGTGCATATTTCATTATATGTTTTGTAAATCATTTAATAAGGTGGACCTAGCAGTCCTTATTCTTCATCAACAAGGTGATTTTATTGTTCATGTTAGTGACATAGATGATGAAGATGACAAGGAAGAAAATGACAATAATGATGAAGAAGATATAGAAATAGATGATGTAAATCTAGATGATGAGGAGCAAGAATAGGAAGCTACCAAGGAGAATCTCCTTGAAATTTAGAGTATTTAGGAAACTGACCTAGAGAAGATTGTAGTAGCAGTTATGGCCTTGTTTCCTCACTCCCTGAGCAAAGCTTTAATACCATCAAGCTCAAAGAAAGCTTCTACTAAGTTAGTTATGGTAACTACTGCAACACCATGCATCCAACCAATCTCTACACCTATTTAGTTGAGTACCATATTGACTAAAGTGATCAACACTTAATCTACCAAGCAACTAGTGCTTCCTCCATCATCAGATTTGGCTACACAAAAACAAGATATTTCTACTATTAGCTCAATATCCACTTTTGTTGCTATCCCTTCTAGTTCTACTATTGTTACAATTTTTAGTATGCAAATAATAAGTACAAAGATAGTTAAGAGCAAGCCTCGACCAAGTACTAAAGTTTCAAGCAAAGACAAGGGTAAAGAAGAAGACATTGATCTTGATGAGGATACAATTATCTCAAATTGGGATATCTCTACTTTGAATCTTGATCAAATGAACATCATAAGTGAACTATTGCAAAGGAAAGTTAAACAAAAGAAGCTTAGAGAAGAGAAAAGAAGAGAAAATTAAGTGCTTGAAGATGTAAAGAATATACTTATAGATGTACTAAGCATTGATGTTGATAGTATACTACCTATTTTGGTTCAATTAGTAGAAGTTGTCCATAAATTCAATGAAGATCTAAATGGACTAGAAAAGTTTCTATAGAGAGAAGAGAGGAAATTTGAGAACAAATTATTGGAGCAAGTTACATAGAATATTGCAATAAATTAGGTCAAATTGACTACTATTCTTAGCTCATTAGAAACCTCTACAAATAATGTAACTTCATTATTCAAAAAGTTATGTGATAAATCTATCTTCACTTAGGAAATAAATGATAAATTAACAAAGATAGATGAAGACTTCAAGACAAGTGCATACTAGTTGTCACTTGACCTAAGCTACAGTTCTGCTCAGTACTCAAAGATCAGATTTTTGACTATTTTGCAAGCAGAATTATTAAGGGAAGAAGCGAAGATTAGGGCCAAACTTGTAGAAATCCAAGACATGATTCTCCCAAACATGGATGCATTGTAGAAATGCATTGCATATGCCAAAAATCTCATCCATGATAATAACTTCTCCATAGCTAATCACATGATGGAGTTATCTACAAAAGTACATATTGACTTCATGCAAGCAAGGTGTTACAAGAAAATTGGGACAAGACAATGGCATTGATTTTGAAGGTACAATTTGACTTCTTGTCACATTTTAGAATTACCATGTAGCATACACCTTTGGCATCTATGTCAAAAAGGGGGAGAAGATGTGATATATAAAGATAAAAAGGGGAGAAAATAAGATATGAGATATATGTATATATTGAGAAAAGAATAATATGTGATATATGTATGGGGGAGCAACATAATATTATAAAAATACATGTATAGATTATAAGAAAACATCTTTTACAAAAGAAATTTTGAAAAATCTCAAAAATAAAGTATGTTATCAAGTTGACGACACAGGATGGAGACAAATGAATGTTTTGGACTTGAAATTTTGAGAATTCAATTTTTGATTGATAAGTGTTTTTGTCAATAACACAAAAGGGGGAGATTGTTGACATTATGGTCAAGTTTGTTTATTAGTGACTCACACTTAGTCAAATGGTTAGTAGCTATCGAGATTATCTTGCAGTTTACAGTGTTAACCGAGTAATCCAAGTTCTACCAAGTTCTACAGTTGCTTCTGAGTTCTAAATGTAGTATTCAATTCACACCAAGTAGTATCTAATAAGTTGATAAATAATAGTGTAAACTAAGCTTCATAATATTAATTGAGTTGCATAGTGTCAACAATGGTCTCCATTGTTTACCAAGTTTGCAATATCAGTGACGTGAATCTAGTTTTGACTGAGCTAGGAAGTGTCAACCAAGTGATTCAATTTATACTAAGCTCACAGTGTTAGTGTTGATCGAGCCATGTAGTGTCAACTAAGTGATTTAGTTTATATGCCAAGTTTCATAGTGTTCACCAAGTCACTAATGCTAACCAAGTTTAGACCACTTTGAAGTGATTAATATGAATTGAGATTCTATGTCTACCATAAGCATGGTGATTGAGTGTTGAAAATGGTTTTTGAGAGTCAGAATCTTACTGAGTTTGTCTTTAGAACCTAAGAAACTTGTGTTGTAGCTGACTTTGATGAATTGTAGTTTGGATTGATATATATGTAATGTATTGTATCACATCAAAACATGATAAGAATGAAAATAGAAAGAAATCATATGAGAAAAAATGTTAATTAAGAAGGCTATAAGTAGTATACAGAGCAAAAGATATTTATCTATCATAGCAAGGTGATCATTATAATTCAAAGGAATCTCAACTAGCAAATCAAAGTTCTCGATCAAAGATCATCTACTAGTTCATATTAATAGGTGTTTAAATTAAATCCTTTCACAAGGTAGACTTAATAGTCTTTTGCAAATCTCTTTAACGAATGCATATTTCATTGTATATTTTGTAAATCCTTTAACAAGGTGGACCTTGTAGTCCTTATTGATCCAAATAGGGTAGATCATTAGAAGTGATCAATTGTAAGCCTTAACTAGCCAACTTTATATTGTAGTACTAAAACTTGTGGGTATCATTCCCACCCCAGTTTTACTTTCTATTTGGAAGGTTTCTAGGTTGCCATATCTTGTGTTAAAGTTTTATGTATGTTCTAATGCTTTTAGTCTTTTATGCATGCAATTAAATCAAAATACATATGAAGGATTATTTGGTGATATAAGATTAAGTTTTATTGGCTCCTAATTCACCCCTCCTACTCAGTAACCAAACCTATCCTATATTCCAATAGGAACAAGAGACAAGTTTTCTTTGCCTATAGAAATGATGACCACATTGAATCATAGTGAAAGTGGTAGATGAGATTATAAATCCAAGAAAAACCATGGAGCAACACAAGAAGCACATGTTAGAAAGTAAAGTTCACTAAGAAAACTGAGAGCGGGGCGGGGGTGGTGGTGAATTAGTTGTATGATTAAAATAACTCTCAATATATTTATTAATTCTAAAACATGTAAATAGTATATGGAAAAAAATAGAAATATAACCATGCACAATAACACAAGATATGTTAACTAGGGAAATTTTTAATTAGAGGGAAAACTCTGATGGGAATGATACCCACAAAATGATGTACTACTATAAAAGTTTCTTGTGAAAGGATAGACCCTATTAGGAGTAAATGAAATAAAATTAGTACATATAAATCCTTGTTAGGAGATTCCAACCCTATTAGGAGCTATGTCAACTTTGTTAGGAGTTGAAAGGAGGACAACTAAACTTATTGTTCAAATAGCCTTAGAAACAATCTTCACTAGACAATTCTTTTGATAAGAATATCCAAGATTTATGAACTGAATAACTAGCAAATCCTTTCCTAATATACTTCTTTTGAAACTCACAATACATCAATCCTCATCAATCTCTTCTCTGAGTTGGCTGAATTCATACTCAAGGTCACAAAACCAAACATCACAATGCATATGACCACATATAATCCCAATGATGATTAAAACCAAGGAAATAATCTTTCCTTTATACCATGTTCTAAAAAAAATATTTAGTCAACCTTGAGGCTTTCTTAATTTAAAATAATAATATAGGACATCCTTAAGATATTACAATAGATGTTAAATTAAAATTAATTTTTTTTTCCAAAGATATTTACAATAGTCATCTCACAATAAATATCTTCCAAATATTCTTTTCCAAACCTCACAAAATGAACATATTTTTTTTCCATCTAGAACATAACATCTTTAACATTTTTTTGACCTTCCTTTAAGTTCGCTCAATTGGATTACATCTTAGTTAAAAGATCTAATCAATTTACTAGCAATCACTTTCTAGAAACTCTCTCTAAAAGAAACCTTCAAAAAAAGTCACATAACTTTGTCATGTCTTCATATTTCCTTACACACACTTAGCTATTGCATCCTTAGACATTACTACAAATATTCCTAATCTCACATAATCCAACTCATTGACTGTTGATTATGCCAAATAATTCTTCCTTTGTAACTGGTAATCTTCATAAAATAAGGCATATGTTGACATCAATGAAACAAATTATCATGAATGCAATACATAAGCACTTAATCATGTCTCTAGCACTACTATGAAACTCCGCCATAGAAATATCATCAAAATTCATGCTAACAAAATATGCTACTAATGTCACAAGATAGGTCATGTAGTCAAGAACTGTTGGATAAAGAAAAGATCCAAACAACACCACAATAGAAACAAAGGAAAAGGAAAGGTCATTGATGCACAAAAAGTCAACAAGGAATTCTCTAAGGGTTGGATCAAGAAAACATCAAAGAACATTAGAGTAAACATTAGAGAAGTGGAAAGCTCACTGGAAAGTGACAAATCTTCCTAATCAAGCTAAGCCAAGAATAGCTTATAAGGGATTCAAAAAGCTATTGGAATTCTTTAGAATAACTAAGAGAGGGGTAAAAAAAATATTTAAGGTCCAAATGTAAAAATAAAACTTTTTAGTGCTTAATAGATTCATATCCATAAAACCATAACGTGCATGCATCTATTAGATCATAGAATTCCTTAAATTATTAGGTCAATTGTCCTAGGTCAAAATAACTTTGTAAAAATGCAAACATGAAATGCTACAAACTCATTCACACATTTTGACACAAGGATTTTATGTGGAAACCCAATTTGGAAAAAACCACTAGTAACATGCTATCTAATTTCGCTCTTATGAAGTGATGGCCTATGAAAGGCCAACCTTGTTAAAGGTTACAATACACACTATTAAATATGACCTGGTTAAAGGATTTCAATCACCCTATTAGGAGTGAGCATTTTTAGAGGACTTTAGAACATTCCATTAGAATGTCACCCAGTTAAAAGGATTTACAAATGACTATTAGGTCAACCTTGATCAAAAGGATTTATCCATGCTGGTACAATTATTAGAAAATAACATCAGGACTTGATCTGATAAAAACTTATAACTCACTTGAAGATTATAGATCTCTGCTTTAGTCCTCCATTCTACATGGCATTCATACTCTTCAACTTTGAAAACTTGTTCACCCTTCAATCATTCATCCTCTTAAGCCTTCTTTTTTTGTATGCCAACTATAGTCTCTTCTATTTAGCCACTAGATGAAGCAACAACCTAGACTTCTTGTCTTCCTTAGGTTCTCACACATGACAACCTTTGATTCTAGCTTGCTATCTCTATAAATAGAGAATTTAGGTCTTTTTCTGCTTCACCACAATCATCCATTTTAGGTTTAGGTAAGATTCAATGAATCTTCCCATTTTTTCATTTCAATCCCCTCTAGAAACTTCCTCTCAAATCTTCTTTCAATTTTCCTCAAAATAGTTTATCTTGAATTTTGTGCCTCCAACTCATTAAGCTTATCTTCCATAGGCTTCACATAATTCAAGAAATCAAATTAGTTAGCTCAAATTCATCAAATCTTTAATTTAACACTTTCTGCCATCACTCAACATCTACAATATTCTATCACTTGGCCAATGCTAGTTCATTTAGCACACACTATGATGCAGAGCCTCACCTTCGAAAACTCAGGAGGAAATTAATCACTCAACTGAGTTTCTTCAAGGGGCACATACACCCTCTAGGATCAAACTAAAACCAAACTCAAAAATTAACTAACTAATTCTCTTTATACATATTTAAATGAGAATGTGCAACATGAACTTCAGGAATGATTAAAAACTCCTACAGACTGTTAACAAACTGATTTTTTCAATACCTAGTGAAAACTGACATGCAATAGAAACTTTCTTAACCTCCTGTCACCACATTTCAATTTCCTATAGCAACTTAGTGCAACCCAACCACTTCCTTATTTATATTAAAATGCATGGAGACTAATTACCTAGCAGCTTAAATCTATTTTCAGATTTATACCATCTTTTCTACATGCATTATTTTAGAACCTGATAACATGCAATTCATTAAACATGACATTCCTCGTCATTTTCAAATCTGCAAATTTATGGTTCAAACTGAACTTTGCCACCATAATATATTAATCATGCAATTTTTAGCATCTTGGTAAATATATAAAGATATTCACCAAATTCAATAGCTTTCTTCCAAGCGGCCACAGACATAAATGAATGGAACACAAAACATGAAAAGAGAGAACAACATATTTACACAACTCACTGTGATTCCAGAAAGTAGATCACAACAAGTCTAAAAGACTCTCATTAACTAGTACGACTCTCAAAACAATAAATATTTACAAACAATTAAATTAGAAAATCATATTTCTTGTAACAGATTTCAAACAATAAATTTAACTTATATTCAACCCCATTCAATGCATTTCTATTCTAAAACAAAACCATTGACATGTTCTTGGAGTTCAAAATATCGAATTGCTGTTCTAAAAGAAAGTCACACACTCAAAAATCATAAACTCAGAAAAATAAAAAAAACTCCAAACTTTTTTTTTTCTATTCCACTAAATCTGATCTCTTCTACATTCAAAAATATGCCATTTAAAATACTTTCCCTTCTTTTTCGGCTAGGAGTCTAAAACGTCCACCCAAAACAAGAAAAGAAAACTATTTTAGAATCATGATTAAGCAAAACTCAGAAATCTGCTGCCAACTTACTGTAGCTGTCAATTCCTTAGCTGGCCTAATTATTAAACACACTTAAAGAAAACTAAATCAATATAAAACTGAAATTAACTTTGTCCTAAGTGGCTATTTTTGGAGAGTTTATCGAACCACTACCCCATTTATGCCACCACATCATAGGACTTTATTACAAATATTAAAACTTTAAAACATGACATTAATTTTCTGTAGAACTTCCTGTAGCAAAAACTATCTTCCACTGCAACATATTTCTGCATAACTTCCTGTCGTATAAACTGTCTATTTTGCCACTGCAACATACTCCCCTGTAAAATGAATCTCAAGTCCTCTCGAGATGAGATGTTGGAGTGATGAACCATGCTTACTGATTTTTTTCTCATCAATCTAAAAATATTCTATTGTAGGCTTGTTCTTACATTTCATTAGATACTAAGCATTTTGTCTCCTTTGTGTCTTCTTAGAAACACCTGCAAAAATAAATATTAGAAGAGAAAAATATTTCTTCATCTTTACTTTAGGCTTATACTCATCTTCCAGTTGCAATCTTGCATTTTCTTGTCCTTAACTCCCTTGGAGTTGTCTTTCCTTCTTCATCTTAATCTTTGGTTTGTCTCTATTTTGTAACATAAAACTATTTTTTGTTGATCATTCATTTCCAGTAACAACTTTACTACTGCATACATTTGTAACTCCATGAAATACACTTGCCAATGAAATTCTTCTTTCTTATCCTCCCGAATACACCATTTCTACATACATAGAGAATACACAAATACTTCATCCCTTTCATAACCCATAACCAGCTTTTCTATAGTCTCTTCTTTTGGAACCAAATCAGATTTCTCAATCTGAATTTCTTCAGCCTTGTCATTAACATAATCAAAATTTGTTACCTTCTCATGAACAAATTTATCCTCATCTTCTTTATTTGTAACATCATTAGATACTTCTTCTTTGGAAACTTCTTCATTCAGAGTCTCCATACTACCACCATTCCTTTGCCATTCTCCCATGATGACTACAAACTCTTCCCATAAATCAAATTCTTCTTCATGACTTGCTGCTACACATTCTTTATCTTCTTCCTCTTGACATTCCTCTTGACATTTCACTTCATCATGCATATTTAAGGCTTCATCATTTGCCTCCAAAATCTTATTCATAGGAGTACCTTCCAGCATTGTACTCTTCTCTATTTTCAAAGGACATGTTACTGTTCCAACCACAAATTGTTCGCACTCAAATCCCAGAGGACTTGTCTCATTACTCCTCTCATCAATAGTTACTTGCTGCACTTCTTCTTTCTGCACTTTATTTTCTTTTAACTTAGCTTCATTCTCTTCAAGTTTCCTTCTCAAATTTTTTATCTCCTCTTCTATCTTGCTTACCTCTTCTCTTTGTTTTCTCATTTCTTCTTCTCTTTTATTTTTTTTCTCTCTCTCTCTCCTTAGTTGTGGATCCTTTCTAGTCTATTGATCACTTTCTAAATAGGTACAACCTCACTATTAAAGCTGCATTCCCTTGCTCCATTGTGTCTCACCTAAGTTATATATATATTTTTCTAGTCTCTTGGACTTCTTCTCGGGTTCTTCTCTCAACCTGTTATAATTGCACAAACACACACAACCACTTTTTCCCAAACCTTTTGCTGAGCTCTGATACCAAAAATGATGCAGAGCCTCACCTTAGAAAACTTAGGAGGAAATTAATCACTCAACTAAGTTACATCAAGGGGCACATACACCTTCTAGGAACTATTATAAACTCATTTAGACTGTTAAATAATTGACTTTCTCAATACCCACTGAAAACTGTCAGGTGACATGAACTTTCTTGACCTCCTGTTGCCACATTTCAATTTTTTTTGCATCAAATTAACTTAGGCCGATCTAAATTTTCCAAAATGTAAATAGGAAAGTGTGCATGGATTTAACACCTTCAAAAATAAAACTAAATATCTAAAAATATACAAACCATTTTCTTAAATCAATGGTAACTACATTTAACTTCTCTTCGCATTTCTATGCATGAAATTAAAATCTGAAACCAAGTCGGCCAAAAAAGATAACCTCTTTAATATGACTCAAAATTGCAATCTCATGCTTTGATTTTATATTTATCTCTCTCACATACAACCATAAGATTTAACATATTGGTGAATAGATGAGCACATTCACTGATCTAAAATTTGGATTCCGCATAGCTGCATGTCTCACTAAAAAAGGTAATAGAAAATAACAAAAAGAAAACATGTATTATGTACATACTCTTCTATGATCTTAGAACCAATAAAAGAGAGTTTAATAAATCTCCATCAGCAAAAATGACTCTCAAAACCACGTTTACAATATCACAAGTCGATTCCTCTATAATGGAATTCAAAAATCCTATGGTTTTGAATGAATTCAAGATAAACAAATTACATATGATTTGCAAACATTAGAACACTCGTGAGTATATAGAATATCAACTTTCAAAATTGGAAAGCAAAAGTAAAAATCACACTTCACGCTGAAAATGTAGAAAATCAACACAAAAACATGAAACTTTCTATTCCCTTCCGTATTCCCTCCTTTTTTACAAAAAACTAGCTTTTCTCTTAAAAACTAACTTTTTCTGCCTATCGAGCAGGAAGATGAAACGTCTTCTTTCCCAAAACAAGAATGGGAATTTGAAAAGTCATTTTACAAATCAATACTAGGCAGTCATTTCAGCACTCATGAATATTCCTAAAATTGCTGCCAACTTCTTGTCACTTTCAAGAACTTGGTTTGCTTAATTATTTAAACACTCAAAAAATCTAACTAAAACTACAAAATAACATAATTGAAAACAAACATACGTTGTCCTAGGTGGCTATAATTGGAGTGCTTATGTAATCACTATTCCATTTATGCCACCACATCATAGGACTTTATTACAAACATTAAAACTTTAAAACATGACATTAATTTTCTGTAGAACTTCCTGCAGTAGAAACTGTCTGCCACTGCAACATATTTCTGCATAACTTCCTGTTGCATAAACTGTCTATTCTTCCACTACAACACACTAAAGATGCTGATGCTCAACATCAACTAAACTTTACTCAGCTTCCACTATTTTTCCTTCTTTTCTCAACACCTATTAATTTTCACTTGGCTTCAACTATTTTCTTCTTGGTTTGAACTATTTTCTTGGTCTGGCTTAGCAAACACATTATTTTTACTCGATATTTCATTATAGACTTTAAGTAGATTAAAAAAAACTATAGTATCAATGTCTTGCTTGGTCTTAGTGTGCCTTTTATACACTAAATAACTCAACATTTCTCTAGGTTCTCTTGTTATCCTCTCTTTTCAAGTTCTCTTCATCAATCAAATAAATGATAGCTTTTAGACCAAAAAACAATTGTCTCACCGACACGTAGCAGGTTTGACATCATTGAAAAAATAATGGTTGTTCCATGATAGGTTTAATACTTCAAACAATCTCTTTTCAACAATCTCCCTCTTGGCATTGATGGAAAGCTAATGCCAACAAAAATACCAAAAAGAATTAATATTTTTGAAATTTTTCCCTCTATTAGTATATGTCCTTCCTCTATATAGGGTAATGTAAGCTTTGTCAATCTCAATGTATCTTATCCCTCTGATTTGTATATCTCTTAATTGTATTTCTTCCTCTTTAGAGTATCTCTTTGTTGATCTCAGATTGGTTTTGACAATTGAGTGTCAACACACTTAGAAAATTTCTAAGTTGATGCTGAGTATAATATAAATGCCGAGTTACAATATGTGTTGAGCCAAAAATTCAATATGTGCTGAGTCATTTAGATATCGAGTAGATAGACAGTGCCAAGTAAGTTTCAACTGCTGAGTGACTAATAGATGCTGAGCCAATATATGTGTTGAATAAACTATAGGTGCTGAGCAAGACATAATTTCTATATGTACCAAGCATCAGTAATCAACAAGTGCCATGTGACACAATATTGATATATGAGTTTGTGTCTTCAAAAACTTAGATGCAAATCATGTTGCATGACAACTAATATACAGATTTCAAATCTTAAAGATAAGATCAAATCTATTAGATTTCCTATGTACTTTTCTTGCAACCAATCAAATAATTGTAATGCTAAAGAGGAAAAATGGATGAATCTTAGCCATAGATTCATACCTAACCCTAAGTCATGAAAACCCTTTTAAGAAGGAAAAAGCTTCATAATTAAAGGAATCAAAGAGAGGAATGATAGAGTGAAAGAGAGTGAAGAACAGAAAGGTGACAAATACATTCAAGGTGACTTAGTAAAATAGGGGAATTGTCAGATTAGTTAACAATAGAATAGAGTATCGGCACTTCATATAGAATCATATCAGATCAAAGAGGATTAAATCAAAATGGACTAAACATTGATTTGAAATCAGCAATTGAAGATTGTAAGTGATCAGGTCAACACATTCTACTATACTTTCTAGCTATTGTATTAGGAAAATGAAAATCCTATGAAGATAGGTTGGTTTAACAACCATTTTGTAAATCCTTTAATAGGGTGACATTCTTAGTGAATATTTTTTAAATCCTATAGAAAGGTACACTTTTAATAGGGTGTTGGAGTCTTTAATAGGGCATGCCTCTCATAGGGCAGATCATTGTTGATGGTCAAACTCTGTAACCTTGACAAGTTACATATTGTTGTAGTGATAAGTTGTGGGTGTCATCCCTATGCTAGTTTTACCTTCTCATTTGATCATCTCTGGGTGATCAAATAAAGTGTTATCTATTTTCATGCATGCATTTACATTCATGTTAATTAGAAATGTTACATGCATATAATGATTTTAGTTAAATTTTTATAGCTTAAAGTTTGATACTTTTGATTCACCCCCCCCTCTCAGAAGTATACTTCCTACTTGTAAATTCTAACAATTGGTATCAGAGCTAAGTTGTTACAAGGAGAAGTTTTACAACTTGAAGAAAAGATCTAGAAATGGAAGTCTACAAGCTTGGGAAGATTATAGAGAATCAAGAGATTGAAATACATATCATTCTACATTCTCTAGAAGAAGCTAAGGAGGAATTGAGGAAATCCCTAAAGAGAAGGAAAGACATTGCCATAGCTGAGAATGATACAAAGTACAAGGAGATTGACACCTCAAAAGTGTTTGCCAATGGAGATTATAAGGAGTATGATGCAGCAATTGCAAACCTAATGGAGAAGAACAAAGCTCAACTAGAAGAGGTCAGAACTCAAGATTGAACAAGAATCACAAGCCATGATGCTTTGTGAAGTGACTGAGTAGAAGAAGAAAGCCATTGAAGATAAAGCTATAATAGAAGATGACAAAAGAAACCTTGCCAAAAAACTAGAGGAAAAGTCAAATGAGCTTGCAAGAGTTTCTAACATACAACTAGACACCCTAAGCCAAATGATGAATGCCCATTATGAGCTAAATGTTAATGACATTGGGATCTCCACACTGAAGATGTAAAATGAACAACTGCAAAATGACTTGAGAAGAGAAAAAGAAATTGTAGAAAGCTTCAAAAAACCTAATGAATCCATCAAGTACTTTAAAAAGCTACTAAAATTACCAAGATCTAATAATGACACTTCAGGACTAGGACACACCAGCATTGAAGAAGGAGAGTTGTCTAAGACTACAGAAGAAAGAAGTGAAAAAAGTAAGAACACAAAACCCAATTATCATTTTTGTGGTAAAAAGGGACATATCTCTAATGTGTGCAGGAGCAAGAAAGCCAATCAACATGACAAACCTAAAAATATGGGTCACTATCACGAGTGCAACAAGCAAGGTCATTAGGCACATGACTGCAGGACTAGAACCATTAGGACACCAAGATTTGAAGGTCATTGCTAGAATTGCAAGAAGTATGGACATAGAGCCTTTGAATACAAATCTAAGCCTATGTGGACACCAAACCAACCAGCAAAGAAAAATAATAATTGACATCACTACAATTGGACTACAACACTAGGCAAAGTTGTCAGTACTATCAAGAATATAGACACATTCTTGAGAACTGCATAATAACACACTTTAGTGGCAACTACAATAGGTGGTTGAGTCAAACCACTTGTTTCAACTGCCTAAAGATAGGACATATCATCAAGTATTGCCCAACAAGATCAAAGGCACCCAACTCTAAGTTCAACAAAGGAAAAGGGAAAGTTTATGTTGAACACATCAGAGGAGAGATAAACAAGATATGGAAGAAAATAGATGAAAGTAGCACATCTAATGGAGGGATCACTTCACCTAAAAGGTCAAGTGGTCACACTTCATCCAACTAAGAAAAAGAAGGTACGTGGAACTAATATATGATGCTTTATCATACATCAGTTCCAACACAAGTTAGTACTGCAAAAGATATAAATAGCATGAATAAAGATGCAAGTTTATCCTCAAAATATATTTCATATTGTTTCCAAGTATGAAAAGTTACCTTTAGTTGCCAAGTGAAATCATAATATGTGTCGAGTTGTTGGACAAAACTAGTGGAAGCTGAGTGATTAGCTGCTATCAAGTAAAACTATGCTAGTTGATGCTGAGTTAACAACTTTATGAGCATTAAGCATCTAATGCTAGGAATTAAAGGGTATTTGTTTGATTTTTTTGACCATTTTTTTCATTCAAAATTAGAGCAAAGAATGAGAAGAGTGAAGAAGAAATTTCAAGCAAAGGAAAAGCATTTAAATAAATTTGAGCAGAGATTCAAAGCAATTTCATCAATCTAAAGGTATTTATTCGAGTGCTGAGCTATGCAATGTTTGAATTCATTAAACCCTAGTTTGTGAAAATGGCATCTAGCTCTAGAAACCCCAAGGATAAGGAGCTGTTTGAAGTTCAACTGGTTAGTAGGGATGTAAGATAGCCAGAATTCAAATCAATCCGTAAGGTAGCCTACAAGAATGATCCAGCTGGCGCCCTATCCATCATTCCCCTTGAAGTGGTCATGGTCCAAGATGTTTGAAAATGCTATAATTTCATAGTAGGTGGGATAGGAGACATGGAGATTAGGGAAGCATACATTAAATAATGTGACAACAGAGTGTTGAAGGATGAATGCAACATAGTTGAGAAAAAGGGACTTAATTGTGCCCTAGACTTCCCTATAGTCTTTAAAATAGAATGGATTGGACTTGTTCTAAGTAGACTTCATGAAAAATGATTATGGTTAGAAGGAGGACCAGTAAAGGTAACCAAGAGAATCATTTACTAAGTCACGGGGTATCCAACCCTAGATTGGCCTAAAACCTTAAGAAGTGACTCAAAGGAGGTCATTGAAAAGAACATTGGTGCTCAATGGAATAAGAGGGGTTATTAAAATTGAAGCAATTAAGGACCCTCTCATAGAATTTTCTATTAGAGTTATCTCTCACAGATTCTATCAATCAAGCAGATTGAATAGTGTGCCTGCATTGTAGTTAATGTAGGATATAAGATTGTGAAAAAGGATCATACATATGACCTAGATGAGCTATAAATGCAACAAATCATGGAGAACTTGGGAGCTATAAGAAGGTCCAAGAGTGCCCAATGCAAATTTGGATCAATTTTGATATGTATATTCTTTTATATTCAGAATGAATTCCCTTCCTTTGGCAAGATAGGTTGGAAAACAAATAGATTAGTTGCTGTACAGATCAATGAATACATAGAGTAGATGGGGGAAAATTTTGAAACAATTTTGACAAGCTATTTTGAAGACTTTAAGAAGTCTATGAAATAGAGTCTTAGGATACCTATTTCCTTAGTTGAGCAGCACATCAATGATATCTATTGCCTAGTTGACATTGATTATACATATATTCAAGCTACAGTGTCGAGATTTAGATGGCTAAGACCACTGGCTATGAAATCAATATTGATAAAGCTTTAGTGGCAATAATAGCTTTACTTACAAAGGAAGTAGATAAAAATGCTGAACCCTTTAGCACTTATGATGTTTTTAGATCCAAGGTGGAGATGGAACTAAAGAAAAAGAAAGATAGATTAGTAAAGAAGCTAAAGGCCAAATTTGGTGAAGGCACAACAAAAGGTGAGGAGGATGATGAAGAGGAAGATGAGGAAGAAGGAGAGTAGGATCAAGGTCCACTTACCTTGACACAAGGCATGGGAGAAGACATAAAATAATGTGCTAAAGAAGAGGAAGCCAAGGAAGCACCTACTGAACCTCAGCCAAAGGAAAGAAAAGCTACCACCAAACTAGCTGCAAAGCCTAAGAAAGTTTCCAAGCCAAGTCCTACCAAGCCCACAACAAGAGGAAGCACTAGGGAAATGACTCAACAAGTCAAAGAATAGATCAAGGATAAGACAAAGGCAACAGAGCAACAAGGGCCAACAAAGAAAAAGCTGAGAAGAAAATGTGTTGCTCAACCTAACTCTGATGAAGAGAAGACCGAGTCAGAGGACATAAGCCAATTCAAAGTGGTAATTCATGCATCTAAATCCAATTTAGAGAACATTTGTTGTAATATTAAGGATAATGCTGGCTTGAATGGCTTGAAAAGTGTTGAATTTGGTAAGTTGAGTAGAGAAGAGAAAAACATGGTGGAAGAATCTATCTACACCATCATGTCCAAGTTCAAGACAACTCCACTTGAACTTGAGAACTGAATACCAAAAGATTTGTATTCAATTATTGAAAATAAATGGTGTTACTACCTTAGCAAGGAAAAGGAAATAAGAGAATCTACCTTATCTAGGGTAATGCCTAAGCTAATGAAAGGTCAGATCACTAAGGCAATAAAAAAGCATGGGAGTAAATTCTATCCAAGTATAGAGCCTTCAAAATTCTTTAGAATAACATTGAAGATGTTGTAAATAAATCAACAAAAATATGGAAGTTAATATATGGATTGACAATAGTGAAATTGGGAGAAGAGGATCCCCTTGAAGATAAAGACAATGAATAAGAAGAAGAGAATGAAAAGGATGAGGAAGCAAAGAAAGAGTCAAAGGAAGACACAATGGAGGAGACACAACAAAGGATAGATAAAGTGGCAACTACTAAGGAGTAACAAAAAGAACAGAGTGTGCAAGATACACAACTGCCACCCTTGAGCCCTCCACATGATATGACCACACCTACAAATATAATAAATGTAAAGGATATCCCTGACAACTCTAGTCAAAACATCAATTCATTGACTACAAAGGATCTCAAAAATATTCTTGACCAAACTACATTGCAAGCACAATTGTGTACAAATCCAGTTTTGGTCAGTGTGGAAGAACTGCAAAAGGCTATAGCAGATATAACAAGGTATAAGGTGAATCCACAAGAAATAGCCTCTCACATCCCTATAGCCACAAGTTGATAACCAATAGTGCAAATAGTAGTAGACACATCTGCAAAGATTGACTCCATAGTTCAAGTCTTAATGATTGAACAAAAGACATAGAGTGTAGAGGAGAAAGAGCCTACAAGGGAGAAAATAGGATATATAGATACATCTGTTTCTATAACACAATACAAGGTGTAGCCACATAGATCACAGTAATTGATAAGGAAAGATCTGAAGAGGACAAGGAAAGTCCTAAGGAAAAGAAGCAAGAGATAATACATACATTGGTAAATTTTCCTACAATAGGGACTCCAACAATGCTTCAGAAGCCAAGCGCTAATGCCATGCCACTACAAATATTTGCACCAACCTCGAGCTCTACAAAGGTTGTAAGGGTAATTCACTATGGAGACCCTACACTAGATGAATAAACAATCATTCCTAAGTATGACTATGCAACCATGAACATTGATCAAATAAATGAAGTGCAAGAGGCACTAGAAAAGAAAAAGAAGCATGAGATACTTAGAAATGAGTATAAATAGAGGCAAGCATTTATTTAGATAAAAGACATGTTTCTAGATGCATTTAGCTTGTAGGCACCTAATGAAAGTAAGCCCATTATGGAGAAACTATCTAATATAATGGACCAAGTGCTGAATGAAGATCCTAATACAAATGCCAAACTACTAGAATGGTTAGAAAGGAAATTTCAGGTGAAGGTAACTGAGAAAATCTCTATTGAAATTGCACTTTCACAAGTTGAATTGGCCAAGAAAATTGAAAAAGTGAAGGAAGTACTTGAGAACATTTTCTCATTGTACACAAAGCTATGTGATCCTTCCATCTTTGTACATGAAACTAGCTAGAGGGTTATGAGCTTAGAAAGAGACTTGAAGTTATCTACTATGCAACTACCATGCGATCTAGCTCAGGGTGAGAAGCATTTTCACACTCAAAAGGAACTAGCTATGTTAATAGTAGATGAGGAAAATAGAAAGGCCAAACTAATTGAGATACAATTTTCCATAATCCCACAGATGGAAATTTTGTAAAAAGAACTAGCCTATGCTGAAAATGTATTAAAGAAAGACCCCATTCTTTATACGTTAGAAGGCCTAGTTCACCTTGCAGCAAAATCAACCATCTAGATAAAATCACTAGAAATTGCACCACAAAACTAGGATGCTACTCTAAGGATAGTAATGGAGGTAAATAGATCCTTTTTGGAAAAATATTTAGTTAATGTATAGACCCCTTTGACATAAGTGTCAAAAAGGGGGAGATAAATTTTGAGGGGGAGATATAGAAAAGTCAAAAGGAAACTATAACTACAATGGAAGATATGTGAAAGGGGGAGTTACAAATTTTGAACAGTTAGAACAAAGTAGATAAAGAAAGAATGACAAGGCAAGGCATAGATAAAGAGTATCAAAATCAACATTAGAAAAATCTAGAATGAGAAGTTTTGGATACAACAAAGGCACATCAACTCAGGGGGAGTTACAAATTTTTAGGTATAAAGTTCTTGAAAATATTTTGAACAATTTTGAAGTTTTGTATATATGCCGAACAAAATGAATATTATACTCAAAGAGATTAGATTCATCATGTATAGTTAAGTGTTTTTGACACTCATGTCAAAGGGGGAGATTGTTGATCTCAGATTGGTTTTGACAATTGAGTGTCAATCCACTTAAGAAACTTTCTAAGTTGATGCCGAATATAATATAGATGCCAAGTTACAATATGTGCCAAGCCAAAAATTCAATATGCACCGAGTCATTCAGATGCTGAGTAGCTAGACCGTGCTGAGCAAGTTTCAACTGTCGAGTGACTAATAGATGCTGAGCTAGTATATGTGCTGAATAAACTATAGGTGCTGAGCAAGATAGAATTTCTATATGTGTTGAGCATCAATAATCAACAAGTGCCGAGTGACACAATATTGAAAAATAAATTTGTGTCTTCACAAACTTAGATGCAAATCATGTTGCATGATAGCTAATATACAGATTTTCAATCTTATAGATAAGATTGAATCTATTAGATTTCCTATGTACTCTGCATGCAACCAATAAAATAATTGTAATGCTAAAGAGGAAAAATGGATGAATCTCAGCCGTAGATTCATACCTAACCCTAAGTCATGAAAACCCTTTTAAGAAGGACGAAGCTTCATAATTCAAGGAATCGAAGAGAGGAATGACAAAGCCAAAGAGAGCGAAGAATGGAAGGGTGATGAATACATTCAAGGTGACTTAGTAAAATAGGGGAATTGCCAAATCAATTAACAACAAAATAGAGCATCATCACTTCATACATAATCATATTAGATCAAAGAGGATCAGATTAGAATGGAATGAACATCAATCTAAAATCAGTAATTGAAGATTGTAAATGATCAGGTCAACACATTCTATTATACTTTCTAGCTATTGCATTAGGAGAATGAACATCCTATGAAGATAGGTTGGTTTAACAACCATTTTGTAAATCCTTTAATAGGGTGACATTCCTAGTAAATTTTTTGTAAATCCTTTAGAAATGTACACTTTTAACAAGGTGTTGGAGCCTTCAATAGGGCAGGCCTCTCATAGGGTAGACCATTTTTAATGGTCAAACTTTGACACCTTGACAAGTTACATATTTATGTAGTGAGAAGTTGTGGGTGTCAAACCCACCCCAATTTCACCTTCTCATTTTGCAGGGTTTCTAGGTGATCAAATATTGTGTTATCTATTTTCATACATGCCTTTACTTTCATATTAATTGGAAATGTTACATGCATATAATGATTTCAGTTAAAAGTCTTATGGCTTAAAGTTTGATACTTTTGATTCACCCCCCCAGAAGTATACTTCCTACTTGAAAATTCCAACACTCTCCTTCTTTCTTTCTTATATCTCCCTCTTTGACAAAAATTCCAAAGACTTGTCATCTTTACATGTACATATAATCAATTTAGATTCTCCCTCTGTCACCTTGCATGTGACTGTAAATCTTCTGATTTAACTCTATCATTACTTTAGGCAGCTCCTAAAGTAAGATCCACTGCATCAAGTTATAAGATACAACATTAAACTCAGTTGATGTAGGGAACTACTCATGCTTCTCAAGTAGCTTTGGATAGGGGTATTACCCCTAGTTTACCTCTAAAATATTCATTTGCATCATTGGGTAAAGCTTGTGAATATATCAACTATCTATTCTTTTGTATTCACATATTCAATTCTTCTTTGTCTTGAACCAACTCTCTCAAGTAATGATACTTGATTGCAATGTGCTTTGTCTTTGTGTGCATCATAGGGTTCTTTGATATGTTTATAGTACTTGCATTATTACAATAAATTACCATAGGTTCAATACTTTCTTCCTTTATTCCTTTGAGTAGCTATTTGATCCATACCACATTTATACAATTTACTACAACAACCACATATTTAGCTTCAATAGTAGATTGAGATATATAATTTTGTTTCTTACTAGTCCAAGTGACCAATCTCTCTCCTAATAAAAATGCTCCACCACTTGTACTCTATCTGTCATCAATATTTTCAGCTAAATCAACATCTGTATAGGCTCTTAATTCAAACTTATCATTTTTATTGTAGTATAGACTATAATCTTATGTTTCTTTTAGATACCTCATAATTTTCTTAACAACCATCAAATGATTCTTTTTAAGATTTGTAGAAAACCTTGCAACAATCCAAACAACTTATGCAATGTTAGGTCTACTATGTACTACATATTGCAACTTTCTAATTGTAGACCTGTACAATGTTTGATTCACTTAAATAGAATTATTGTTAGAATTAATAATCTTTCCTTGGTTGTATTTATTTATTTATTGTGATAAACCAAGGTATCCCTTATGTATTATTTATTTGTCCTCTAGTCCACATGTAAAGGACATGTCATTCTTGTCCTATTGTCCACTTGTGAGGACAACTCATTTTTGTATTTCTTTTAATAAGGAAAATAGACATTCATCCTTAAGAGGAACTTGACACTTTTCACAGACCTTTTATGAATGTGGGATTCATAGAAATGAGAGTTACACATGCAAATACATGCAAATCATTTCTAGTCTCTTTAAAATAGGTGCTTCTCTCTCTCATTTTCATCTAGTCTCCATTATTCACATCAAGTTTTTGATGCTATTGTAAATGAGCTATTTTGCTTCATTTCTTTTCTCTCTCTCTCTCTCTCTCTCTCTCTCTCTCATTCTTAGGCATTTGCCTCATTCATAATACTCACAAGGAGTTTTATTTGCTTTCCCCTTATCAAATCTTTGTCTCTTGTGTTGCTTCCTCATTGGTATTGCTCCATTGCTCTTGTATCATTTGTATGGTAAAACTCTTCTTGCTCTCTTGGATTAAATCTATTATTTCATGCTATTTTATTTTATTATATTTTATCATTTCAATCACTTTTTCTTACATGGTATCAGAGCTACTAATCCTTGTTTTGAGCTTGTGTGAAGGGTTCATTAGAAGAGCTTGATATTGTGAAGATCTTGAAGTTTGAAATATTGAAAGTCTTATCTTATTCTTTTGCAGATTTTTTTCTTTCTTATTCATTCTAACCCTCTTTGGAAGGCTTGCTGCCAAAGAGTTTTTCATTTTTCATTTTTTCTAACCTCCTTTGGAAGGCTTGCCGCCAAAGGATTCTTTATTTTTGGTTTTTTGTATTGTATCTAACATTATTTCTGTTGCAAGTTTTTTAAGTTTTTGAAATTCAAGTTTTTGTTTTGTTTTTTGTTTTAGAAAGGAAAGTACAATAGTTCATATTTTTCTTATATCTCATAATCTATGATCTAGGTTTGGTTGAAATTTTAACAGCATTTAGAAAATATAAAAATAAAAAAACCCTTTAAATTTCATTTGTATCAGAATAGAATTGCAAACATTATTATACTATATGTGTAGTATTATTTGTTTTTTCAAGTTTTAAGATGACAGATCGTATTTTTATGATATCTCTCAATCTGTGATATGGGTTTGGCTGAAATTTTTACAACGTTTAGAAGACATAAAAATGAAAAAAACATTTAAATTTTATTGAAAATAGAGTTAAATAAAAAGTTATCGTTCTCTATGTGTAACACTTTTTTTCAGATTTTCAAATTTTTTTTTCCTGTTTCTTCAATCTGACCAGTGGCTTTGTAGGGAACATTTTAGTTTTTAATTTTGACTCTCTAAATCTCTTAATAATTATTTAACATTCTTGTGGATAATGAGTCTCACTTTTTTATTTCAAATCTATTATTTAAATTTTAAATGTAATTTTAAAATCATTTCGACTTTAATTCTAGAAATCAAGTTAAATAACTCAAACTATCATGCTTGGAAAACTCATCTTTCATTTACATTCCGTTTTGAGCATATTTTAGATGTTGCTACTGACTCTTCTGTAGTTCCTAGTACCTTAGCTACACAAGATGAAAAAATGCATGGAATACTAAAAATGAGGAAGCCCTTGGCCTCATTAGTATATCTCTTAACCCAGATTTATATGTTCTAATTTCTCATTGCACTTATGCCCATGAAGCTTGGGATATTTTAAAGCAAATATATGATAGGCGATCTGAATCATGCAAGATTCAATTGCAAGACAATTTGGAAGACTTGAGGTATATTGATTTCAAATCCATGGATGAATTTTTACTTAAATTTGATTATATTAAAAGTCAACTAATTGGATTAGGCATTACTCTCACTGATATTAGATTAATTACCATTATTTTAAAGAAATTTCTTCTTAGACAATTTCAACAATTTATTACTAATGTTCATTCTCAACTTTCTATTCCTACTTTGTCTAATCAATTAACGTATAGTATTTTCCAAAATTTGTTGCGTCAAGAGGAAGCTAAGTTATTGCAATTTGGTACTCTTAGATCTAATGAACATGCATTTGTGTCTAAAAATCAAAATCAAAATCTTAGATCATCTAATCATGCTCCCAATAATAATCAAAATCAAAATTTTAATACTCACAATTTCAATAATAATCATAACAATCATAACTTTAATAATCATCACAATAATAGCAACCTATTTAATTCTAGACCTTCTTTTAACAACAATAATAATCAAAATACAAATTGTAATAATAACCATCCTTAATATCTTCTCACTTGTGTTCACCTTGCATGGAGATTTTAACTGATAACTTATGCTTATTGCTCTTCCAAATCTCAAATTATTCAGGTTTATGAGTTATCTTACACTATTGCCTTCATTATTTAATGATTTGATTTAATTTTACTATGTTCTATTGATCTATCTACACATGGTTGCAGTTTTATGCTTTTATAGCATCTCTTTATGCTCATGGTAGTAGTTTATGGTTTTATACCATTGGTTTATATTATTTTTTTGATCTTGTGTAAGTTGCATCCGGAGCCAATTTTTTCAAGGTTAACTATGGTGGACCCGACAGTTTTAACTGACTCACAGTTGCCTTATCTGGCCCGTGGAGTATCCCTCCAACCTATAATTGGTGTGCACTTACTTCAATGGAGTTTTCCTCCATTTGTCCCACTTTGTTCCTCAATGCGAGGATGATATTTTATGGTGATTTCTCATTCCAACTCCTTGTCTCCTTGGTGTATGCTCCTAGTTGTGATTTATTCATGGTATGACTTCCTACACCTTACTCATTTTTTTAGTGTATAGGTGATGAGGCTACCATATCTTGGAGCACTCCAATATTGGAGCCTCTATTTGAGAAAGTTGTTTTGACCCATGTTGATCTTGTTCCTCATGGCAATGATGTTGCTTGTCCATGATGGATTTCTTATTTGAAGGCAATATGTTGTTACTCCTCATAAACCCTTCCTTTGGTCCACATCGGCAATCATTCTTGGAAAAACTGTAACTTGAATTATTTGGTGCTTGAGGCACATGTTCTACTTATTTATTATTGTCTCTCTTATATTTCTTTGATAAATATACAAAGTGATAATGTTCTGCATACTTTATTGCCTAGATTGTGGGTCATGTAGGTGATGGAGTCGTGACCCATTCACTTGTAGTAGGATGACTCATTAGTGGACTATCTATATCCATGTGATTGACGCAATGTTGATGCAGGTTTCATTAGTTGGCCTTGTTTGTGGTCATTTGTGAACTAGTATGTTCCTTTCATTAGAGATTTATTGCATCTATTATGATCATTTTGAGCTTATGACTTATTTTAGATATCATGTTAACTCCATTGCATGTTGGTGAACACATTAATTTATCCTCATCTCTCTTAGTTCCTCCTTGATTAAATTATTATAACTTCATTTTTTTTTACTAACTTCTCCATTCAATGTAATTCTACTTGTGGATAGTTGTCTTGCTTTTTGTTCTCTACTTTTTTTTCTAGGTGATCCATCAAGGAACCTTCTCAATTTTTCACATATGAAGATGTGTCTATGCTTCCACTTGATCACATTCAAAGGACTCATGTACTTCTCTTGGATCTAAAAATGTACCATATGGCTTGAAGACAATCAATTTACTTCATATTGAAGATTAAGTTACAGATTGTTGTAAATTATTGGTTTAATACCCCTTGATGTAATCTCCCCAAGTAAAGATTAAAGGGGGGTGTTAGAATTAATAATCTTTCCTTGGTTATATTTATTTATTTATTGGGATAAACCAAGATATCCCTTATGTATTATTTATTTGTCCTCTAGTCCACATGTAAAGGACATGTCATTCTTGTCCTATTGTCCACTTGTGAGGACAACTCATTTTTGTATTTTCTTTAATAAGAAAAATAGATATTGCTCCTTAAGAGGAACTTGACACTTTGCACACACCTTTTATGAATGTGGCATTCATAGAAATGAGAGTTACACATGAAAAGACATGCAACTCCTTTCTCATCTTTTTAAAAGAGGTGCTTCTCTCTCTCATTTTCATCTAGTCTCCATTATTCACATCAAGTTTTTGATGTTATTATAAATGAGCTATTTTGCTCCATTTATTCTCTCTCTCTCTCTCTCTCACACACACACACACACATTCTTAGGCATTTGCCTCATTCATAATACTCACAAGGGGTTTTCTTTGCTTTCCCCTTATCAAATCCTTGTCTCTTGTGTTGCTTCCTCATTGGTATTGCTCCATTGATCTTGTATCATTTGTATGGTAAAACTCTTTTTGTTCTCTTGGATTAAATCTATTATTTCATGCTATTTTATTTTATCATATTTTATCATTTCAATCACTTTTTCTTACAATTATCAACCTTTGAAAGTTTATGTCCTCTGACCATAGGAGTGCTAAAATGTTTTGAATTCTATATATCAAAAGTTTTCAATATTTCCTTTACATACTTAGATTGAGTGACATAAATAGCATATTTCATTTGATATACTTGAATACCAACAAATAACTTTATCTCTCCAAACATAGACATCTCAAATTCTTTCTTCATTTCATTTGCAAATGTTTTACACAATGCATTTCCCCCTCCAAATATGATATCATCAACAAAAAAATTAGCTAGTAAAATACCTCTACCTCCTTCTATCTTCAAATATAGATTGTTGTTATCATTAGTCTTCTCAAAATCTATCTTCACAAGATGATTGTGAAGCCTCTCGTACCATGCTCTTGGGGCTTACTTTAAACCATATAAAGCTTTGTGTAATTTAATTACCATATTCTTGTTGTTTGGATCAAAAAATCCTTTAGGCTATTCTATGTAAACCTCTTCTTCTAGTATACCATTTAGAAATGCTGAGTTCAAATCCATTTAGTAAAATTTGAAACCTTTGTATGCAGAGTAAGAAAGTAGAGTTCTTACTCCCTCCAATCCTACAACTGGGGTAAATATCTCTCCATATTCAATTTCTTCTTCTTGTGCATACCTCTTCAAAACTAATCTTGCATTATTCATTGTGAATTCACCATTCTCATATAGTTTGTTTCTGTACACCCACATGATTCTAATCATATTCTTATTCTTTGGTCTACATACTAGAGTCCATGTTTTGTTCTTCTAAATCTAATTAATCTTTTCTTTCATGGCTTCACTCTAGTATTCATTCTCTAATGCATCATTCACTGGCTTCAACTCATGCATGCTCAAAAAACATGTATCACTTCTCAACTTATTCCTTGTCATTATTCTATCTTCTTTATCTCCAATAATTTTTTCAGTAGAGTGATGTCTTCTAACATACTTTGACAATCTTGGTTCTACTCTTCTTTCTTCAATGGGTCTATCAACTTTAGAACCATTGTGTACCTCTCTATCAAGTAAATTTACATTCCTTTCATGTACACTAATCTCAGAATAAAAATGTACCTTGACTTGTGTCTACAACTCAACTCCTAAATGCAACTTGGTTCCTGGATGCAACTCAACATCCATCATATGTGACTCGACAATCATTGATACATGCTATTGTTGATTTAGAACTTGGTTCACATCACCTTCATCAACAAAGATATCTTCATAAAAGCATACAAAGGATTTTTACTCTTTAGGTTCCTTCATAGGTTTAGCTTCATGTACTTCTATGTATTCATCAAACTTTACATTTGTACTTTCCACAACTTTGTCAGTGTTAGTATTTTCATACTTATAAGCTTTTCTTCGTGTGGAATAACCAAGGAATATACCTTCTTCACTTTTTGCATCAAATTTACCATTTCTAAAGTCCTTTAGAATGTAACACTTTCTTCCAAATACCTTAAAATATTTTACATTGGGTGAGTATTCGTACCATGGTTAAAATGGTGTGGAATGTGTACCTCTCTTGACTTGTACTCAGTTCAAGCTATAAACAACTATACTTATAGCCTCACTCCTATATTTCAAGGCAACATTTTTCTTCATCATCAGTGTTCTAGCATAGTCCATAATAGATTTTTTCCTCCTTTCATCAATCCCATTTAGTGGAGGGTTCCTAGGTGCATAAGTCTGTCTTTTGATTCCTCTATCATTACATAATATCTCAAAATCATTTGATGTAAATTCTCCACCTCTATTAGATCTCAGACATTTCAAGCTTTTTTCAGTCTCCTTTTCAACTCTTGCCAAGTACAACTTAAACATTTGAAATGCATCAGATTTTTATTTTAGAAACATAATTGTCATCATCCTAGAATAATCATCAACAAATAGGATAATTTACTTGTCACCTTTCTATCTTTGCATATCAATTGGTCCATGAAAATCAATATGAACTAATTCCAAAATTTCTTTAGAGGAGTGAGTCTTGATTTTAAAACTAGATTTTGTCATCTTGCCTAATTGCATTGTTTACAAATAACATTATCAGGTTTCTTCAATTTTGGCAAACCTCTGACTCTTTTCATGTTACTGATACTAAGTTATCAAAGTTAACATGGCATAACCTCTTGTGCCATATCCACACATCATCACATTCTATAACAATACAAGTAGCATCGTTCATGTCAAGATAAAATATATTACCTTTAGTTTGATCTCCATTTCCAATCAATTTTCCATCAGTGTAATAGATCTTTGCTTTCTTGTTCTCAAATTTAACTTTGCAACTTGAACTATTTAGTTATGACACACTCAACAAGTTATAGTTAAGTCCTTCTACATAGTAAGCATTGTCACATGATCTTTTCTATTAGTTTGATTGATCCTTTACCTTTTATTAGGGTGCATCATTACCAAATCTAACACTATTTCTATTGTAGTGATTAGGGTAATGAACTTAATTTTATCTCTAGTCATCTTACCTTTAGAACATTTCATTAGAATGTCACTCGCTTAAAGGATTTACAAATGACTATTAGGTCAATCTTAATCCAAAGGATTTATTCACACTGGTATAATTGTTATAAAGTAACAATAGGATATGATTTGATAAAAAATTACTATTCACTTGTAGATTATAGATCTCTAGTTTAGTCCTCCATTCTACTTGGCATTCATACTCTTCATCTTTGACAACTTGTTCACCCTTCAAGAATTTATCCTCTTAAGCCTTCTCTCTTTGTATGCCAACTATAGTCTCTTCTATTCGGCCACTAGTTGAAGCAACACTATAAACTTGTTGTCTTCCTTAGGTTGTTGCACATGAAAACCTTTTCTTGTGGCCTGCTATCTATAGAGAACTTAGGTGTTTTTTTGCATCACCACAATCATCTGTTTTAGGGTAAGGTAAGATTCAATGAATATACCCAATTTTTTGTTTTATTTCCTTCTAGAAACTTCCTCTCCAATCTTCTTTCAATTTTCCTCAAAATGATTTACCTTGAATTTTGTGCCTCCAACTTATCAAGATTATCTTCCACACACTTCACATAATTTAAGAAATCAAATTAGTAGGCTTAGATTTGTAAAATCTTCAATTTAACATTTTCTGTTGTCACTCATCATCTATAGTATTCTATCACTTGAATAATACTAGTTCACTCAACACACACTAAAGTTTATTGATGCTCAACATCAACTAAACTTTACTTAGCTTCTATTGTTTTCCTTCTTTGCTCAACACCTATTGATTTTCACTTGGCTTCAACTATTTTCTACCTGGCTTGCACTATTTTTTTGGCTAGGCTTAGCAAACACATTTCTTTAGTTGATCTTTCATTATAGACTTTAAGTAGATAAATAATACACTATAGTATCAATGTCTTACTTAGTCTTAGTGCTCCTTTTATATACTAAATAACTCAACCTGTCTCTAGGTTTTGTTGTTATGTTCTTTTTTCAAATCCTCTTCATCAATCAAACAAATCATAGCTTTCAGATCAAAAAGCAATTGTCTTGAAATACTTCAAGAAATATCTTTTCAACACAAGTAACATAAGTTTTGCACCAATCTTGTCATGCCAGATGATATGTCACAACTAGTGATTGAAAAGAAAGTGGTTGCATTGTATTTAAAAGTGGAAGACAAGTTGTCACCAAAATTTGACTGTTGGTTGAACTGTCAGATGAAAATTTATTGCATAAAGATATATGTAGGTAAGAGATGAGGTTACCATTTGGAGCTCAATACCACTTTTATGGAAAAATATATAAATAGGCATATCACTTAGTAAATATCATTTTTTACAATCTTGAGATCAAATATAGCCTTTATTTATAAAACCCTAACTACCAAAGAACAATTATTTGTGTAAACTTGAGCAAGAAGCTACCAATTGCTTTGAAACCCTATGATCCACTTAGAGAAATGAATTAACTAACAAAACTAAAGATGCAATTTATAATAGAACAATACAATATTTTTTTCAATGTTGAACTACTCAATGGACAAGATCTTGAGTTGCTTGTCTATGAGCCAAACTTATTGAGTGTCAAAAGAAGGACATGAAGGGAGTCCTATCCTCACTCCAAAGCACAATACTACTGTTAGAAGAAGTTGGTGACTATATTAGGATGAAGAAAGTAGAGTTGGGAGATGCAAAAAATAAAGAGATATATAAGAAGATCCATGAAACAAAAATAAGAGGAAGATCTCAAAGAGCTAGAAGAGACAACCCTAGTTCGCATGATAAACATATTAAGTTTCTTTAGAGATGAATGGGTGATATTTTGGCTCATTCAAGTACATGGTGAACACATGATTGGATAAGCCATACAAGATCATGAAAGAAGTAATTAAAATGGTGATATGGTTTAGCAAAACTAGAGAGAAACTAAGTACTTGAAAGCACGCAATAGTAGAAGTAGAAAAACTATCTCGATGCTATTGTTATGGAAGAATGTGAACACTAAATGACATTCTAGATTATAAGGTGAAATTTACAACAACAATGATTGCTAGAGTAGTATATGGAACATACCAGATAATAGTGAAGAAAACTAAGTTGTATCTCAATAACTAGTTACATGGGTAAATGATAGAAAGTCTTAAGAAGATTAAGATAGATAGTACTATGCACATATTTAAATTGGTGTGATACTGGTGAGAACATTTTTATACTTCAAGGGAGAGTACTTTGGTTATAAGTAGCTCCAATGGAAGGCATGGAAAGTCACTTCTCAAATAACAAGAATGTATAATGGGTCAAGCAATAAGGCCCTAGAGAAGCTTGAAAAGTAGTTAAAGAGATTACAAGTGGATACACAAATAAGGAGAAGGATACCTATAAATTTGATAAATGACTTTAGAAGAAGCATCTACTTCTTAACCAACACATACAACTGCATAGTACAAGAAGTTGAACCAAGAACTCACTGGTTGACTAAATTTCCTTATGAGGTTGAAGAAGGCCCAACTAGAAGCCTCATTACAAAATTACTATAGAAAATTATTGATAAAGATCAACAAAATATTGGCACAATCAAGGAGATGAAGAAAAAGATAGTGGAGTAAGAAGTATAAAAAAAGAAGCAAAAGAAGAAGAAAGACACATGAATTGCTATGCAATAGGCTAATGAAGAGACAACCCAAGAAAGTGAAGAAAGTCCACAATCCAACACAAGAGATAACTCTTCACCAAAATATGAGAAAAAGGAGGAAGAAGCAAAAAAAATCAAGAAGAAATAGACAACACAAATCCTTCAACAATGAAGAGTTACAAAAGGAAAGCTATAGAAAGGAAAGAGGAAACCTCCCACCCAACTGAAGGAAGAAGAACAAGAAGAAGAATCAGAGATAGAAAGCCTCAAATTAACCAAAAAAGGTAAAAAGCTTGTACTTAAAAATATTATTAATTATATTAAAAATAATGGAAATTATAGTACTATTAGAGATAGATTTTCAAATTTCAACAAGCCAAATAGGAGTAAGATTGTACATGCTATACTAGTAAGACTCAGAGCATTCAATAGAATGCCACCAGAGCTATAGTCACAATTTTTAGAGCAAATATATGAGATAATAAAGGAGAAATAATCTAAGGTCATAGTATAATGGAGGGAATTATAGAAGGATCCCTTATAAACTTAAGACCCAACTTGAGAAAAATATATATCATGGATCTTGTAGATTCATGCAGACAGAAGGATATTATGGTCTCAGATAACTATGACACTGATAACTATAGGGTTGAAAAGAGATGCCTTCATGAATGCAAATAAATTATGGTCTTAGTTTATGAACATTAGAAGGATATTCTTGAGAAAGGGGAAGGTCAAGGACATGAAGCTAAAGCCACACATAAGAAAAATGAACAACACAGGACACTAGGTTGAAGAAGTGAAAAGAAGAAGACAACAAAAAATTCTTCTTTATAGGTCAAAAAGAAGATGAAAATTATTCAAGACCTAAATAAGGAACCCAATTAGAGTAGGTAAATGAAACATGCCTCAATGAAACCATATTCTATAATAGAGCAACACAAAGATGATACCCAAACAACCTAGTGTCATTAATGTAACCAAGGGGAGAGAAGAAGTAGAACAAGGTACAACTAGTCACAATGAAGCAATTAGACAAGGAGAGAAGGGAGAAGCAACTAATGAAAAGGAAATAGGTAATGATATGAATTATAGTCACCTAATTTCAATGGAAACTTAACAATGACACAAAAGAAGGATATGTATAAGTGATAGATGGAGCAAAAAGGCAATAAACTATGAAATCCACTCAACCAAAAGAGACACCAACAATAGAGAAACCCTTGACATTATCCACATGATATATGAGTGTCAAGAATCCCAAGAAGAGAATAGATAAGAGAAAAATAGATTCAAAGGAATTAGGAAGAAAGAATAAGAGCATAGGGATAGAGGAATCTTAAGAACATGAAGAGTCTACCACATCAAAAGATGAGGGAGCACTGTATGATGGTGATACAATCAAAGATGCAAAAATGAAAGAACTTAGAGAAAGAGTTGACAAGATGAGTAAGCATACTAAATGGATGAAATAAAAATAGCTAAACAAATACACTCGACTCACTAAGAGATATAATTAGATGAGTAGAATAGTAAAAGATATGAATGAGCCATCACATTAGTAGAAGCTCATGATATTTTGAAGGGACTTGTTGAAGGATCATCCTACAATGAGGATGATGAATTGATCAACTAGATTAAAGATGTCATAGGAAATATCAATGAAAAGGTAGGAAAGCTTCCAATTATAACAAAAAAATAGGTTCTAATAAGGCCTCTTGAAGAGGAAAATAAACTTATCACATAAAAGAAAGGGGAACTAACAAAACTCAAAGATTAGGTGTCAGAAACCTTAAAGGAAATAACCCCTATAATTTATAAATTGGGCATATAAAAAATGTTAACACTTTATCTTGAGTAGAAAAGGATAAAGACTCAACAAGAATATGACAAAGATGCTCAAGCACATGACCAACTCTCTAGATCAATAATAAAATACCTCACAAAAACCTAGGATATCATGCCCCTAGTAGGTCAATTGTGAGAAGAAGAAGAAAAGAGAGTCATCCAAGTGATGGAAATTTGGTGCTTCTTAATTCCAAAAATTGGCATCATAAATAATTATTTTAAGGAAGAGAATGACTAGAGTACCATGACACTAGCAAGAATAGATGAAGCAATCTATAGGCAATTAATAGAACTTAGGAGTATGGTACTCTCACTCAAGTACTTGAAGGAGTCATGGGAGACTTCAAAATTCATCATGAGAAAAATATAAGGATATTTTTGAGAAGATATAGAAATGATAGAACATAGAGGTCACCATCATAAGGGGAGAAGGGAACTAGAATAAAACACCCATTGGTACCCTAGACTTACCCATCGCCATTGATGACTAAAAGGGGTGATGAAGGGTGCTCCGCTTAATACCATAAACTCATAAAAAGAACAAAGAAACAAAAAAAAATTTAAGAAAAAATATGGACTTCTTATTATCGCCACAAATGTGGAATTACAGAATTTACAATTACACTATGCTAACCCATATGGGCACCTTCATTATAGGCATCTGCAAGACAAACTTGCTAACTACTACTAAGAGCTGTCCTAGACAATGTTCAAACCTTTCTTAAATAGGAAATTTTATGCCACATGGGAAGGTTCTAGATAATGAAACTTAATACCTAGGGCCAATGGACCCTAACAATACATATAAAGTTAGCCAAATACATCTTTGACAATTATTTTAGATATTTTGGGTATCCCAACTTCAGAAGGCCATAACTCTCAAACCATTGCTTGATTGGCTATTATAACCACTTTTTGGAAATTCTAGCTCCTAATCTACAACCCTAAAATTGTGCTAGTGCCCTTTCATTGAGTTTTTAGATCTCATCTTGGCACTCTAAGGCCTCCAAAGATGAGCCTAGAGATTTTTCTACAAAATTTTCTACTGAAAATCCACAATAACTTCTCTAATACTTAAGTTGAAGAAATGAGATTTTTATGGTAGGCATATAAATCTAAAATGAACCTTCATATAGAAAATGAGAACATTTTGAGCTCATATGAAAAACTTACTGAAAATAGCAAGTTCCCATAAATAGTAACCACTCTGTCTACTAGTCCTTATTAAAATAGAAAAGACTGAAAATAAAATATTTTTGGGTGATGCAAGATTGCTCTTACACCTAGGATTCTCTTACATTAGACACTTAGGGTAATTTGAGAAGTGACTTCATCATGTCTTAGGTGTTTAGACAAAAACCAAGATGGTCAACCTCCTCCCTTGCTAGCCATGATGAATCTACTAGCCTCCCTTTCCATTTGACCAAGTATTCCTCATAAGTTATATTCCTTGTACATTTTCCAACATGACTATCCAATATATCCTCAATCTCCTTTGTAGCCAAACTAGTTGTTGGAATACTCCACTGTGCTTCTGCCACTTCTTCTCCATCACCTCCTTCATAATATGTCATCAAATCTAAAATATTAGATACTAGTGAAATATTCAATTCAATAGGAAACTCCACTTCATAAGAATTTCTAGAATCATGCCTTTTCATGATCTTGCATGTTCCAAACTTCTTCATCTTTAGCTTATTATATGTACCCACTAGAAAATGCTCCTTTCTCAAATGAACCATGACTTCATCTCCAACTTGAAATTCCTTATACCTCCTTTTCACATTTTCCTTAGCCTTGTATTGTGTATTCATCTTTATGATGTTCTTCCTCACCTCCTCATGGCTATTCTTCAAATGTTCAACAAATTCTTCTACTTTTGGACTACTTATCTCTCCTCTATCCAATTGCCTCAACTCAGAAGCATTTCTAGGACTACTTCCATATACAATATGGAATGGCAATTTACTAGTACTCCTATTGACATAATTATTATATGCAAATTACACTTGTGGAAAAATCATATCTCATCCTTTTGGCTTGTCTTCGACCAAACATTTTAGTAAATTTCCCAAACTATGATTCACAACTTCTATCTATCCATCAGTTTGTGGATGATGTGATGAACTGAACTTCAACTCTATCTTCAATTTCTTCCATAATGTACAATAGAAATACCCAACAAATTTGGTATCTTGATCTAAAAATATACTCTTTTGTAGACCATGTAGTCTCACAATTTCTCTGAAAAACTACTCTACCACATGAACAACATCACTAGTCTTCTCGCAAGGAATAAAATATGTCATCTTTAAAAACCTGTCAACCACCACAAAATATAATCATGCCCTCATTGTGTCCTTGATAATCCAAGAACAAAATCCATGTTGACAACCTCCCATGGCTTCTTTGGTATAGGTAATGGCTTATACAACCCTTTATTTTGCTTCACTCCTTTTTCCATCTGACATACTCTGCAACTCTGTACAAACTTCTTCACACGTTGCTGCAACTATGGCTAGTAATAATTCTCAACAACCAAAGCTATGGTTTTATCTCTGCCAAAATTTCCACCCAATCCTCCACTATGCTTCTCCTTGATCATATTCTCTCTCATTGAACTTCTAGGAATATACAACTTGCCTTCTTTAAACAACAAACTATCTTGGATCATAAAATCCAACCATTTTGTTTTGTTAAGTGTAATAGGTTCTATAAAAGCCTTCCACACTTCACCAAAATCAAGATCATCTGGATACAAAGTATTGAGTTCCTTGAACCCAACCACCTTTATCTATAGTTCTATAAGAAAGAGTTGTCTTCTACTAATAGTATCTACAACTCTTTTAGACTTCACACTCTTATGTTTCAAAACAAATGTATAACTTTGCAAAAACTCAACCCACTTCAAATGCCTTTGGTTCAATTTTCCTTGAGTATTCAAATATTGCAAATATTGATGATCAATATAGAAAAAAAACTCCTTAGGAGGAAGATAGTGTCTCCACTTCTTCAGTGCTTGAAGTATAGCATAAAATTCCTAATCATAAACAAAATATTTTCTTTTTGCATCATTCAATTTCTCATTGAAATAAGCAATAGGTCTACCTTCTTGGCTCAAAATAGTTCCTACTATAATATCACTAGCATCAGAATCTACTTGAAAAACTTTGTTAAAATTAGGAAGTACTAAAATAGGCTGCTCAATAACCTTTTTTTCAACATATTTAAACTCTTATCTACTCCTATAGTGCACTTAAATTCTTTCCTATCCACTCTCATTGTTTCAATTAAGGATCAACAAATATTGCTAAAACCTCTTATGAACTTTCTATAAAAACTAACCAGTCCATGAAAAGATCTTACCTCTGTCACACTCCTTGGAGTAGGCCATTCAAGGATAGACTTCACTTTCTCTAGGTTCATTTTTAGACCTTCTGCTGAGACTACAAACCCCAGGTACACCAACTCCTTTACAAAACTGCACTTCTTCAGGTTTATCAACAACTTTTCTTCCCTCAACTTATCAAAAAACTTATGTATATGGATCAAATGCTCCTCCAATTTTTTACTAAAGATTAAAATATCATCTAGGTAAACAATGATTAGCTTACCTAGAAACTCCTTTAGTACCTCATTCATGAGCCTCATGAAAGTGCTTGGTGCGTTAGTTAGCCCAAAAGGCATGACTAACCACTTGTATAGTCCTTCTTTTGTCTTGAAAGAAGTCTTCCACTCATCACCTTCTCTGATACAAATCTGATGGTACGCACTCTTTAGATCTATCTTTGTGAAATATTTAGCTCTACTCAAATAATCCATAATATCATCCATCCTTGGCAATGGAAATCTATACTTGATTGTGATCTTGTTCATAGCATGAGAACCTATGCACATCCTCCATTCTCCATTCTTCTTTGGTGCTAACACTACTGGCACAACACATGGACTCATACTCTCTTGAATCAATCCCTTTTGCAACAACTCATGAACTTGTTTGTTCACCTCTTCACTTTCTACTGGTGTCATTCTATGCACTGCCTTGTTTGGAAAACTAGATCCTAGAATCACTCCATTTGGTGACTAATCTTCCTTATTGGGGGCAATCCATTAGGTATATTATCTAATACAATATCATAAAAATATCCCAATAGATCTACAACTTCTACATGCACCTCCTCTACTTCTTCATTACTGTCTTTTGGAATTATAGCAAAACACATATGTTCACGCTTCATACCTTTGAGAAACTCTTTTCCATCAATAAAAAATATTCTAGTAGCACTACATACCTTTTCATCTATATCCTTCAATGAATTCAACTTATGTTTCACTCCATCCTTAGTCAGAGTGTAGGTATTTGCTCACCTATCATGTACACCATGCCTATCAAACTGCCATGGCCTACCCAACAACATATGACATATGTCCATAGGTATGATATCACATAGTACCTCATCTTGGTAGCTTCCAATCTTGAACTTTAGTAGGCACTACTCATTGATCATGACCTTGTGGTCATCTTGCACCTAAGCAATATAGTATGGACGTGGGTGATTCTATCTCTTCAACTTTAACTTCATGACCATTATTTTTGATACCAAATTATTAGTACTTCCACCATCAATGATCACATCACAACACTTATCTTCACATCTGCACCTTGTGTGAAATAAGCTCCTTCTTTGATTAGGTTCATTCTCACCACTCAATAGGACTCTTCCATTAACTAGGACTTCTCCCCTTTCAACATCTTCAGAATATGATGATCTAGAATCTTCATCAACATGTACAAATCTATCCTAGCCTTCTATTCTTTGATCTATCATTCCTTGGTGTTGGGAACATTCAAATGCTCTATTTCCTTCTTCTCCACAGTGAAAACATTTCACATGGAAACCTCCTCTTCCAAATCCTTGTCCTCTACCTCTTCCTCTTTGATCTCTATTGTTCTAATCATGGAAATAATTGGAATTGTTTCTACTCTAGTTTTGATTGCTACTTTCAGCCTCATCCTTGCTCTTCTGAACATCATTATGACCTCCATACGATCGTCTTCTAGATCTTCCATTGTAACCTCTTCCACTATTCTTGTTATCAATATTTTTTCTTAGTTTCTCCTCAACCCTTAGGGAAAACTTATACACCTCCTCAATACTAGTCACTCAAACAAGATTCATCTCATCCTAAATGCTTGTTCATAACCCCTTAAGAAAATAGGCAATTTTCTCCTTATCAGCTTCTGCATGGCTGGTTGTAATGAGAACTTAGTAGAAATATTTAGTATACTCTTGAACAGATTTTCCTTCTTGCTTCAACCCTTGCATTTTCTTCAATAGATTAAACTCATAATCTATGAGAATGAATAATCACTTCATTTTAGCTACCATCAAATCTCATCTAGTGATTTTTTCCTTTCCTCTTTTATTTTGGTCCAACTAGATCTCCTACCACTAGATCTTTGTATGACCCTTCAGTTTGGCCTTAAAAAACTTGACCCTATTTGGATCTTTAATATCTTCATATTCAAAGTACTCTTCCAATTCATTGAACTAGTCGATCAATTCCTCTGGGTTGAGATTTTTTGAAAATGTGGGAACATCAAACTTAGGTCTTTTTCCAATACTAGAAATGGCCCTAAAAAGCTTCACCTCCTTTGGGTTAAGAACTTCCTCTATTGCATCTGGTCTGTGTCTCCTTCTTCTCTTTCATCATCTCTTATAGCAAGATTCATTCCTCTATGAATCTATTCTTGTATCACTTGCATTTTCCTCTCAAAGATTCTTAAATCCTTAGGTGTAAAACTATTTACTCTTCCACCATGCTCTCTTTATGGAGGCATTTTCATGGTTCCGTTGAAACCCTAGTACAAACTACCTTATAATCAACAATTTGTCTACATGCTTAGCCCAAACCATAGTCCTAGTGCAAATTGCCTCATAGTCGATGATTTATCCACACACTTAGGAAATCTAGCTTTGATATCACTTGATAAAGTGTGCTCCCCTTAATACCATAAACTCATAATAGGAACAAAGAAACAACAAAAAATACAAGAACAAAATATGGACTTATTATTATCATTGCAAATGTAGAATTACAAAAATCACAATTATAATATGCTAACCCAAATGGGAGCCTTCATTATAGTAATCTGCAAGACAAAGTTGCGAACTACTACCTAGAGCTATCTTAGACAATGTTTGGGCCTTTCTTAAATAGGAAATTTTATGCTGCTCAGGAAGGTTCTAGACAATGAAACTTAATACCTAGAGCCGATAGACCCTAATAGTACATATAGAGTCATCCAAATACATCTTTGACAATTATTTTAGATATTTTGGGTAGCCCAACTTCGAAAGGCCATAACTCTCGAACCATTGCTCTGATTGGCTATTATAACCACTTTTTAGAAATTCTAGCTCTTGATCTAAAGCCTTAGATTGATGGTAGCACCCTTCCATCAAGTTTTTAGACCTCATTCGAGCATTGTAAGGCCTCCAACGATGAGCCTGAAGATTTTTCTACAAATTTTTCCATAAAAAAATTGCAATAACTTCTCTGATACTTAAGTTGGAGCAATGGGATTTTTATGGTAGGCTTATAACTCTAAAATAAACCTTCATATAGAAAATGTGAACATTCTGAGATCGTATGAAAAACTTACTAAAAATAGCAAGTTTCCATAAATAGTAACTACTATTTCCCATAAATAGTAACCACCTTGTATACTAGTCCTTATTAAAATAGAAAAGACTAAAAATAAAATATTTTTGGGTGATGCAAGATTGCTCTTACACCCAGGGCGGTCCTGCATCAAGGGGGAGTATGTGAGATAAACTAAACAAGGGGATATATGCAAGAATACAATGTGAGATGAATAAGGGGAAATATACAAGAATAAAAAATAAGAAGCTACTCAAGAAAAAATAGAAGGAGATCCTAGGAGAATAAATTCAAGGAAGTAATTTGATAGGAGAAGTAGACTTGAAAAAGTCTAAGGCCATAAATATGCAACATGAATAGGAAATCATAAAGATAGGTTAAGTCTCAAACTATGAGAGTTATATCTAAAAGGGTTTTCCATGAATGCCATAGGGGGAGATAATTGGACCAAGTTTCATCAAAGAGGAAAGTGGTGAGCGAAGAACTCAAGCATTGAGTTAGTAGGATGTATTGTCATTGATTAGTAATTGTTATAAAGAAGTTAACAAGCATTGCAAGTGCAACCATCAGTAGAATGGCATATTAATCATGGAAGAAGAGTAAAGGAAGGCATGGAAGTAGAATGGCCATAGCTCAGTCACCATTGACGTAATGATACAAGAGGAGGTTTGAATGCAACAAGATAAGGAAAAGAGAAAAGTTGCAAAATGTGGTTGAAGCATGCCAGGTCCCAAGTCTAGATGCAGACTTGCAAATGGACAAGGTAGCCTATAAGAATATGTATCTTCAGATAGGTAGTTAGAAGTGTCTTGTGACTATACTAACTGTGCATTAAAAAATTCAAATCATAGTTTGAGTGGGATAACTTTAGGGTTTGCATTCATATTTAGAGAATGTGATTTAAGGATCACTTGTTGCTCACTATAAGTGTTGTTGAATGAAAAAGGAGAGAAGAAGACTATTATTAGAAGGAAGAGCCAAGGATATCATTATTTCTAAAACTATGTCAACCAAAGAACTTAAACAGATAAGGTTAGTTGTAAACAATGTATAACAATTGAGAGGTGCGAAGTGCATGAGAGGAAGAAGGATAGAGAGAAGAGAAAGATCACCCAAGCCAGAATAGTAGTGGAAGATCAAATCATCTTCAAGATTTAGTTTTCTTTCTAACCATATCATCTATTTTAAGCCTTTAACAAAGAAAACTTGTAATAAGTCTTTGAAATCCTCTAACAAGGTATCTCTTAGAAAGAGATCTAAATCCTCTAACAAGGTATCTCTCAGAAAGAGATCTAAATCCTTTAAGAAGGTAGCCTCAACATGCTATTGTAATCCTAGTAGGTTACTATCATTCCTAATAGGATGTGTTCTCTGAAGGAATATATGTAAGCCTTTAACAGGGTACCCTTTTTCTTGCAAGGAAATGCTAGTGGGTATATTACTCCCACCATGGTTTTCACCCTCACACTGGTGGTTTCCATGTAAAAAAATATGTGTCATCAGTGTATTCTTTTATGTGGAATATTATATGGTTTTATTGCATAACTTTTACCATTTCCTTAATAGTTAGATGTAGTAATGAAGTGGCCAATAAATGTTGGTGTATTAACCAATATATTTGTAAAATTGGGTGCATTGATTCACCCCCTCTTAGTACTAATTGGGACCAATAGATTTAGTAGATCTTGTTCCTCAGTAAATTCTTTAGATGATTCTCCTTTAACACATCCAATCCCTATTTTGTCTCCAACATATGGTTGTGCCATAATCTGCTCATAAAGCTTCTTGGTGCTTGAGTATAACTTCTCAAGATATTTCTTTGTTTTTGTAAATTCTCCTTTAACAATAGTATTGTACTTATCAAGTTCTATATTCTATATCTTTGTAGTCACACATTCAGGTGTCACTTTGGTAACTTTGGCTTTCAGATCTACATTCTCATATCTCAAATTTGACTAACTTTTCTTCTCATCTTCCATTGTCCTAGTCTTCAAGTTTGTAATTTCAAGCTCATGTTTTAGAATTTCATTCTCCTTCTTAAGCTTTGAGATTGCTTCACTATCCTTAATCTAATCATGTGAATCTTTCTTTTTCAATCTAGATGATTCATTTTTTCTTTCAATTTTAAAAAAGAAGTCTTGTCCATCTTTAAGTTTTATCTTTAGTTTATTCTTTCCTTTGTAATTGTATCAAGTTCCTCAAGAGATTCCTCAAGATTCTTTTACAATTGATCCATATCCATAGAGATCTTATACTAATTGTTAGAATTATGGAATACTAAGAGGGCAGGCGGGTGGGGGGGGGGAGAAGAGAATCAATGCTAAAAAAACTTTTTCCCAACAATGAATATTATTAGCAAACTTTAAATTTGCATATATGATCAAACTAAAAGTAAATATAAGCATAACACAATGCAACTCATAACAACATTTTTTATTAACTAGGGAAACCTTGGCCAAGGGAAAATCTTGGTGGGGATGGTACCCACAAAATTATCCACTAATCAAAAGTATCTCATGAAAGATACTAACCCTGTTAGGAGTCTATTACATCCATATAATATGTTTTTCCTTGTTAGAGGACTAGGCCTTACTAGAAGACTCAACCCTATTAGAAGTTGGTATACCAATATAAAATTATGAAAGAAGAGCCCATTTTTCAAACAAGCAATAATGTCTTTACAATGCTATCAAAAGAGATAGATACAAAAGACCTTTTACATAGTGTTGATATCTTTAATATTTGATCTATTTTTTTGGTGCCTTATTAAAAAATGATCATATGACCATACTAATCTATACTAGCGTCAAATTCACATGAATCCTAATCATAGAAAGTACACATTCAAATATTATATCCTTACAATACAATGCCACACTTTGCTAAACAAAATGTTCTTCCTTTATACCAAATATTTCATCTCGTCGTCCTCGCTTCTTGATAATTTGCTAAATATTTTGAATTATATTTTTCCACATGTGGTTTGTTGGAAATACAATAGGGAAAGTAAACTCTAAGAGTGGGGTTCGGGGATGAATCATTACTTCAAAACTTTATCCATTAAAACATTCACCACACATCCATCTCATAATTTGCATGTAAATTGAAATACCAAACTAAGCATATTCATCCATAGCATGACAATAAATAAACATTCCACACATATGAAACAAGATATTTGGTTATCTAGAAAAACTCCAATGAGAAGGTAAAATTTGGGTGGGGATGATACCCACAAATCTTCACTACTATAGTTGTAAAGTGTATCTAGTTAAGGTTACAATGTTTGATCATAAACTATGATCTATCATGTGAAATGTATGCCCTAATAAAGGCTTGCAAAGATTGTTAGATCTTACCTTCTTAAAGGATTTCAACACCTTGTTAGAAGTGTGCTTGGTTAAAGGACTTCAGCTTACAATGAAGTAAGCACCCTATTAAAGGATTTACAAAGCCTGCTAGGACTACTTGGTTATGAGATTTTATTGATTCACCTATTGGAATGTCTCAACCTTGATCCTTTGGTTAGCTCTTCTTTGCTAGATATCAGATCACCTCTTTCCTGATGTATGCTTGATCCTCTCTGATCAGATGTATCACTTCTATCCTCTCTCTAGTTTCCTCTATTCTCTCTAACTAATTTTGTAATTCATATCTCAATCACAACTCCTTAGTCACCATGAATGCTCTATCTATGCATGCCAATTTCTCCCTTCACTTCTTAAACTCTTTAGGGTTTGTCCTCCTTAAGAAGACCTAGGTGATCTAAGGTTAGGTGGGAATCAATGATTGTGATTCACCCATTTTTCCACTTAGTTCATCCCTCAATCTGATTGGTTGCATGTACTACATATAGACTCTCAACATAGATTCATTCTTATAATCTAGAATTGCAAAACAATCCTTAAGTTGGCCCAAAAATTCTTTACATAGGAGTTTGTGCTATTACAAACAACTATTTCCAAAACTATTTACTCAGAACTTGAAGCCTCTGATGCTCGATATCCACTATATCTTCGATGCTATAACATGAACTTTGAATGACTCAACGTGCACTATTCACTTTACATCTAAATCATTAAGCATGTATTAAATTTCTTGTCACTGGAGTGACTCAACACTAACTAATTGCTTAATACATATCAATGCTCGATACATACTATATATCTTGCTCGACATGCATTATCTAATAACTTATGCTCAACATTCACTACTTACTCGGCATGCACTAAGTACTATTAAGTAATGACTTAAGTATATTGTCACTCATATGTCAAAATAAAAATGAGATCAAAAATATCCCACTTTGACATGAGTGACAAAAACACTTTGTCATGCATATATAACCTTAACTTGAGCATAACTTGGATAACCTATAATCTTTACTCGATTCACATAAATTTTTTCAAAATATCAAAATTTTGCAAAACTACTAACTTATTAGTCGTAACTCAAAACTTCATAACTCCCCCTAAGTTGATTGTTCTATGTTGTATTTGAATCTAATACTCTTGGTGACTAAATTTGCTTCAACTACTAGCTTACTCTATTTCTGCATGTACTCCCCCTTTGTATAATCTATTCTTTTTTTCAATATCCCTCTTATTACTCAATATCCTTCTTTTTTGACACTTATATCATGGGTGGCACACAAATAATGTGTTTGTCCAATAATGTTTGATGGAACTCCAGTATAATTTTGGGTGTTGCATCCTAATTATTTCATGATACCTCTCGACATTGGATTTGAACATCTAGCTTGGAAGCAAGGTCTAATAGGCCCTCATGAGTAGAAAAATGGGAATCTTTCTTCATCAATATTTCTACAAAGGCTAGTTCCTTGTGAAACACCTCCATGTGTGGGGTCAATATAGCTTGAATATTTATCAAAGGTAGCCCTAGTATTTGCATCTTATTCTTGTAATGAACTTAGCTAACCTTGAGTAGATAATAACATTTGAAATGAGTCCTATTATTATTAGGAGACAACTTAAGAATATTACCTATTGTCTTTAAATCTCATGTAGCTGATCAATAGCCATCTGTGCTTATTGTGTGAACAAATTCATACAACAAAGCTTTGTATGTAGAGAAAATATATTCTCTAAAACCTATTTCACATCTTCCACCTTGGTTGCTAAGTTAACGTATTTTAGTGCAATGGTGCTAGAAATATTTTCATCAACCTTTGTTTGAAACCTCTTCTCAGACCATTCTAAAAATTTAGTATTTGTGTCCAAGTCTGTATCACTAATTTTATCCACTATATTCACTAGTTTTTCAATAATAAGTTTGTCTTTATTAGGTACTAGGAGGCTAAATGTATCAAGAAAAATTTCTTTGATGTCATATAGCACTTGTCTTTTCTTGTGCTCCCTTCTGAGTAACTCTTGATTCTTCTTCCTTGCTAGAGCTTCTTATAATATGCTCATTTGTTCTATGGTGATTGTTGCTAGATCAAAATTTGGAAGCTCAATCACCTCATCTAAGTTGACATATCCATAAGATGTGCCTTCTCCAACCTTAGATGTATTAGGACTAGTCCTTGATGATTGCAATGGTGTAACATCTACACTCAGCCTATGAAGAGTTTGACTAGAAATAGGAGATGTAGATATTGGTAGGGTAACCAATATCTGAATTGTTATTTGTTCCTATGGTTTCATAGTCATAACTGATTCTTTAGTCCTATCCTTCTCCTTCTCTGTGTTGTCTTCTTGTTCACCTTGTATCTATGAGTTAGGTGTAGGACTACCTTCCTAACCTATATGGGCTTATGTCCTCTCCTTATCTACTATCAATACTGCTTCCATTGAAACATTTGGTACCAACATGTTGACATTTGATTTCATGGTGTAATTTCTTTGATATACCACAATGTGCATTGAAACATGAGTGTCAATGGTGACACCTAGTAGTACTTTTGGACCTCTTGTCTTTGTAGAAGTGAGGGGTACTCTAGATGTGTTAGTGTTTTGTTTCTCCCCTGCTGATACCTTGTCAATCTCATCTGTACTGATCAATACAAGATTAGTGCATAGTTTAGTAGCTAAATTAAAATCTTTTAGTATCCTTTTCAAATCATCCTCTATCAAAGGATTGATGTTCTAAATTGTGTTATTAGAAACATCCTTTATCATGATGGTTTTTTTTTGGCTTGCTTGTTCCACATGAGGGGGATTGACACTCAACATATGTATCTCAGGTACATTTTGATCTTGTTGCCACTCTTCTTCAGATGTAGCCTCTGTATCTACTTCCTTCTCAATGCCTCTTGTTGAAGTTGATGAAAGATCAACCCCTTAGCTTCAAATAATCACTTGCATGCAAACACCTATCATAGAAAGAGAGAAGAAAATGCCACGGAGGCTAGAATTGTCAAATCCATAGATGAGACATTCTTGATGAGAAAAAAGAGAGATTGCTATTATTAAAACTGAATGAATAAATTACAAATAGATCAATCCTTATAAAAGGAGATCAAAACCTGAAAGGGAAACCTAAAAGGTAAAAGCTATTTAATAATTACTAATTAATTATTAAATAGAGAATGTAAAAAGTGCATAAAGTGAAATCTTAAGAAGGGAGAAAAGGTAATTTAATTAATGAAATTAAATTAACCTTTTTCTCTAACACCCCACTTAAGATGAGCAACAATGCAGAAAGAGAAAGGAAACTACAATGCAATGCGGAAAGAAAACTTGGGTCCTCACAAAAAGGTCTGATGAGGTACCTAATCACAACAAAATCTCTATGAAATAGAGAAAACCTAGTGGGAAAAACTCTACTCCAAAAAGAAATAGTTGAAAGTCTAGTGAAGGACTACAAAAGCCTCCAACTAGAGGAATGTTCCAGAAAATAGGAACAAAGAGTGATCATGAAGAAAACCACTAAAGCATGTAGAAGCTGCAAACTCTATAAAAAAGAAACTACTAATCTATAGAACTTCATTTGAAGTAGAACCTGAATAGGTAGAGAAGACTATAATTTGTATCAAATGAGGAGGCAAACAAAGACAAACAACTAAACTCAAAAATATAGATGGCATGAAACACCAAAGCTTGAAGAGTTGATCAATCAAACCAAGGAAGCATGAGAAACAACAAAAGAACCCCCCCTAATTTAGGCAAGGGTGAGGTGATAGGAAACTAAGAAAGTGGGTCAATATCTATTGTAAAACAAAAAGAACCAAGAACATTGAGAGTGAGAAAGAGGTACAAACACCTATAAAGGCATGTGTCATTGACACATCATGGGGCTAATGTCATGGAAGGGACACTCACTTGACAAAGGTAAAGGGCACTAAAAGGCAAATGACTATCCCCCGATGGCACTTTATAATGTAATGCGAGTACAATAAGTCAAAATGATGAAAAAGATCCCAAAAATGCAAGAAGTGGCACTTTATCTCAGTGCATTTGCATAAAACTACTTAGAAATGATATCAACAATGATTAGAAAGGGAAAAGAGCTATTACAACATATAGTACAACTCAAAAGAACAAATCCCATCCCACAAAAATGATCCCCAAACCTAAAACATCCAAGATATCCACCATAGTGCAATAAAGCAAAAAATATAATAGAAAGAGCATGCATCAGAATTTGGAAGAAAAAATAGCTTTTCTAAAAAGAGGATTGAATCATCTTTCCAAAAATATAATGCCTTCAAAAAATGGAGTTGGGATGCTCAAAATATGCCTTCTGGAGTGAAAATAGAAAACCCAAATTTAACTGCCCAAAAAGGAAATCAAATTGCATCAAAACTACAAATAACCTATGCCATCATGATAGGCTTAGAATAATCTTTTCAATGCTTGTTTTGGATCGAAAAAAAAGTCCAGATGAAAAATTTATGACCAAAAAACCACACAAATTTTTAAGAAAAACCAAATCATAGAAGAGATTGTTTAAAGGCCGTCAAATTTTGGTTCCAAAAATGCTGACATCACACCTGTGGCTGTCAAACCTACCATGTTAGTTCTTTACTGATGTTAGCACTATGCAGTGTCCTTTCCACTTTTAGTTTTAAAAAAAAAACAAAAAACAAAAGAAAGCATGCAAGTGCTTTTTAAAACTTTTATTTTTAAATTTTTTAAAACATGCATTTCTTTTTTGTAAAAAGTGTTTTCTTCCTACTTTTTGTGATTTTTGATTAATTTTTTTAATAAAAAAATAAATCGTCATCTCATGAAGCATGCCTAAATTTGAGAGCAATTTTTTGCCTCAAATTTCAATTATGTCCAAATTAGACAAATTTTATATGGAAATAGGGGTTTTTTGGTGCTAAAAATCCAACAGTGAGGTCCATTTGGGCTCAAAATGCATTGAAAAAATAACCCCCCATATCCAATATAAAATAAATCTAAAAACTCATACCTTCTAAAATAAAAAAGCATAGATCTAAAAGCTAAGAAAAATATCTCATAAACTAAATAGGGGCATGAAGATCTAGAGCTCTGATACCATGTTTAAGATGATGAAAGATCAACCCCATAGCTCCCAAGAATCACCTACATGAAAACACCTATCACAAAAAGAGAGAAGAAAATGCTATGAGGTTAGAATTGTTGGATCCATAGATGAGACATTCTTGATGAGTAAAAAGAGAGATTGCTATTATCAAAATTGAATGAATAAATTACAAATAGATCAATCCTTATAAAAGGGGATCAAAATCCAAAAGCGTAACCTAAAAGGTAAAAGCTACATAATAATTAATAATTAATTATTAAAAAGAATGCAAAAAGTGCATAAAGAAAAATCTTAAGAAGGGAGAAAAGGTAATTTAATTAATGAAATTAAATTAAACTTTTTCTCTAATACGTCCCTCATGCCCATCTTTGATAGATTCATCCTTGGTAATCTCTCCTACCTTTCGTTCATCATTGTCCTCACCTACCTCCTCAGGTGCTTGCTCAATTGCCTTTTCTATTTGCAACCCATAGATAACTTTCCATATTTGGGTGCTCTATTTGATAGCCTCCTCAATAATATTATGAAAAATGTTGAAGGCTCTGTATTTGGGAAAAAATCTCCCCTTGTATTTTTTTATGGCCTTAGTCATAGATTACTTCTCCAAATCTTGCATTACTCTAGCTAGAGTACTCTTCCTTATTTTCCTTTCAGTTGTTAAATTGTATTGCCACCTCTACTCAACTCTGTCATATAGAGTCTTGGATAAAGAGTTGGCAAGCTCAATAGGAGTATTCTTAAATGTGGACATCATATTATATACAAATTCCTCAACCTTATTCATTTCTAATTTGTTAAAGTCAACATGTGTGAACCCTGAAAAACCTGCATTATTCTTAATATTATCACACAAGTTGTCTAAATCAAAAGAGGGACTATGGCTTACCACTTGGAATTGACTATTGTCATCTAATTTAGTCTACTCCTCATTTGACTCATCTGGAGTTATATAAGTCCCCCTCTTTGGTTGATCTTGCTGACTCTACTCTGCAGTAGTTCTTTTTCCATTGGGTTTGTCATCTTCCAGTGTCTTCTTTGTAGTAGCCCTTGTGCTAGCCCTAGTAACAAGTACTGCTGGCTTTACAACCTTCTTTGGTTTTCTTGTTGCTAGCTCCTTGGCTTTTCTTTTCTTCTATTTTGCAGGTTTAGGAGATTCACTGGCTTCTTCTTTTTCAACACCTTCATCATGTTCTACTTCTTCTTCTTAGTCCTCTCCTTGACCTTGTGTTAGTGCAAGTGGGGCTTGGGCAGGTTGCTCGTTGCCTTACTCCTCATCATATTCTTCTTCTTCTTCCTCTTCTCCCCCTTCACCAAATCTTTCCTTTAGCTTCTTCATAATTTTTTTTCTCTTTCTAACCATAGAAGATATCTTCCAATTTATCATAATTCTTGATTTTGCTTCCTCATAATTGCCAAATGAGGTTGCACTATTGTTTATTTCTTGTACAAGTAAAGTTATGATCGTTGTTGATGCCTCATCCACATTGATTTCATAGGGCAATAACCTGAGCCATCTGACCCTAGGAACAACTAATTATACATAAGTATAATCAATATCAACTATAAAACAAACATCATCATAATATTTCTCTACTAGTGGCATTGGTATCCTTACTCTTTGCTTCATAGACTTCTTAAAGTCTTCAAAATATCTTGTCATTATTGACTCAAAGTTGTCACCAAGTTTCTCTATGAACTCTCCAATTTGAATTGCAATAGACCTTTTGGTCTTGCAAGCAATTTTTTCCAAATGAAGGAGATGTGTTTTGTACATAGAAGAATATACAAACCAGTAATAAACCAAATTTGCATTGTCCACTCTTTGTCTTTCTTATGGCTCCCAAGTTTTTTGATAATTGCTAGAGTTGTAATTTAGCAAAGTCTCACTATCTTGTAGCCTAAATCCATAACCATATAAGAAATAATATTCAATTTTTTAGATGGAAAGAACTTGTGAGCAATTATTCTCACTACAAATGCAATTAGGGGATCTAAAATTTTGTCAATTGTCATCCCTCTTTTGTTCCATACAATCCATGTATTCTTCTCTATTACTTCCTTAGCATCAATTTGCATGGTCTTGGTTCTATCTAGGGTAGGGTACCCCATGAAATGTCCCCTTTTCTGATTTGATATGGTATTTCATGCCTCTAATCAGATTTTCAAAATCAAACAACTGATATCACAAAGATCCACCAAATTTCTTAAGAAACCCCAAATCGGGTATGTTGAAAATAGTGCTAAAAGCTTCACAACTTCACAAATTATTAATGAATCTGAAAATGGAAATTTTTACAGAACTTTCAGCAGCATAACAGCCTACAAATTGACATTTCCAGATCCGTATAGCCTTTACACAACAGCTCGAAAATGTAGGACCAAAACTATGCTCATCGGGCTCTCGAAATAGCACAAAATATGCCCGGAAACACCACAAGAACACTAATAATATATCTCAGAAGTTTAATCATGTCCCAATATATATATTCAGCTCTATTTTAACAACTTAAAGTCTAAAATACAGCAGCAACCAAAACTGATATGAAATACTCAACCGGAAACACCAAACTCTTACAAAAATACACCCGGAAACTCACAAATCTGCACTGTTCAGCACAAAGGCAAACTCTGTATGAGCATGCACATGGAATGGATTCAAACTCCCATCTTTAGCCTTCCTGGAAACCTGCAAACTCCCGTTCTTGGGTCTCCCTGGAAACCTGCAAACTCCCGTTCTTGGGTCTCCTTCTCCACAGGTTTGGCAGCCTCTGAAGAATAACAAAGAATGAGCAAAACTCAAGTTCTGGAATGAGCCCAAAATGCCTCCAAAACCCTTAAAAGAGGGCATAACTGTAACTCACATCCAAGAGAGGTTAATGAAACTTATTTTAATAATAATTTTCATTTATTAGTCCAACGGTTTCCAAAGATTAACCCCCTTTTTCCAAAACTTCACTTTCTTGGGCCCGCCTGCCTTAGCAAAGATTTTCTTTTTTAATTATTTGAAAAGGGGACATGACAAGTCCTCCCCTCCCAATCATTGCTTGTCCTCAAGCAATGGCTAAACAATAAACCAATCAATCCACCTGGATCCCAAATGTAGTCATGAACTATACTACTACCAATTAACACAGGCTCCTGTAATATCCTCTGCAATATGACCAAGAGGAATCCATAATCAAATTGACAATTATAGCTCAACCAAACTCCAAAATCACCACTACCACAATCAAAAACCCATGAGGCACAAACTCTTAGAACATCAGAACCCAAGTAAAGTGGACAAATCAAACTACCAACACAGTAAATACCATCAACGCATCCCACTGGCCTATATGGAATGTACAATCCAACTCTGCAACAATGGTGAACCCTCTTGAATGAAACTGTACCAAGTATGGAGAATCCACACACTGTACAACTCCTACAATCAACACAACTCTGCAAATCATCGGCCACTATCTCATAACCATAACTCCCATACACTGCTGATGGTGAAAAGACATTACAAGATAACGAGTAAGAAATGGAATCCAAACCAAATTTGTCTGCCATCAACTCCTCAGCACAGGGATCAAATGCTAACTGATGTACATACCCTGCAATATAATGTTGATAAAAAAAACCAACCTCAGTCAACAGCTCACCATGAAGAAGTGATACAACCCACTGATCACCAGCTAAGTCAAGAGATGTCATAGCCAAAGGACTAGAATCAATAACAACACCTGCTAAAGCATCACTCCAAAAATCCTGCTCTAAGTCATGTATTATCAACCTGTCAATTGCAGGACCTATCACCATGTCATGCCCATCACAAATCTCATCCCGAGGCATCAAACTATCCCATAACTGATGATAAGCACTAGGAACCAAAGTACATCTCTGTACCATCATCTCATCAACATGGTCATCAAAGGTAGATAGATGAGCATACCTCACAATGTAATGCCGTTAGAATGCACCAATCTCAGTTAGTGGCTTAAACTGTAATCCAGATGTAACTAACTGCAATCGATCATTAACCAAGTTGGAACTGACTACTACCTCTGAAGACATTGCGAAGGGAGTAGTATTACTAGTAGGAACCATGCCAACTATCAGCTGACCAACATCACACATGGTCTTTGATACAACATCTCTAGTCTTCGTGCCATTAGTACTAGAGGTCACCACCATGTCAGGCACACCACAAAAATCTGCTACAACACCAAACTCAATTGAACCTGACTCTAGTGGGAATGAACCTAATATGCCAATGTTAGTATCAAGGATGGATGCATCCCCATCTTCACTGCCTCTAACAATCTCGGCCATGGACATCCTCGGATCACCAAACACCATAGCTTGTGACTGTATAGAATCAGGTAAAGATTGTAGTCGCTCTAACTCCATGGTCACCTTAGCCAAATGAAACTGTGACTCCTTGAGAGCCAATTGTGTACTCTCAAGAATCTCAGAAGTCACCTCAAGCTGCTCAGTAAGATCACTCACCTCATCTTCCTTGGCCAACAATGCATCACATGTTGTACTGCCCCACTCCATAAGATAATCTCTGTCGGCTACCAACTGCATATAATTCTGTCTCAAAATCCGAATAGCCTCCCATAAAGAGTGGATCTCTGTCAAGGAAAGATAACTTCCTCCCTGCTCATCACTAGTAGGAGAACCCCATCCATAAACTGCTAACAACTGACGAGCAGCATCAAAATGTTGGCAAGTGATAGAAATGTCTTGGTCACTAACTCTCAACTGATTAGACACATGATGGCACTGGCTTGACTGTCTCCTACAAACCTCCTCTGATGCACTGTCTGAAGGAGTGTCCTCAAAGTTACTAGTCTCTAGAGTATTACCATCCATATCCTGTGAATCAAATCTAAAGCTCATATCAACATACGGAGTATCAAAAACATTAGCATTGCTGTCCAACTCCTCTATACCCAAGGAAACTAAGTCTTCAAAATTTCCCATTGCATCCTTCTGGATGTCATCAATGCCAATATGATCCTGGGACTCATCTATACACACTGCCAAATATGAAATATCATCAACACATTCCAGCAAGTATGGCCGACTGGATATATGAACAAGGCCCAACATTGGTGTATAAAAACTAATACCAACATCAGACAAGATACTGGCACAAGAAAAGACAACACCATGTAATCTGCTAATCAAATCCATGATAGCACCCAAACAAACACTGCTACCAAAAAGTGTTAAAGATCTCCAGTCAACTGAATCCCAAATGCCAATATAACAATCTCGAGTCCATATCTGTAAACTAGAATTAGCTGGTAACTCAAGCAAACTCCTCACCTGAGTAATATGACCAATACCAACTAACTCCACATACCTGTCATGATGAGATAATGAAGTCACACGACTATCTTTGTTCACCTTCAGCTGGCTGGACAAATCATGTGAAGTACTACCAGCCTCAACCTCATGTGATGAAGCATCTAACTGTGTCTGGTACTCTTTCTCAGAAAAGTCATGAATGCTCAATGTCTGCTCATCTACACCAGGTATCTCACCATCATGCACAACAACATCCTCATAATCATCATCCTTGAGGTCAAATCTATCTATCACTCTTTGACTAAAATCATCAAATGTAGTTACCTGATCATGACCTTGAGTAGTCATTCCATGATACCACCAATCATAGGCTGCATCTTCCAAGTGTAGACTTGCAATTTGAACAACATCACTCTCCTTCATGGGGTTAAGTGTGAAGAAGGTCTGTAATTTTTGTAGCCATGCTCTAGCTGAAATTTTATTTGTTCCATCAAAAGTAGGTGCTATAAACTTGCTTATTTTATTTTTGAGCTCTCTTCCACTTATGTCATGCTCCCTTCTGTACTCTTTCTTGGGCATCAAAGTGTTCATCATATCCACATATTCTCTAAAAGGAACTGAACTACGAAAGTCATCATCTAAGCCATTATAAGTAGCTCTTAATGTAATCAAGTTACCTGTAACCTCTTCCATAGGATTAATGGCTGGATTTGGTACTGGTGGCTCATCTGCAGGAAAGAAAATAGTTTTGGTTGATTTAGATGGTGTGGATTTCAGATTTCTTGGCTCCTTTGAAGTGCTCCCTTTCTCATTAATAGATGCAACTCCTTGTAGTTTTTCTGTCAATATTCGCAAAGCCTCTCTAGTTTTTGCCAAACTATCCACTGTTTGCTTCTGAGTATTTTGGATGTCTTGGAAGAATTTCTTTGCCATCTTATTTGGATCAGCCATACTTTTCCCTTCCTTGGATTTTGTACTTTTACTTTCAACTGGAGGTTTGATCAAAATTTCTTTATTCTTTTCTCGCTGCAAATATCTTTTTTCTCTTTCACTTAGTTGCATGCAACCATAAATTTTGACATGCAACTGATTAGAAGCAACATGAAACCACCAAATTCACCAAGAACTAACATGCATATGATTAGAAGTAGAATGCAACCATAAATTTTGACATGCAAGATTTGGGTAGTTATCAAAACTGACATGCAAGATCTGGGTAGTTGTCAAAACTAACATGCAAGATCTGGGTAGTTGTCAAAACTGACCTGCAACTTCTACAAACCCTCAGGCTGGCAAGATCATGGCTCTGATACCACTGAAATGTCCCCTTTTCTGATTTGATATGGTATTTCATGCCTCTAATCAGATTTTCAAAATCAAACAACTGATATCACAAAGATCCACCAAATTTCTTAAGAAACCCCAAATCGGGTATGTTGAAAATAGTGCTAAAAGCTTGACAACTTCACAAATTATTAATGAATCTGAAAATGGAAATTTTTACAGAACTTTCAGCAGCATAACAGCCTACAAATTGACATTTCCAGATCCGTATAGCCTTTACACAACAGCTCGAAAATGTAGGACCAAAACTATGCTCATCGGGCTCTCGAAATAGCACAAAATATGCCCGGAAACACCACAAGAACACTAATAATATATCTCAGAAGTTTAATCACGTCCCAATATATATATTCAGCTCTATTTTAACAACTTAAAGTCTAAAATACAGCAGCAACCAAAACTGATATGAAATACTCAACCGGAAACACCAAACTCTTACAAAAATACACCCGGAAACTCACAAATCTGCACTGTTCAGCACAAAGGCAAACTCTGTATGAGCATGCACATGGAATGGCTTCAAACTCCCGTCCTTAGCCTTCCTGGAAACCTGCAAACTCCCGTTCTTGGGTCTCCCTGGAAACCTGCAAACTCCCGTTCTTGGGTCTCCTTCTCCACAGGTTTGGCAGCCTCTGAAGAATAACAAAGAATGAGCAAAACTCAAGTTCTGGAATGAGCCCAAAATGCCTCCAAAACCCTTAAAAGAGGGCATAACTTTAACTCACGTCCAAGAGAGGTTAATGAAACTTATTTTAATAATAATTTTCATTTATTAGTCCAACGGTTTCCAAAGATTAACCCCCTTTTTCCGAAACTTCACTTTCTTGGGCCCGCCTGCCTTAGCAAATATTTTCTTTTTTAATTATTTGAAAAGGGGACATGACACCCCATTACATGTTGAATGATATTTTTTGTGATCTTGGTAGGGCCATTTTCAAACCATACAAAGTGATCATGTATTCTACCCAATACTATCTTAATCCATTATGTTTTGAATACACTTGAAAAATCTAGGGCACAGGTTAACCCTTTTCTCTCTAAAATTTTATTTTCCTCCTTCAACACTTCACCAACAAATATTTTTCCATACAAATCTTTGATTTCCATGTCTCTAATACTTCCAACGTTACAAGTGTAAAAAAATCTTACATCTTGTATCTTCAAAGCCTATGGTGGTATCATCGATAATGCACTAGTTGGATCTCCCTTGTATGAAATCTTGGGAATAGCTCTAAAGGGTGGTTGTTTATTCTCATTTCTTATTAATTTACCATTGAAAAACCTATTTTACTTCCTTCCTAACAATAGTAGAAGAACTAGACACCATATTAAATAACTAGGGTTTTACTGTGACATATGGGCATTGGCTTGGATTTCCTAGAGGTGCACATGCTTTGAAACCTTTCCTATAATATAGAGGATTTGGATTTCAAATGTCCTTTAAATCATTTCCTTGAAGCCCTTATCTTAGCTTCCATGTCCTTTAAAACTTTTCCTCAAATATCAACTAGTGGAAGCTCGCAAAGCTCAAGCTCTGGTGGTCAACTTTGTGCATGATTGAGACTTGGAGTTGGCCATCAATTTACCTAGGAGATAGATGAATAAACATATCTTTCACCTAAAATTATTTAATTTTTGAGAGGATATGGAAGCCAAGTTGTGGTTTTGATGTAAAAAAAAAAAGGGTCATGGGAGGAGGTATGTTGGAAGAGATATTGGACATGCACACAATAGTGTGGCCATGAAAGCATTTATTGACTTATGCATAGAAGAGTTGTACAAAGGAAATAAATAGGTTAATAATGCTTGTGGTTAAAGGGATCAAGTCATGATTGATGAAAGGTCACACTAGGGTTCTTTGGTTCTTTTCATCACTTCAATTTGTTTTGAAATTTTTGTTGTTGACTACTCTTGAATATAGGATTTCTGACATTTTGTTCATATGTAAACTTTTGTATTGGGGAAAGTTGGTTAGAATTAGAATTCACAACATATAGCTCAAATGTTGCCTTGGTTTCCTTGTCAATATATCCATGAAAGTAGTTAGGTACAGTTTTTGGATACTTTTATAGAGGAGAAGTGTAATTAATTCTTTAAATTATTAATATAATATAAGAAATTTTTTTACCAGTCATAAATTTAGTCATTTGGTTTTTGAAATTTTAGTTGCAAAATATGACTATTTGTAGACATTTTGTTCATATGTAATATTTTCTATTGGGATAAACTATGGTATTTTGGGTAATTTTATAGCTACAACTAGAAAGTAGAATAGTGTAATTATATTTTTAAATTATTAATCTAATATAAAAAAATGATTAAAAAGACATAATTCCAATGGCTCTGAGAATAGTCATGAAACATAGTTCTAGAGGTCGCATGAACAATTAGCTACTAAATTCTAAAGCTAATTAAATACAAAAAAACCAAACCAAACTAGTGTAGGGCCCATTTACCGTTGCACCAAAAGCCATGACTGTTAGTGAACATGGAACACCACATAATTAACCACCTGTGGGTAGGGGAGCACGTCACATCACCCAACAATCTCCCCCTCGACCCACATACCAGGTGCTTACGCAGGTTGGGAAGGCACCGAGGAGATTTGAACCCATGACCAAGCCAAAACCAAGCTCTGATACCAATTGTAGGGCCCATTTACTGTTGCACCAAAAGCCATGACTGTTAGTGAACATGGAACACCACATAATTAACCACCTGTGGGTAGGGGAGCATGCCACATCACCTAACAACTAGATGAGAATAATTCTTACCAAGTGGACCTCCTTGGATGAGTCTTCCCAAATCTTAACTCATGTAGAAAGCTAAAGTACTATTCTACTCATCAAAGTGTTGTTACAATGTGAATTTATTATGAATCTAGTTCACAAATGCTTGAATCCTTCACCTTATTTTTCCTTAAGCTCTTCATGCTCTTTTCAATCTTGAATGAATGCAAATGAGTCAAAAATTGACCATACAACCCTTAAAACTCGACAATAAATACTTAGTGCTTGCACAATTGTAAACTCAACTATTATAGCAATTTCAACTCACTTAGCTTACACCTAATTTATTTTATGCTTGATAACCACAATGAGCTTGGACAAATACTATCACCTTTAATAGCTTGGCATCAACTAGAATTTAATTTTTACTTGGTAATAAAATGAGAACTAACAAAAATTATAGGTTTCTTCTAGGTTCTAACCAATATATTTTTAAAAACAATAGTCCACCAAGATAATTGAGAGGGGGCGGGGAGGGTGAACTAGTTATTTAATAATTAAAACATTCATCTTCTTTAAACAAACTTAACCATTTAACCAAAGTAAAAAAGAACCATAATAAAATTCACATAGACAATTGCACTAGATATGTTGACTAGGGAAATCCTTGATTAGAGGGAAAATCGAGTGGGAATGATGCCCACAAAATGATGTACTAATATAAAATTCCTTATTAGAGGAAGGACCCTATAAGGAGTGTATTACAATAGTTAGTACATAGAGTCCCTATTAGGAGAATTTGAATCCCTATTAGGAGATTCCAATCCTATTAGAAGTTGTGGTACAATGTATGCAAGATGAGCCCACTGCCCAAACATGCAATTTCAACTACATGAAGAGTTCACTGCTCAAATAGGTAATTTACAATTATGTTCTTATTTATTTGTTTTTTCAACTAAACCAATCACCATCAGACCTTGTAGATCAAGTTATTAACCTTGAATCCAAATATCAAATCTCGGATCACTCAGCAAAACCTCAGCAATGAAGTTTCCTTCACTTCCACACTACTCTGCTCCACTTCACATTCTGCTCTCTCTCTACTTACAATCTCTCTGCATCAATATAATTCATGTCATACCTTGATAAAGGAAAATTGCCTTCCTTTATATCGAGTCCTCAAAAAAATTCCCTAAGTTGACTATTAGACATTCTCAATTAATTATTATAGGACTGCATTAAGAACACGTTACACTTTAGCGATAACATAAATCTTTCACCTTGCAACTTGAATAACCTTCCGTACACACAATATTATGATTAGAAAACTTATCCAAATCATCAACACCATGTCTTCTTCATGTCCTCAATCTTGATCCTCAAAATATCAACTTTTCTAAGATATATAATAAGTTTACCAAAACAAACCTCTGTAAACTCTATCTCTAAACATACATCACCAAAACTTACATAACTTCTTCTAGACTTATCCTTTCTTCTTCCAATGTTAACTACATATACCAGATACATAAAAGTATCTCCCATAATCTCAGATAGTTAGAATACTTAAGTAACCATCCACACCAACTTGATCTTTCCAATGTTATTTTGTTATATACCACAAGAAAATGCTATGTTGACATCAATGAAAAACTTAGTCATGAATGTAACATATCATCATAGTAACATATCTACAATACTCCTTTATAAGAATATCATCAGTATTCATGCTTCCAACAATATCCCCCTTTGGCATTGATGGAAACATAGATGAAAAAAATCTAGTTCCAAGAATACCAAAAAAAGATTGTTCATCTTTTCAAATCCTCTTCATCAATCATTCTCCTTCATTGATGTACCTCAATGTGATTTCTGACAAACTATCATTTCATTTCTTATTCTAAAATTCTCAAATTGTCATGCATACTACTTTACCATGCTATTTTTCATGCCAAATATCTTCCCCATTGACATCACTATCAAAGATTTTAGCAACCAACTTTACTGCATCAAGCTTTACAACAACTAATTTTTACTTAGCTCGAGTCTCAAAAGACACTACTCAAAACAACATCCAACAAGAGTCCTAGGTGATTCTACCCATCATGGATACTCCCCCATATAAGAAGCATCGATATTCAGTCCAAGCAACAATGGTGCTCTATTACATCGTGTTGATGCACTCTTGTATCTTCTACTCTGATGTAGGAAGGGGCATAACCCCAAGCATACCTCAAAAATACTCAAAAGTCTCTTTGGGAAGAGGCTTAGTGAATATACCTACAATATGATCTTTAGTGCTCACATACTCCAATATAATTTCCTTTTCTACAACCTTCTCTCTCAACATATGATACTTAATAGAAATGTGCTTGGTCTTAGAATGCAACACTAGATTCTTGGACATATTTACCATGCTTGTGTTGTCACAATGTATGACAATAGGCTCATTGATTTCTATCCTTATATCTTTTAGTATCTACTTCATCCAAATGACTTGATTGCAATTATTTTCTACTGCAACATACTCTACTTCCACTATATTTTTTGATATACAATCCTACTTCTTGCTTAACCAAGAAACTAATCTTCCTCCAAGAAAGAAGGCTCCACCACTAGTGCTTTTTCTATCATCCATACTATGTGCCCAATCAACATCAGTATAAGCACTTATAGTGAAATCCTTAGATCCATCATACCACAATCTAAACTTAGATGTTCCTTTCATAAATCTAAATATTCTTTTGACTACTACATAATGTGCTTCTCTGGTATGACCTTGGAATCTTGCAACAATTCCAACTACATTTTCTATATCCAGCCTTGTGTGAGTAAGATTTTCAATCTTCTGATCATAGATCTATACTTCTTTTTCTCAACAATAGGTGTCTCATCCTTTTTAGATAACTTGTGTCAAGTTACCATAGGTGTTTGAATGGGTTTGCATGTTTCCAAACCAAACCTTTTCAATAAATCCTTTAAGTACTTAGTCAAAGAAATAAAGATTCCTTCTTTATTCTATAAAATATGTAATCCTAGGAAATATTTCATCTCTCCTATCATACTCATTTCAAAATCTTTGTTTGTGTCCTCATCAAACTTGTCATTTTCTTCATCATTTTCTCCAAATATGATATCATCAAAAAATATTACCAAAATCATCAAACCATCATCAATTTCTTTCCAATAAAAATTGTTGTCTACCATACCTTTTCTATATCTAAGTTTTGTCAAATATTTGTACAACCTTGCATACTAGGTTTTGGGTGCTTGCTTCAATCTACACAATGCTTTCCTCAATCTGCATACTATGTTCTTTTGATTTGTCAAAGGACATCCTTTACGCTACTCAATGTATACTTTTTCTTAAAGTTCTCCATTCAAAAATGCCAACTTGACATCCATTTGATATACTTTGAATTTCTTCTATGCTGCATAGGCTAAGAATAATCTTAATGCTTCTATTCTAGCCACTATAGCATAAGTTTCCTCATAATCTATCCCTTCTTGTTGTGAGTACCCTTTACATACCAATCTTGCTTTGTTTCTTACAACTTCACCTTGTTCATTCATTTTTTTTTCTAAATACCCAATTAGTTTCTATCACATTCTTATCTGCTAGTATGGGGACCAATTTCCATGTCTCATTCTTTACTATTTGATCTAATTCCTCTTTCATGGCTTGTTTCCAATAATCATCTTTACATGCTTCATCTACATGCTTAGGCTCAACTTGAGACATCAAGCATAGTTCTCTATTGATTCTACTTCTTGTCATCACACATTTGTCTTTACTTTCGATGATCTACTCGGATGGGTGATTCTTTATCATATTCTTTCCTGAAGTAGGAGTTGCTATCTCAACTCTTGGCTCTAAGATTTGTTCTTGCCTTGGCTCTCCTTCATTTTTAAAATTATTTTTAGTCTCAAAAAATACCTCATCATTCCTTGGCTTAGTAACAACTTCATCATCTAAATTGTAATCAACCATTCTCTCTTGTATTTTGAATTTTTCATCAATTCTCACATTTGCACTCTCCATAATAGTCTTAGTTCTCTAATTATAACATCTATAAGCCTTAATTTTCAATGAATAACTAAGAAACATACCTTCATCACTTCTAGCATCAAGCTTACCAATATCATTATCTCTTTTGATATAACACTTACTCCCAAAAATTCTTAAATACATAAGTGTAGGTGAATGACCAAACCATAGTTGATAAGGTGTCTTGTTTGTGTCTTTCCTAACTTACACTTTGTTCATACTATAGACTGCTGTATTCATAACTACTCTCTAAAACATCTTTGATACATCATTCTCTGCTAACATAGCTCTTGCAACTTCTGTAACTGATTAATCCCTTCTCTTTGCAATGCCATTTTGTTTAGGGGTTCTCAGAGTCAAAAACTATCTTTTAATTCCATTTTCTTCAGAAAACATGTTAAACTCATTTGAAGTAAATTCTCCTCATCTATCTGATCTTAAACATTTAATCTTCATACCTGATTCATTCTCAACCCTATTCTTGAATATCTTACACTTATCAAATGCCTCACATTTCTCTTTAAGAAATGCAACTCGCATCATTCTAGAAAAATCATCAACTAGAATCATAAAATACCTTTTACCATAGAATCCTTTAGTCTTTGTAGGATCGCTAAGATTTGTGTGTACAATCTCCAACTTTGTTGTAGTGGTAAAATTCTTGCTGGGAAAATAAGTTCTATTATGCTTAGCCAAAACAAACTCCTTACAAATTGTGTTAGTAGGCTTTATAATCTTCAATAAATCTCTAACTACAAAAATTCCACTAGTCTTCACAATATTGTAAAAGTTTATCTGACAAAATCACTTATGCCATAACCAAATGTCATCTACCTTTATAGCCAAACATGTCATATTAGTAAGATTCAATTGAAATACATTACCTCTAGATCTGGTTCATGTTCCAATTAACTTTCCATCTTTATCTTTGATCATGCATGTCTTTTTAGTGAACTGCAACTAATAACCTTTGTCTACTAATTGTCCAACACTCAAAATATTGTGCTTTAAACCATCAACAAAGTATACATCCTTAGTGTTAGTTTTACCATCAAGAGTTATAGATTCAATACCTTTAACTTGGCTTGCTGCATTGTTTCCAACTCTGATAATGCCTCCATCCTAACTTTTGAAGTTAACAAACTTATTCATGTCACCAACCATATGATGTGAACAACCACTATCAATTATCCAATTAGATTTCTTATCAACCTGTTGTAGACACCTAAAATTGTCCAAAACCCATTTCCTAACCAATTAAATAAATATTTAATATTTATTTAATTCCCCTACCTTAATTAAATAAATTTTATATTTATTTAATTATGTTTTCCTTTCCTTGATCCTAACCCATTCACTTTAATTAAGTACTTTGTTTACTTAATTAATCCTTGCCTAAATCCCACTTGGAATTAAATATTGAATTTAATCCTATTTGAGCACATGGCTCCTACCTTTAACCCTCACCTAACCTCACTAGCCTAACTAACCTATCATGCTAAACCTACCCACTTTCTTAATCATATTTGCTTTGCATAATCATCCTAGCTAATCACCTCTTAATCCTAAGTGTGTGCTCACACATGTGTGAGGAATCCTCACACATGTGTGAGAGATGTTCACACTTTCCTCAACCCTCATGTCTTGCATGCCTCTTGCACACTTGTCCTCTTGCATGAGAGTCAAGGTGTCTCACACATGTGTGAGAAGCCATACCTTCTCACACCTCTTGCACACTTGTCCTCTTGCATGAGAATCAAGTTGTCTCACACATGTGTGAGAAGCCATGCTTCTCACACCTGATTGATCATGTCACCATCAAAGGTTGCTCACACATGTGTGAGCATATTGCCTCCTTTGAATGGTCAAAACCCTAATCCATGTGGAGTCTACTTGGCCTCCACCTCATTAACACCTCATCGATCCTGAGAGATCCTATCCCTCCATCTTGCATTCAATCTCAACCGTCTGTTGCATATCATTTCCTATAAAAGGAGAGCTCTCTCCTCATTTCCACAAGACCATCTACCTCATTATTATGCTGCTGGATTTGTGAGCAACCACATCCCATGAGCAAGGAAATCATCTACACTTGATAGTTTCATGAGGTTTGCATATGTGTTATTTTGATTTCATTAATACTCTTGTTTGTTTCATGTTGTTCATTTACATGTCTTCTTTCATATTTTGAGGTTTTGCATGATAATGTAGGAATGTGCATTAGTTGCTTAGTGTTTATTCCTTTTATTACATTTTTATGCAACACACCTGTGACACCAAAGCTACCTTTTCTAGACTTTCTTCTTTAATTGCCAACAATCCAATTTCATCATCACTAGTACTTACTGCTTTTTCATCAAAATCATTATCTTCATTTTCATACAAACACTCTCTATCTTTTCTAGGTTTTAAATTTCCCTTATACTTTTTCTCTATTTTTGGACACTTAGATGCATAATGACCATATTCATCACAAGTCCAACATTTAAAGATTTTATTACTTCCTTTTTCTCTTTTTACTAGAAGGGCTATTCCTTCTTCAATCTTTCTTTCCTCCTTAGATCTACTACTGATAGCAAAATCTCCTCTAGCACTTGTGCTTCTTGATAGATTGGGTCAAATATTCAAGGCACTAAAAGCTGTCTCTATTTTCGTCAATGCTCTGGATTGTCTAAGCTCATTCTCAACTGCTTCAAGTCTTCCAAGCAATGACTCCTTTGTGAAATCTTTGGTACAAGATATCAAAAAATGTATCATCTGAATTGTTGACTTAAATGGAGGTGCTAGAGTCTTCAATATCTTCCATATAACCTCATCATCTTCTTTGGTTCCTCCTTGAGCTTTGATACCTATAGTAATTTTTGATATCCTGCCTATATATGTTCTTACAGATTCATCTTCCATCATTTTAGCATCTTGAAATGCACAAATCCAAATTTGTACTCTAAACTTCTTAGAATGTGCATCTCCTTCAAAACTATTTTCCAAAGCTTTCCAAATCAAATGTGAAGTAGCAAGTGATTTTACCTAATTGTACTCAATTTCAAGAAGTGCAGTCAATAGTGCTTCTCTAGCTCTCATGTCGCACATAAAAAGATCTCTTTCTACCTCGATGCAAATTTCCAAATCCTTTTTAGCAATGATTGTCTTTTCTAATTTTGTCAAGATCTAATATCCCAGACCCATACACAACAAATGTGTATTCATCTTTTCTTTCTAGCTATCATAATTTTTCCATCAATCATCAATCTATCTTTCCTAAACATGTTTTCCATGGATCTCCCAAAGTTGTTAAACTTTACCTTCAAGGACCTCATTTGCTGATACTAATTGTTAGAAACAATAGTCCACCAAGATAATTTGGGGGGGGGGGGTGAATTAGATCTGATAATTAAAACATTTATCTTCTTTAAAAAAACTTAACCATTAAACCAAAGTAAACAACAACCATAATAAAATGCACTAGATATGTTGACTAGGGAAATCCTTAATCAGAGGAAAAACCTTGGTGAGAATGATGCCCACAAGATGCTATACTAATATAAATATTCCTTATTAGAGGATGGAACCTATTAGGAGTCAATGATAACATTTAGTACATAGAGTCCCTATTAGAAAACTTTGAATCCCTTTTTGGAGATTCCAATCCTATTAAGAGTTGTAGTACAATGTATGCAAGATGAGCTCACTACCCAAACATGCAATTTCAATTGCAAGAAAAGCTCACTGCTCAAACAGGTAATTTTTGGTTATGTTCTTCTTTCTTTATTCTATCAACCAAACCAATCACTATCAAACCTTGTAGAATAGGTCATGAACCTTAGATCTAAAATCAAACCTCGGGTCACTTAGCAAAACCTTGGCAATGAAGTTTCCTTCACTTTTGCACTACTCTGCTCAACTTCACATTCTACTCTCTCTCTCTCTCTCTATTTACAATATCTGTACATTAATATAATTCATATCATACCTTAATAAAGGAAAATTTCCTTCCTTTATATTGAGTCCTCAAAATAATTCCCTGAGTCTACTATTAGACCTTCTCAATTAATTATTATAGGACCACATTAAGAATATGTTACACTTCAATGATAATATAAATCTTTGGTCTTGCAACTTGAATAATTTTTGGTACACACAATATTATGATGAGTGAACTTAGCCATGCCATCATCAACATGCCTTCTTCATGTCCTCAACCTCAATCCTTAGAATATCAACTCTGCTAAGAGATATAACAAGTTTACTAGAACATGCCTATGTAAACTCTATCTTAGAACAAACATCACCAAAACTCATATAACTTCTTCTAGACTTATCCTTTCTTCTTCTAGCGTTAACTACATATGCTAGATTCTTTGAATTATCTCCCATAACCTTAGATAGTTAGAACACTTAACTAGCCATCTGTACCAACTTAATCTTTTCACTATTCTTTTGTTAGATACCATAGAAAATTGCCATGTTGACTTCAATGACAAACTCAATCATGAATGTAACATATCATCATAGTAACATGTCTACAATACTCCCCCATAGGAATATCATCAGTATTCATGCTTCCAACATATATTGCATCTTAATTCATGCATATATAATCTTTTTAGAACTTAGAATCTTGAAACTGATGTAAAATATATCATTGAAATATTAGTCCCACATACCTTTAGATTGCCTAGTTGGGGGTAATGTGATCACTTGATCCATTGGATGAAGTGACATCATCTAAACTTGATGTGCTGCAATCTTCCTTTTTCTTCCATGTCTTGTTCATCTACACCTTGACATTCTCAATATCAATCTTCTCTTTGCCTTTCTTGAATTCATTGTTTGGTGCTTTTGATCTTGTTGGATAGTTCCTACTGATGTGATTAGTCTTCAAATAACTAAAACATGTAGTTTGACTTAACCATCTATTGTAGTCACTTTTGAAATGTGTTCTAATGCAATTCCCAATAACATGTCCACACTCTTGACAATAGTGACTGTAGACACCTAAAAATTCTTTAAAAAATAAAGTATTTTTATTTTTTGAAAAAATCTCTGATGACATCATCATTAATTAATTAATTAATTAATTAATTTTTATGCCATTAAATCCCTTTATCTTAATTAAAAATATTTAATTAAGGAATCCCTCCCAAAAATGTTTAAATTTTAGTTAAACATTATTTTCTTATTTATTAATTATTTAATTAATAAATTGACAAAAAATCCTAAAATAAATAAAAAATTTATTTTTTGCCCAAAACTTGGCCAATTTCCTTATGACCAATAACCTCTTCCAAAATCTTCTAATCCTTCTTTAATTTCGATTAAAGGCTAATCCCATCATTTCCTACCCCTAATCCCAAATCAAAATATTTAATCAAGATTAAATATTAATCCTCATGTTTATTAAAAATATTTTAATAAATATCTCCTCAACCCAAACCCTTGAAATAAATTTTTATTTATTTATTTCATAAAATCTTATCCTAGGAGGTTCTAGACCCTTCTAGAAAGTCTTCATCCTCATCCTAAGAAATTCTAGACTATTCTAGAAAGTCTTTATACTCATCCAAAGTCTAGACTCTTCTAGAAGATGTCTTTAAACCTAATCCTAATCCCTTCCTAACCTTGTCACATTCCCTAAAAATGGGTTAAAACTTACTAACCCAAGCCAAAGTTAACAAATATCTCCTCCTTCACCCACCCTCATTAAATGCCATCCACTTGCCTATCCCTAAGCTAATCCTAAACCATCCTAATCCATCCTCTAATCATTTGCACAAGCCTAAGAAAGCTTAAAACCCTCCTAATCAAGCCCAAGTCAAAATTTCTCTCATCTCCCTCAAAATATCTCAACCATAAAACTTTATGAAGCCCACTAGGCCATAAATGACTCTTCCAAGCTGTTTTATTGCTCTTACAAGTCATTATGAGGGTCTTTATGAAGATTTTATCCCTTGAGCCTCCTTTGTTGACTCATCCTTCCCCTTTCCTCTATCCTCTCACCATGTGACATGTGTCACTCCTTGATTGGCTATAAGGAAGCACAATCCATGTGCTCTCTTCTCATGCAATCTGAGCCCTCCATGAGCTTTTTCCCATCCTTGCATCTTAGCCCTCAATCCCTCAAGCCTCTTGCATATAAATTGGATCCTTCCCCTTTGAAAAATAACACAATCCATGAAGTAAAGTCATAATGCCATTTTGAGAATCCATTTTACATCAAAACCATACACTCACACCCGAATTCCAACTCCATTTGAAGCCATTTTTGGAGCATACATCCTATCTATTTAGACAAAGCCACTCAACAAGAGAGCTTCTCATTGAGAGAGTCCATTAATGGCTCTTATTCTCAATTGAGAGCTCATCTTAGTCTATCTTGAAGTTTATGAATTTTGTTTAGTTTGTAGAAGCTTTATTTAAATTTGGTTTCTATTAGCATACTAACATTGCTCATATACATTTTGGCACGCCCGGTGGGACCCCGCATGGGTCATCTTTATTAGCTTTTTTAGTCAAGTTTTGTATGTCATTTGCTAATTTTTCTTGTTTTTGTGATTGGTACGATTGTATAAATTGGTTTTGTAGGTCCACATGAGCATGAAGAATACAAAGGAACTCATAGTCTATCTCATAGTATTTGCAGATTTTTCAAGCTTATAGGTGGACAAAGCACTTGGAATTATTCTTCCTCTTCTTGTCTATATTCTTCTTATTCCATCTAATTCTTCTTCTTCTTCTTGTGGGAGATCTTGGCCATTTTTTTTAAGGAAGAAAAATCATACACACTTCTTTTTAGTGCTTAAAATGAACCCCTAAATCATACTTAAATCCATTAAAAAACTAAAAATTTGCAAAAAAGAAAAAATATTTTAACAAGTGAAACTAAACCAATCTAATCATTTGCATCCTTGCAACATCAAGGTTTTAGATGCATTCATGCAAAGTTAGGAACACTTCATTTTTGGGAATTTAAAAAGGACTTCAAGTTTCCATTTCAAAAGGTTCAAAATCAACACTAAGTGCACACTAAAATCTAAGTCAAACTCAAAGCATCAATCAAGGATAAAATGAACCTCATTTGCAAATATTTTAAAGTTCTTTTAAAAATCTCATGAAAACTACGGATCCTAAATGGTTGCCAAAAATTGTCCTAAAAGCTTTGTTATTTGTTCCAAACAAATGTCTTGTTGCAAAATCTTGAATGTTTCTTAGGTTTTTCATGCATCAAAACAATCTAGGAATATCATTTTTGGGCTTAAAATATGCAAACTAGAACACAAAATCTTGAATGAAAACCAAAGTCCAAAGAGTCATTTTCACTTTTGAGTCCAAAAAAATCTTGAATGATTAAGGTTAAAACAAAGCACTTCAAAGTTCTTAAAATAACACACAAAATCTCAATCTTGAATGCTCAAAGGAAAAAACTTGAATGTTTAACCACTTGTCTTTGAATGCATGTTGCTAAAATCACTCTTGAATGCCATGGATTAAAATCAAATTTTCCTTCAATGCATGATTAAAACAACAAATACAATCTTGAATTCCAAGGATCAATTAACCATTGCAATATCAAACACTTCATTTGGAGCTTCTAAAATTGAACAAAACAAATCTCTTTTCCACATGCAATCTAGGTAAAGTTTGATTTTTGGACATTTAAGAAACTTTGTTAAGTTAAATACAAATTTTCAAAAATCAACTTGAGTAGTTCCTTGGACTCACCTCTTTTCTAATCACCCATCAATTCAACCATTGGTTGCAATCTCAGCGCCATTTATGGGGATGGGTCTACTTGAAAAAGGTGTTAAATGTTCCACAATCTAACTCACTCACTTGGTCTTTGAACGTTTTCTTTAACTTTATAAAAATTCTTAAATGATCAAAACTCTAGATTAAATCGATCACACTTCAAGTTTGGGCAATAAAATTGAACAACTATTGACGTGGAGGGTATCCGGGTGCGCGCTTGACAAATCAAGTCTCACGCATCTTTTCTTTGGGCTTTAAAACAAAATCACACCAACTCTTGAATGCTTTAAAAGGAAATTAATTGATACTTGACGTGGAGGGCCTCCAGGCGCGCGGGTTTACTTTTTTGTTGACCCTAACTCTTCTTCTTGTATTCATTCTTTGCTCGATTTTGTTTTGTTGGCGCTTCGAGTCGGAATTGAACATTGTTTCTTAAACATGAGTGCTTGCAAAGTCTAGATCAACATACATAAGAGTTAGTTGGTAAAAGAACAAGCATGTTTTTTAGCCCAAGGTCATCCAAGTCTTCTCTCCCCTTGTCGTCTTTCGAGGCCATCTTGGGTGCATAAGATTAGGATCCAAAACCTTGTTTCTTTTTAGGAGGCCTGCTTGGGGATTTCATCACCCCTTGGGACGACCTCAAGTCTAGCATTCCAGCGGAGTATAAAGATCAGGAGGTGAATCCAAAGACACCTCTCTTGGAATCAAGATTTTTGTCACTCGGGCTAAGCCTCAAGGAACTTTATACCCTTGAGAAGTGAAAGAGGAGAAGTGGGTTACTGCTCCTCTCGGCTGTGTGATATATTTTTGGTTTCATCTACGGATTTGGGCCTCACGTACCTTTGGGTATATCGAGGACTCCCTAGCTAAACCAACTGTCAGCCTTGTAGACAACCATCTAGGATGTTAATGTGTTTGAAGTGACTGATCGAAACATTTGTAGAACACACACACTCCTTGGCACCAGTATCACATTCTGGGAATCAAAACTTCTATCTGGTTGTTTCTATCTATTGCTTGGTCTTTTACTTATTGAATGCATGTTTGCCAAACTTGGTCAATCCTAGCTTAGGGAACACTTAGCGTAGTCACTGCCTATCCCAAAAGTTGAACAAGTTGAAGCAAAATAACCGAGGTCTCTCAAAGCCAAGCAGATTCAAGAATTGATGTCAGAGCAACCCAAACCCAAATAGAAGTTCCATAAAGTTAAACTCAAACCATCTCAGGCATACCAAGAACTTTCAGCCAAGAGAAGGGAACTAACACCAAGTCCTCAAATTTCCAAACTCCACAAAGTAGAGGACAAAGTTGCCGAAAAAGCACTTCAAGAGGCCTGGTTAGAGTGCACCATCAAATTTAGCCAAAATCCAGGAGTTAATCCTGCTTATGCCTTACCAATTAGGCATGATTTCTATGATTAGACCCCCTTGTTTCTCCACATCTTCTTGGATAAGCTTCACTTTAGAGTCATCTTTGTAGAAAAGCCAGCCATTTTAGGTTATCCCCTTAAGCATTATTAGCCCATTCATCTCATTTAGAACCAAACCATCTAGCCAGCAATCAAAACCTCACATCCAAGCCTTCAAAATTGTTGTCACTTTTGCCAAAAGTTTGCCACTCCTAAAATCTTCCAAATCCATCAATCTCACCAAGGTTATCCCTTTGACAGAGCTTTGTCTAGGGTAATCTAGCTTTGTCACTTGTTATCTCTCATCACCTTGAGTTAAAGGTTGGGATCCACAAGTGGTCAATCTCGTGTTCTTCCTAAAGGATCATCAATCTATCCTTAAGTTGACACAATCACCACCAAGCTTGCACATAGGAAAGCAGACCTTTCGTGCTTTGGCAACATATCTTTAAAGTTAGAATCTCCAACCTAATCCTCCTTAGGTTTTTTCATATAGCTTTGGCTTAACCTAGGAAATCATTTGCATAGAGAAGCCTTCCCCCTTTTGCATCCATCAGCATTATTGCATCTCATCCCTAGGAGCATTTTTCATGCCACCCGTCACTCGCTTAGCCAAGAAGAAAAAAACAATGGAGCCCTATCATTTGGATCGAATAGCCTCACCCCCCTTGAACACTCACCCATCCTTCAGCCCAGAGAAAGCTATGCCATCATCTACTAACATTGAAGCTTTCATGAACCAACCAGGAAATGCAGTATTGGTAAATGCCATTATAGACAAGAATAAAGAGACAATCATGGCTAATTTTTGAAGGGACAATGTAGGAACCTTTGACTTTGGAAGACCCCCTCCATTATCAGATCCATCTCACCCATTGTTTGGGCAGCTACCACCACCCATAGGCTCTTATGATCCAAATTATCCTCAATATATGCCAAAAGAAGAGCCTCCAGCCAATCCATATGATCCAATAGACCCAAACATACCATCATCCACCCAAGTTGAAATCTCCATGCCGCAAGCCAACCCAGCCACCACCACTCCATCCTTGGTTCATACCTCTCCGCTCCAAACTCCCTTTACCCAAAACACCTCACCATTCACCCCATTCACTATTGCCGTTGCTGCTCCCCAACCCAGCCTTCCAAATCCACCCATCTCCCAAATTAGTGCTAGCATCTTTGGCCAACCTCAGCAATATACAAGAGGGATGCCACCCATGGGGCCAAGTAATCAACCTTTCATCACCCCTAGCTTGTTCACTACAGCCCAAAGCACAATCCCATCATTTCCATTAGGTCTTGGGAGCTCAGTGCCATCAGCCACAAATCCACAAGCTACTACCCTCACTCAACAAAGCTATCAAGCCCCACAAGCTACTACCAATTTTCTACCAAGCTCCCAAGTAACCCCAGCTCCTGCCACCACTCTACCAAGCTTTCAAATCCAGCCACCAAGCTATCAAACCCCATCAGTTCCATTCCCAAGCTTTCAATTCCCACCACCTCCACCACCAACTAATCCATTACCTCCTATTACCAACTACTTTTCAATGCCACTTCTAGGAGGTAACCCACCAATCTAGCCAACCACCAATTATTTGTAGGTACCATCCCAAATGGGGGCACAACCCACATACCTTGGTCAAACCCCACAAGCCACCCGATCCTTTCCCCAAGCTTCACAACCATCTTGTACCTTACCTCCACAAAGCCATTCATTTATCCCATAGCCAACTTATGTTCCTCAATCCCAACCTCAAATCCTATATCAACAGCAAGCCTCGCAGCACGTGCAGCAATATGCACCACATCCCCCTCAACAACCCGTCATCCACCATGCAACTACCCAAACAATGTACAATCCCTATCAACAAATCCCTCACATCCATCCATATTCAGTGGCCCCATCTAGCGCATACCTACCTCAAGGCACTCCTACATTGGGGGCACCCCAGCCATCATCTATCAATTCAGAATGGGAGCAAATGAAGATAGCTCTGAAAGCCATCCAAGAAGGGAATGATCCGAAGACATTCAAGTTTGAGAATGTGTGTCCTTACCCATTTGACAAAGCCATTACCATGACACCATTTCCCAAACACTTTGAGGTACCCAAATTTGACAAATTTAGAGGAAAAGGAGACCCTGTCACACATATCAAAGAATTTTACATGCACTGCCAGGATGTGGCATACAATGATGTCTTCCTCTTGCGCCTTTTTCCCAAAAGCTTGGCTGGACCAGCTCTTGAATGGTTTTACAGAATCCCCTATGGCACAATTAAAAACTTTTCTGAATTATCTGAGGCATTCGTAGCCCAATATGCCCATCTTGTTGAAACAAAGCTATCAATAGTTGACCTTGTCCACACTAAGAAAAAAGGTGGAGAAAGCCTTGCTGAATACCTACAAAGATGGAAAACCCTTACCACCCACCTATCCTGCACCTTGCCAGAGTTCCATGTGGTGAAAATGTTTATTGATAATGCCCATCCTAGCTTGGCTCACCACATGACCATGAACTATTTGCAGACCTATAAAGATATCAAAGAGAAAGGAATGATCCTTGAGCAAGGACTCATTAAAGATGGTGTGGTCAAGATTTACAAGGAATCCAACCAAAATCAATCACATTCCAATGACAAGTCTAGGTATTGGAACAAAAACAAGCACGTTGCAACAGATGGCGTCACTGACACCAGACATGTGAATATTGTTGGTCCTTCTCAAAACCTGTCCAACCCACCATATCAACCAAACAATCAACAAGCTATCAATTGCCAACAGCATAATCACCAAAGCTATCAAAACCACAATCCAAGACCCAACTTTCAAGGGTCTAGCAATCAAGCTAATGCCATCAATGTAGCTACAGGACAAAAGCCTAGATTCCAACCTACACCTAGAAACTATACACCCCTTGGTGAGCCATTGGACGTCATTTTTGAGAAATTAGTCAAGGAAAACCTCATCAAATTTCCTCCTACCCAGCAAATTGACCCAAGCCAATCCAAAGGTGCATGGTACAAAGATAATGAGTACTGCAAATTTTATAGGGTAAAAGGTCACACTACCCTCAGATGCATGAAACTAAAAGACTATGTGCAGGACCTCATTGATCGGAAGGAAATCACTGTTGGTGCCCAAACCTCTCCCAATGCAGGCTTACAGATCTATCAAAATGCTTTTCCTCCACACCACCACCAAAATCTTGGAAAAGCACCTATCCAAACCAACAACAAAAACACCAACAACCGTTAGCCAAACCAACAACATGGGAAGAACAATGACCACACTTCATCCTATATAGACTATGGTAGCCTTATAGGTTGTATATCTGAGAAAGAGCCTTCTATCAATGTTATCAATATCCAAGGACCAAACAATGAGTGTGCAGTCACCACTCGAAGAGATCGATTTAACATCGCAGGCCCACCTATTTCACCAGCACCATAAACTCCATCAAAAAGCCAGTACAATATCTTGGAACACCTTGGGAACATGCCAGCTCAAATCTCCATTTTAGACCTTCTTCGCACTAGTCTTGTGTACAAGAACATCCTTGACAGTGCTCTCATAGAATCTAGTGTCCCTTCTGATATCAATGCTACTAATTTTCATAATCTTGTTGGACACCTTTCATCCTCATGTGCCCTATCGTTCAAACCCACTGACATACCCGTGGTCGAGCCAGATCACACCCTTCCACTTCACATAGCCATCATGGTAGCCAATTTTGCCATCAAAAGAGTAATGATAGATAATGGATTTTCCTTGAATATTTGCACCCTAAAATTCATCAAACAAGCTGGGTATACTGAGGCGGATATCATCAATGAGGTTATCACCATTAAAGCTTATGACAACTTGGAAAGAACCACAGAAGGAACTATTTTGTTGCCAATCAAGGTCGGGCCAGTCATCCAAGAAATACTCTACCATGTTAATGATCTAAACCTACCATTCAACATCCTCCTTGGTCGCCCATGGATTCATGCCATGAAAGCCGTTCCATCCACTTACCATTAGTGTGTCAAATTTCTGCATCAAGGCACTGAGGTAACCATCCATGTCGATCCAAAACCCTTTGCTTACTGCAATGCAGTTGAAGCTTCATTTACAAACCATTGCCCTAGAATTGATATCGGCACATCCATCGCCAGCTCATCCCACACTTGTAATGACCCAGAAACCATCCTCGCCTCTACCTTGTCTACCGTAAAGATCAATAACAAGGGTTGTGGAGAGTATAGTTTGTCAGATGCATTTGTTGTCGGGGCACTCCCACTTGATCCACATGCCCATGGATGACCGACATATCACAAAACTAAGGAGATTCCACCTCCTCGATATAAAAAGTTTGGCCCAACAACCTTTGTATCCTCGAAAATCCCTCTTCATGAGGAGCTCACTCCAAATATCAACAATTGGCTACATAAGGATGCACCTCCAAGAAATCAAGCACGCCTTGATCACTTTAGCCACAAGTACCCCCAAGAACATAAGCTTATCACTGACAAATGGAACTATCAAGGTGGTGGTCTAGGACCAGAAGAAAGAGGCGTGCAATGCCCCATCGAAGCACACAAGTGGGAAAAAAATTTAGGTCTTGGCTTTGGCATATCCACAACTGGGAGCACCAATGAGAATGGTCATGCTTTTTCGAACATTCACCGTGACCTTGTCGAAATTGAAGACATTCTTGAGGAAGTTGAAAAGAGAACCTATGATGATATCCTAGACCAAATCTCCCTCAGAGACTCTATTCTCCAAGAACTATCCATCCACCTCATTGACCTACCACTTGCCCATCCACAACTCCTAGATTGGGACCAACCAAGCGTCATACACATTGATGAGTTCACATCAGAGGAAGCACTTCTAAGATTCATGGGAGCTGAAATACCTCACAAGAAAACAAAGCCAGATTCTGCCTATATCTACAAGCTAGATCCCAAGGGGTATTTTGGAGAAAATCCCCAACCTAGTTTCGATACACCCAAAACTGGAACTAGGGTGAATCTGAGACTAGCTAAGGTAGCGAAGAGAACCCCTCAGCAAGAACATCCAGAGCCACAAGCAGAACATGAGGATTTAGCATTACCTCCTCACGATAATCGACCAGAGATATCTTCTATTCTAATTGAGGATACTAGGGAAGTCAACATCGGTTCTTCAGAGATCCCTAGGCTTGTTCACATTGCTGCATCCCTATCACAAGACCAAGCTGATCTCCTCTTTGAGGTCTTAAGAGAGAACATTGGCCGATTTGCATGGTCATATCAAGACATGTCAGGGCTTGATCCAAAGCTTGTAGTTCATCATCTTGCAGTCAATCCACAGATCAAGCCCGTCAGACAAAAGCTTAGAAAAATGCACCCCAAGGTGGCATTATTGGTCAAAGATGAATTAGAAAGAATGTTAGTTGCTAAGGTTATCTGACCTATTGACTATTCAGAGTGGATCTCCAACATGGTCCCCATCACTAAGCCTTCTGGTGACATCAAAATCTGCACTGATTTCAGAGATCTTAACAAAACTTGTCCAAAGATGATTTTCCCTTGCCCAACATAGATATGATTGTAGATCTTATAGTTGGACATGAAATTTTGTCCCTCATGGATGGATTTTTTGGGTATAATCAAATCAAGATTGCAAAAGAGGATCAGCATAAGACAACATTCACTACCCCTTGGGGAACCTTTTGCTACAACATGATGCCTTTTGGCCTAAAGAATGCTGGGGCTACCTATCAAAGAGCTATGACAGCCATCTTTCATGATCTCATCCATAGCATTTTGGAGGATTATGTGGATGATATCTTGGTCAAATCTCATACCTTCATGGATCATCTTGCTGACCTAGAGAAAGTCTTTGATAGGTTAGCCAAATATCATCTCATACTGAATCCCAAGAAATGTGTCTTTGGGGTCACATTTGGCAAGCTTCTAGGCTTTATAGTCTCTAAACGAGGTATAGAGATCGACCCCAAGAAGGTCAAGGCTATCTTAGACATGCCTCCTCCCTAGACACTATGACAGCTTTTTTCTCTTCAAGGAAAGCTTCAATCTGTTCGGCGCTTCATCTCCCAGCTTGCAGATAAGTGTACACCATTTTCACATTTACTACAGAAGGATGAGAACTTCAAGTGGGATCCTTTATGTCAGCACAACTTTGACCATCTCAAGCAGTATCTCATCAATCCCCCTATCTTGGTTCCACCAGTTCCTGGTCGTCCCCTGATTTTGTACATATCAGCAACACCTACTGCTCTAGGGGCACTTCTAGCACAGCTTGATGACTACAACAGAGAAAGAGCCATCTACTACATCAGTAGAACCCTAGTTGGTTATGAACTCAATTACACTCCTATGGAAAAAGCTTGTTTGGCAGTTTTTTTCTCAACTCAAAAGCTTCGCCATTACATGCTAAGTCATACCATCCAACTAGTCTCCAAGATTGACCCTCTCAAGTATATGCTCTCTAGAACAACACTTATAGGCCGTTTGGCCAAATGGGTTATGCTCCTTAGTGAATTTGACATCCAGTATGTGGACAGAAAGGCAATCAAAGGGCAAGCTATAGCAGATCACCTAGCTGATGCACCTCTAATAGATGCTTATCCGTTAATCACAAAATTTCCAGATGAGCATATCTGTCTAATTGAAGAACAACCCCCATGGAAACTTTATTTTGATGGCTCATACACATCTCATGGATCAGGGGCAGGAATATTGTTGGTCACACCTCAAGGAGATTATATTCCAAAAGCCTTCAAGCTACAATTCCCTAGCACCAACAATATAGCTGAATATGAGGCCCTCATAGTAGGATTAAAGATAGCTGCAGAATGGAACATTGCTGAGCTACAAATCTTTGGCAATTCTCAGCTCATCATCAAGCAAGCCCTAAATGAATATCAAACCAAAGATGAAAAGCTATTACCCTACAAAGAGCTAGTTGATCAGCTAACCCAACATTTTACAAGGCTTCAATTTACACAAGTGCCTCGAATACAGAACAAAGCAACAGATGCTATGGCTACTATAGGCTCGCTCTTGGAAATTCCCCAAGTAGCTACACAGTATGAGTTTTTAGTGGAGCAACTCCTCACAACTGCCTATGTGAATGAGGATTCAAATCATGTTTGTATCTTGGTTGGTCCCCAATCCCCTTGGTACCATGAGATTCACGCTTACCTTAATGATGGTATCATATCCTCTCACCTCACACGTACCCAATGCCAGAACCTCATTCAAAAATCATCCTGCTATGTTATCATAGCCAATACCCTATATTGTCGGGGTTATCATGATACTTTTTCTCGATGTTTAGACCAAAACAAGGCCGTGATGGTGTTAAAGAAAGTACACTCTAGACTTTGCGGTGCCCACACAAGTGGTATTGTCCTAGCGTGACAAATCCTTAGAGAAGGCTACTATTGGCCTACCATCGAAGAAGATTCTTGTGACTTTGTTAGAAAGTGTCTCTCATGTCAACAACACACAAATCTTGTGCATGCTCCGGCACAAGATCTTCAATCTATTGCACCACCTTGGCCTTTCGCTTGTTGGGGCCTTGATCTAGTTGGAACTATCACACCCCTCTCATTTGATGGACATAAATGGATAATAATAGCTACAGACTATTTCACTAAATGGGTGGAAGCAGTCCCCCTAGTCTCAGCTACAGGAGTTCAGGTCTCCAAGTTCATCTTGTACCACATTGTTTGCCACTTCGGTATCCCCTCCACCATCTTTACCGACCATGGAGGAAACTTTGAAAATCTCAACATGGAAGAATTATGCACTTCCCTCTGCATCCATCACCATTTTTCTAGCCCATATTTCCCACAAGGTAACGGCCAGGTAGAGGAAACTAACAAAACCCTTCTCAAAATCCTAAAGAAAGTTGTCAATGATTCCGGCCATGATTGGCACCTACAAATAAATCTAGCCCTATGGGCCTATCAAACTTCCTTCCATACATCCACAGGCACAACTCCATACTCCCTAGTCTATGGTGCCGAAGCGGTACTACCTATAGAGGTTGAACTTCCCTCCTTGCGCATATCTTTGCAGGGGCAAATATCAGATGAAGAATACAGAGTAGCTTGACTCACCCAGCTAGATCTCTTAGACGAGAAGTGACAACAAGCCTATGATCATCTCACAGTCTATCAAACTCGTCTCAAAAGGAATTTCAACAAGAAGGTGCTTCCATGACACTTTCAGCTAGGTGACGTGGTCTTCAAAGAAAACATGAAAGTCCAAGTAGATCGAGAAAAGAAAGGCAATTTTGAACCTACATGGCTTGGTCCTTATGTTGTCACTGGTTCCTTTGGCTCTAGAGCTTATCAACTATCTACAACAGAAGGAGAACTCTTGAATGATCCTACTAACATCATTCATCTCAAGAAGTTCTATGCTTGAAGATCCTTGGTATACCCAGCTTTTGAAAAATACAAAAGAAAAAAATAGTAAAAAGAAATAAGCATCCAATGGTGAAAACTTGGCAATTCAAGCACCTTGGATAGGTACCTTGGTGAAAATCTGGTAATTTAGGTGCCTTGTGTACTAAGACTAATCCATTATCTATCACTATCCTATCCCTCATCCATTCACCCACCATCTCATAAAACACCTGCTTGTTCCCTTAGTGTTCCAACCAAATATCCAAAATCTAATGGAGCTTGTAAATACCTCTTGTACAGCTTGTAAATCTTGTACCAAAGCTTGTATTATACCTTTTAAATCTTGTACCATACCTTGTATATCCAAATCTTGTCCAAAGTTTGTACCATATTCCAGCCTATAAATAATCTTGTATCCTAGCTTGTATACTATCACGTGCACACACAAAACCCCATTTTTACTTAAGCTTTTTGCAAACCATCTACCTATCCACCTATCACCTATTATAGACATCCCATCCTTCACAAACATTTCCATCTCACAAAAACAAAAACATGAACAAACTTGTACATTTGTAACATATCTTGGTCCATCATCTTGTACATCCTCTTTAGCTTAGTACCATTGTATCTATCTAGTGTTCATGTCAGTTCGTCCTTGATCAGCATCTTGCACCCCTTGGACATCTTGGTTCGCTATTCCAATGCATCCTTTAGCTAGATTTCCTGTCACCAAAGTGTTATCTTTCTTAGTTCAGCTTGCCAGACGCATCACTCATCCAAATCCACTAGCTTAGGTGCTCTTCGATAGGTCCTTGCAGGATATAGCTTTCCTCATGTCTGATCTTGGTCCGTTAGTACCTCGTCCTACCCATCTCATTGGCAAACGGTTCTCTTTTGAATTTTTGCTTTCTTTTGATTTGGAATCTTCCTTGTTGGGTCTTGAAATATCTTTTCCAAGCAATCTCCTTGTTCCCTCCTCAAGGTTGCCATGATCTTCTATATCATGGTATACTATGAATGGGGCTATCAGAGCGTAAGGTCTTGATCATGTCTTTTGTTTGTTTTTCTTTTCTGCTTATGGGTTACCCAGTGTTAGTTCCACTTTGATTCTTTCAAGATTCATGTGTGATGCTGGGGCAATCCTTGCGTGTTTGTTTTGATTCAGTTTGTCAGTCCTATGGACAGTTGGTGAAAAGGCCTTGATGTTCTTGGTAACCTTGGCAATTAACCAACAGTCCTATAGCAAATCTAGTGCTCAACTACATGGTGTTACTTCTCTTTGAAGTATCCCCCTGCTCAAAAAGCTTCAATGGTTTTCCTTCATCTCCATTGTCCCCCATCCATATCCAGCATTTTTCTCTCCTACCCCAGCTTATGCATCAGTATCTCTTTGAATCACTCCTCACCTTTAGCTTTAGGGATCCACAATCCTAGTCTTAGGGATCCACTAATCCAAATCAATCCACCAAGCCTCATCTTTCAAGATCCACAATCCTAGTCCTAGGGATCTCCGAAACCCATCTTCCGCCAATCTGACTCTTTGAAATCATGTTGCATCAGCTTTTTAATCCCCTCATCCATCTCCCCATCTTGGATTCCTTTTATAGTGCTCCGCTCCTTCATCCTCTGCAATCCCTGAGATCTTAAGCTTGCTTCCCCTTGTGCCTCTGATTCTCCCTTTATCATTCTCCCATAGTGAGAGTTTGTGCTAACTAAACCTCTTCTCTTAAGCCAATTTGAGTCTTCTTGCTCATCTTGGATTCTTGTACTTTTCAAGAAGCCACCGAGCCTCACTTTCTCTCCTTGCTGCCTTCTTGAGGGGGCATCTCACAGTCCATTCTCTCCTCTTCTGCTCTAGCCTTGGGCATCTTATTTTCTTATCTTTGATGCCATGCCACTTGTGGCATCACATCAAAGAGGGGCAAAATGTAGACACCTAAAAATTCTTTAAAAAATAAAGTATTTTTATTTTTTGAAAAAATCCCTGATGACATCATCATTTATTAATTAATTTTTATGCCATTAAATCCCTTTATCTTAATTAAAAATATTTAATTAAGGAATCCCTCCCAAAAATGTTTAAATTTTATTTAAACATTATTTCCTTATTTATTAATTATTTAATTAATAAATTGACCAAAAATCCTAAAATAAATAAAAAATTTATTTTTTGCCCAAAACTTGGCCAATTTCCTTATGACCAATAACCTCTTTCAAAATATTCTAATCCTTCTTTAATTTTGATTAAAGGCTAATCCCATCATTTCCTACCCCTAATCCCAACTCAAAATATTTAATCAAGATTAAATATTAATCCTCATGTTTATTAAAAATATTTTAATAAATATCTCCTCAACCCAAACCCTTGAAATAAATAAAACTTTATTTATTTCATAAAATCTTATCCTATTAGGTTCTAGACCCTTCTAGAAAGTCTTCATCCTCATCCTAGGAAATTCTAGACTATTCTAGAAAGTCTTTATCCTCATCCAAAGTCTAGACTCTTCTAGAAGATGTCTTTAAACCTAATCCTAATCCCTTCCTAACCTTGTCACATTCCCTAAAAATGGGTTAAAACTTACTAACCCAAGCCAAAGTTAACAAATATCTCCTCCTTCACCTACCCTCATTAAATGCCATCCACTTGCCTATCCCTAAGCTAATCCTAAACCATCCTAATCCATCCTCTAATCATTTGCACAAGCCTAAGCAAGCTTAAAACCCTCCTAATCAAGCCCAAGTCGAAATTGCTCTCATCTCCCTCAAAATATCTCAACCATAAAACTTTATGAAGCCCACTAGGCCATAAATGACTCTTCCAAGCCCTTTTATTGCTCTTACAAGTCATTATGAAGGTGTTTATGAAGATTTTATCCCTTGAGCCTCCTTTGTTGACTCATCCTTCCCCTTTCCTCCATCCTCTCACCATGTGACATGTGTCACTCCTTGATTGGCTATAAGGAAGCACAATCCATGTGCTCTCTTCTCATGCAATCTGAGCCCTCCATGAGCTTTTTCCCATCCTTGCATCTTAGCCCTCAATCCCTCAAGCCTCTTGCCTATAAATTGGATCCTTCCCCTTTGCAAAATAACACAATACATGAAGTAAAGTCATAATGCCATTTTGAGAAGCCATTTTACATCAAAACCATACACTCACACCCAAATTCCAACTCCATTTGAAGCCATAAGCTTGAGCATAAGCTTGAGCATACATCCTATCTATTTAGACAAAGCCACTCAACAAGAGAGCTTCTCATTGAGAGAGTCCATTAATGGCTCATATTCTCAATTGAGAGCTCATCTTAGTCTATCTTGAAGTTTTTGAATTTTGTTTAGTTTGTAGAAGCTTTATTTAAATTTGGTTTCTATTAGCATACTAACATTGCTCATATACAGTGACAACTATACCTTGTATTACAATCCAAATTGTAGGGTTTTCCATTGTATTGTCCCTTTGTCTTCTTGTTAGATGTCCACTTGGCACTGTATCTACATTCATATGCTTTATGTCCATAAATTTTGACAATTGTGGCAATATCCTTCAAATATTTGTGTGCTTGTAGTCTTGGTCCTGCATTCATGTGCTTGATGTCCTTACTTGTTGCACTTATGATAGTAACCCATGAATTTCTTCTTAGTATTCCAATTTGTATTGTTGCTCCTGCAAACATTTGCTACATGACCTAACTTTTCACAAATATGACAAGTGGGTCTGTAGTTCTTAGCATTTTTGCTTCTTTGTTCACCACTTTTAGATGATTCTCCTTCCTTAGTACTAATATATCCCAATCTAAGTAGTATCATTGTTAGATCTAGGAGATCTCATCAATTTTCTCAAAGTACTTGATGGATTCACATGGTTTCTTGAAACTTTCAACAAATTCTTTTTCTCTTCCTAGATCATTTCTTATTTGTTAATTTTGTAACTTTAGGGTTGTGATCTCAATGTCCTTACCATTCAATTCATGATTGGCAATCATCACTTGATTCATTGTTTCCTGTTGCATGTTAGAAATTATCATAACCCCATTTAAAGATAGAATTCAATAATAATTACATAATAAAATGTTATTAAATAAATAATGATAATAAAGTTGTATTTATAAAATAGGAAATAATAATTATTTAATCTATATTATTAATGAAATAATATTTAGTATGATATTTTAAATAATTAATTTTTTTTTTTTCAAAAAGTAAATAAAGAAATTAAATTAAATAAAAGAGACAATATTGTAGAAAGTATCTTAACTTTCTAAATAGAATTTCATAATAAATAATAATAAAAATAAATAAATAAGTAAATAAATATTATAACATAGAATAATATAAATTAACTAAATCTAATGAAAAGTCAAGAGAGATTTAACAAATAGATGCAACTCCTTAAAATTAAGATATAAAAGGGAGGAGAGTTTCTTTTAGAGAGGGAAGAAAAAGGAAGAGGAGAAGAGAGGAGTTCAAAAAGGAAAAATGGAAGAGGAAAGTAGTATCATGAAGAAAATAAAGAAGTGACTTTTTGAAAGGATTTGTATTGTGAAAGGTTGTGACTCTTGGAAAAGAAGAAGGTAAGAAAGGTATGTTTATGGATTATATTTGTTTAATTATGTTTATGTATTTATTTATATTTATGAATCATACTTGTGGATAATATTGTGTTAGCTCATGGGTTAACACCATAGATATTAATGAGATTCAAAGCATGGAGTATGGAGATATTAAGATCTCCATTGTTTGCCATGGCTAAGAATCAATGTGAACTTGAAGCATGGAGTATGTGAGATATTAAGATCTACATTGTTCGCCATGGCCAAGAATCAATATCGAAGCATGCATGGAGATATTAATGTCTCCATTGTCCACCATGATCGATAATTGATGTGCCAGAATATTCTAATGTTTTCAATCATATGCATATGTCGTTGACCATAGATAGAAAATTCTCATCCAAGAAGAATCTTAAGGGGTGCGCTTCCAAGATGACAATGAGGCAGCTATAAGTTAACAAGCCTAATTTGGAGATGTCCTTAAGATTGGGGTTAACTTAGAGGGTAGAATAATATAGTTAGTTTTATTATTATTGTGATTCTAAATTTTATTTTGTAGGTATTACTTGTCCCTAACTAACCCTATTAGTGGGGACATCATAGTGGCATCAGAGCATGATCTTGCCATCCTATAGGATTAAAGGGGATTTAGAAAAATATTTTGTATGAAGGACTAATGTAGAAATTTAGTGAGTATTAGAAGTGATTCAAACATATCAATGATATCAACCTAAGGATTTGGACTAAAGAAATATAAATTTCAACTCAACAGAAGAAATTATATAATTGCTTAAGGACAAGCAATTTGAGGAAGGCTGGACTATCATATCCCCATTTTAAGATAGAATTTTAATAATAATTAGATAATAAAATATTATTAAATAAATAATGATAATAAAATTATATTTATAAAATAGGAAATAATAATTATTTAATCTATATTATTAATGAAATAATATTTAGTATGATGTTTTAAATAATTAAAAAATAATAAATTTTCAAAAAGTAAATAAAGATATAAAACTAAATACAAGAGACAATATTGTAGAAAGTATGTTAACTTTATAAATAGAATTTAATAATAAATAATAATAAACACAAATAAATAAGTAAATAAATAATATAACATAGAATAATATAAATTAACTAAATCTAATGAAAAGTCAAGAGAGATTTAACAAATAGACATGATTCCTTCAAATTAAAATATAAAAGGGAGGAGAGTTTCTTTTAGAGAGGGAAGAAAAATGAAGAGGGGAATAAAGGAGTTCAAAAAGGAAAAATGGAAGAGGAAAGTAATATCATGAAGAAAATAAGGAAGTGACTTTTTGAAAAAAGTTTGTATTATGAAAAGTTGTGACTCTTGGAAAAGAAGAGGGTAAGAAAGGTATGTTTATGGATTATATTTGTTTAATTATGTTTATGTATTTATTCATATTTATGAATCACACTTGTGGATAATATTGTGTTAGCTCATGGGGTTAACACCATGGATATTAGTGAGACTCAAAGTATGGAGTATGGAGATATTAAGATCTCCATTATCTGCCATGACTGAGAATCTATGTGAACTCGAAGCATGGAGCATGTGAGATATTAAGATCTACATTTTCTACTAGCTGAGAATTGATATCAAAGTATGGAGCATGGAGATATTAATATATTCATTGTCTGCCATGGCTGATAATCAATGTGACAAAATATTTTGATGTTGTTAAACATATGCATATGTTGTTGGCCTTGGATAACGGATGCTTGTCCAAGAAGAATCTTAAGGGGTATGATCCCAAGATGATGGCAAGATAGCTATAAGCTAAGAAGCCTAATCTGGAGACATCCTTAAGATTTGGGTTAACTTAGAGGGTAGAATAATATAGTTAGTTTTATTATTATTGTGATTCTAACATTTATTTTGTATGCATTACTTGTCCCTAACTAACCTTGTTAGTGGGGACATTACAACAATCTTTTGTACATCTGATGTATTCTCTTCTAGTCTGTTGGTCAGTATCCTTTTGTCATCTTCAATTATTACTTTGTCTTTCTCAACTTTCTTTTTTTTTCTCAATCACCTCACATAAAAATACTGATTGGACTTCTTGTTCTATTTTAAGATTTATGACCTCTTTAGTTAGGGCACCATTCTTTTCCATCATATCTCCAACTACAGCATCAAATTCACTTGAGTTTCCATTTGTAAATAGTTCAATAGTGTCTTCCTCTTGGCATGTGTTTCATTCTCCTCAATAGCTATCTATTTCCTTCTCTTTAATGAGTGATTCAACTCATCTCCTACTTTATTCAGCTAATGTAGGGAAAGCTAGATTTCAATCTTTTGATTCTCAATAACTTTTCCCAACTTGTAGACTTCCATCTTCAAGATCTTTCCTTAAAGTTGCAAAGCTTTCCTTTCTAGAGAACAAGGCTTTGATACCAATTGTTGGAAATACAATAGGAAAAGTAAACTCTGGTGGGGGGGTGTGAATTAGTACTTCAAAACTTTACCCATTAAAATATTCACCACACATCCATCTCACAATTTGCATGTAAACTGAAATACCAAACTAAGCATATTCATCCATAGCATGAAAAAGAAAAACATTCCACACATATGACACAAGATATTTAGTTACCCAGAAACTCTCCAATGAAAAGGTAAAACTGGGGTCAGGATAACACCAACAAATCTTCACTACTGCAGTTGTAAAGTGTATCCAATAAAGGTTACAATGTTTGATCATAAACTATGATCTACCCTATGAAAGGTCTACCATGTTAAAGGCTTACAAAGATTGTTAGATCTTACTATATTAAAGGATTTCAACACCTTGTTAGAAGTGTGTATGGCTATTAGTGAACAGATTGTCCTCAAAGAAAATACATAAAAATATAATCCTGAATGCCCAAATGAGAAGACGAATCAGCACTAACAGTTGGACAAGTTATCATTGGATTGATAACTTTCCTCTGAATTTTATTAGGTACAACTCCCCGTATGAAATATTCAATGAATTTAAATATCCTGCACTTTTACCCGAAAGTACAAAAGGATCTCTCACAGATTCTTGGATCGTGAGGTATAGATTATTTCTAACAACAAAGAGATATTTTAATTGATCTGCAGAAATGAATAATAACACCTATCTACATTAAAGACAGTAACCAGATATCTAGAACTAATAAATCAGGATTCACAAAGTAATACTGACTTAACATGCTTAAACACAAGGTTTCTAAGCCATATTCAAGAAGATACATATATAGACATCAAATCTTTGTATGCACAAAGTCATGCAAAAACTAAAACACCCATATCATATCTACCAATTACTGTCATTACAATATCTGCCTATCTAAAACTCTAACCATTCTACCCTCCCCTTTGCAGCAGCATAAAATCTCTTGTAAGGAAAAAGTAGAACTCTCAGCCCAAAAATCTCCTGTATTGCAACACCAAAGTCTCCCCTACAGAAAAGAAGTGGAACCCCCTCTTCACATTTACTGGAACATATTTATCTTTTCTGATGTCTGTGACTGTTCAGTTTTCGTAACTGATTCTTGAAAAAAATTTGATTTCCCTCTTCCTTTGCAATATCTCCCACTAATTCTTATTTGAATATTAACTCTTAATGACATATGTCATTAAAGTTATAATATAATACATAATCTTTCACATTCTGTCTTGAAAAGATTATACGAGAGATATGTTTATAACCTAGAATTTTTTATATATCCTGATAATTATAATGTTTAATGAAACATTATAATTTTACTTGTTCCTTTCCAAACTTTAATTTTAGACACTTGTCATATATCTGCATTATGTGAGAGAGTTTACATATGCCACCTGTCATTTGAATGATCTAATTTTAAATAAGATATTCATGATGTTGAGCGGATTGGAAATGATTCTAACAGTAAAAATAAGCCTGATTACGGGGGGCATAACTAATTATTCCACCTTTGGATCTTGCTTAATTTTGGATATGTTATCCAAATCCTAGTTCTCCACATTCTCAGCAAGGCAATTTTGAAAATAATGCCCGAGTCAAAAGTTACAGATCTCTATTTGAGGGTCTATATGACTATCAAAAAATCTGACTTGCTGAATTGAAATTCCCTACTGATCATTGGACATCATTTTGAACATGCTTCCCTCCTATGATTTTATCAATTTTTCCATGCCAAAGGATGTCTAATGTGAATGCGCAAGCATGGGTATTCCTATCTTTAGTTTCATTTGAACTGTTGCTATGTGACTGCAGACAGACCTGTGGCCTTCCAAACTTATTATAATGCTATGGCCTATGAAAAGCTAACAGGTTGCACATCTAACATATGGGATTCTCCATTGATGGTTTTCCCTAGGAGGTTCTTTCTCTTCTATTGGTCATCGGGCTGCCTTCACAATGATAGGATGGTCTTCACTTCGATCTACAGCTTTAGCATCTTCAACAAACAACAAATCCATAGCTTACACATTAGGCATCAACTTCCTCCACCGAATCACCAAATTTGAAGACATTTGGCCTAAAAACTATCTCTGAATCTGCATGCTGAAATACTGAACCACTTCAAACTTATGAATTAAGGAACCTTGAAGTTTTACCATGATGGTATTATGTCCTTTGATTGGAGTGCCTCCCCAAATTGTGCCCTCTAAACTTCTGTAATGACCTTAAATCATGGACTGGTACTGGGCTTTGAACTTTTTGAACTGAAAAATTTGCATTTCAAATCCAGAATCTGAACTTCGGTTGTATTGAACCTGTAGGATAGGCTACCTTAACCATTGAACTGCTTTGAACTACTTCAAACTTTAGTTCAAAGTGGTTCAAACTCTGCACTTGAAGTTTTAAAAGTGTAACCATATCGGGCACTAACAATGGCTAAACAACTTCAACTTACAATGAAGTAAGAACTCTGGTAAAGGATTTACAAAAGCTTGCTAAGATGACTTAGTAAAGAGATTTTACTAATTCAACTATTAGAATGTCTCAGCCTTGATCCTTTGGTTAGCACTTCTTTGCTAGATATTAGAGCACCTCTATGCTAATGTATACTTGATCCTCTCTAATTAGATGTATCACTTTTTTCCTCTCTCCACTTTACTTTGTTCTCTCTAACTAATTTCGAAATTCATATCTCAATCAAAACTCCTTAGTCACCATGAATGTTCTATCTGTGTATGAAAACTTCTCTCTTTTCTCCTTAAACTCTTTACGGTTTTTCCTCCTTAAGCAAAGCTAGGTGACCTAAGGTTAGGTAAGAATCAACAAGTTTGATTCACCCATTTTTCTGCTTAATTCATCCCTCAATTTGATTGGTTGCATGTACTGCATAGTGATTCTTAATATAGATACATTTTTATCATCTAGAATTACAAAATAATCCTTAAGTTGGCCCAAAAATAGTTTACATAGGAGTTTGTGCCATTACAAACAACTATGTCCAAAATTGTTTACTTGGCACTTGAAGCCTCTGATGCTCGATATCCACTATGTCTTCAATGTTGTAACACAACCTCTAAATGAATCGACATCCACTATTCATTCGACATCTAAATCACCCGAAACATGTATTAACTTGCTCTTCACTAGAGTGACTCGGAACTAACTATCTTCTCGACACATACTATATATCTTGCTCAGCATGCATTATTTGACAACTTATGCTCAATATACACTACTTACTTGACATGCAATAAGTACTATTAAGTCATGGCTTAAGTATATTTTCACTCATATGTCAAAACCAAAATGAGATCAACAGGGTTAACATCAACAATTTTTTTCCAACATTGTCAAGAAATTGTTTTGGTGAACTTAAAAAAATCTCAATGCCTTTACTTTTCCTTTAACTTTGTTCTACTATGTTAAAGTGTAATTGGTAAAATTTTTAAGAACTACATTTGTACATTTCCAAACCTTTAGTTCTTTTACACACATGTCATATAAACTATGTTCTTTCTTGCTACAAGTACACACAATCCCATGTGCTTTGAGTGATCTGCGTTGCACAAAATAGTGTTGACTATACACTACTCTGCTAAAATATACTTAGAAATTTTTTTCAATAACTACAAGCTTATCATTTCATTTTTCCTTCTCAAGATATATACATGTTTCCATAAATGAAAACCCTAAAATATCTCCTTATCCAAATGACCAACAACCTTTTCCTTTATAAAAGTGTGACAATTTATTGAATTTTCCCCCATGTTGATCTAATTATTTTGCTATATGTCTTTGTATATTCAAATGCCTTCATACCATTTTTCAAATTCCTTTGATATCATTTTCTATTTTCCTAATGTCAATCCATATGGATTTTTCTAAATTGATCACTTATGCATTATAATGTTTATCCAAGTAGCTATATTGGAACAATAATATCTTTTTACCATTGAGCCTTCCCATCAAACCAATTATTCCTCCATATTATTTTTACCATAATGAATCCCTATGCTAATTTTTGAGTCCCTCATGACCTAATTTTCTATTTATGGGAGAACCTTTCTAATTGCAATTTATTTTAAATCTTCTTGTACATTGTGAAATGAATTCAAATATCCATTTTCATATGTTGATATCTTATATCTAAGCGCATTATTATGATCAAATAATCTATCCTTAAAATTTTTTGTATTACACATATGTGTTGTGTAAAGTCTCATGACTCTAGGAACTCATTTGATATTTTTTCTTAGCTAATGTAAATTATAGTTTGTAGGAATTTGTTGTTGGCAATTATAGTTTATAGGAATTTTTTGATGCCATGTTGAAGAAAGTGATCAAAATCTCTCTTTGGAATTTTATATTTCTTAGTTTGGGATACATTTTAAGAAATGGATCTATTCTTATAACTCCTTATATGATTGATTACTAGTCTATTAGACTTCAGAGTCTCAAGAAGTTGATTTGACTTGTCTTCAAGAGAGGATAAAAAGATAATTTTTACCAAGTTTCTAGAATGCATATAGTCCATCAGTGATAAAAGTCTAATTACTCCAATACATTCTTTAATCAAGTGACTAATCATTCAAAACTTTATAAAGAAGTAAGGTTAGGTTTTAAGAAGGGTTGTAGGTGCAATTTGGTAAGGTTATAAAATGCATGAAAAAATTATATTATTTAATTAAAATTATGATAAGAAAACAAATATGAATTAACATATATACAATAAGAAGGCTTTGCAAAATTCATTTAGAGTTTTTTTTTGGTGAAATATATAAATTTAATCATTTAATTCAAATAATGTAAAATAAAATTTTGGAATATCGTGCACAAAATTGAATGGGGTTGAAGGAAAATGACAAAGTGAAAATAATTTATTCATATGGATAAGAGGATGCAAAGAAAAGTTTGAGCATTAATGTCAAAGTTCGCACAAAATAACCACGTGATGCAACTAATTGTCTACTTACAACCTTCTCCAACTAAACCTTATCATTTTCAATTCTAGCCATCATTATTAAATTCAAGTACTTCAAGAGCTTTCTTTAAATCCAATTCTATGCATATCCTATGATCATTATATGTCGTGTAATTTTGTAAAAATGCAATAAAATTAACTATTTGTTTCTATAGGAGTTTGGAGGATGAACCCAAAGCTTCATGATGAAATGGAATTGGTATTTTTGGATTTTACATTCTTCTTTGGGCTGTGGATAAATTTGCAACAACATACAATACATGCAAATGGAGATTGGCAATAAAACTAATATTAATCCTCCAACTATCAGAACAAATGATTTTTGAAGAATACTTTTGAAAAGATGAATCACATTTTAAAATATTTTGGGTGAAGATTTGAAGGCATTTTTGAAATGTAAATGACTATTTATACATCTAGAAAGGATTCCATACATTTTCCTATATATGGGAAACAATTTTGTGACACCTTTATATATTTTTGTGATATTGCCAAGCTAAAAAATACTCAACCATCTCCAAAAATAACATAGATTAATAAGTCACAACTTGCATTATGCTTTAAGAGATTTAGCGATGGAGAAGTTGATATTATCTTGTTTGATTTGGATGAATAATGTATCCAACAAAGTCATATGATGAAATCAATGACAAGAGTGAAATAAATAAAGGATTTGCACATAAAGAATTATGTGAAAAATATCAAAAAGCTTAAGTTCTTAATCAATTTCTAAGTATCCAACCAACTTGGAAATATAGAATAAGACATGGACATCCATCAAAAGTATATTATTAACAATGACATAGAAACAAAGCATATTAATCACTTAATATTGTGCAATCTAAAATGTGGGATGATGGATAGATTGAGATTTTTCTAACACTATACACATAATCTTGAATCTATCCATAAGGATTGTTGATTTGACATAATCAGAGGTGTTGGCATACCAAATTAAGGACTTCCCTTTGGACTTATAGAATTATACCCAAGAGAGAAATTGGAAACTCACCCTTCATGATAGTATATGGAAGGGAAGAAAGGCTTCCTATTTCACTTGAGTTTCCCTCTCTTGAACTAGATAATCAATTGGAGCTAGTTGAAAATGATGCTATGGTAGTCAAGTTCACTGAAGTAATGAAGCTAGAAGAAAAAAGGCAACAACAAAGGAAACAACATATGCATACACTTGAGGTACATCAAAAACTAGTCAAAAGAAGTTTTGACAAGAAGGCTATGGTTAGAATCTTCAAGGAAGGAAACCTTGTCCTCAAGTGGGATGTTGATAGAGCCAAAATAGGTAGGCACTCCAAATTTGATGGTATGTGGAGTGGCCCATATAATATCAGTAGCTGTAAAGGGACCAACACTTTTTAACTATTTAGGTCTGATGGTGAAGATCTTCTAATCTCACTCAAAGGGATTCACCTTAAAATTTTCTTCTAAAGGGGATTAAGGTCTTTTTGTACATATTAGATTATATTTATAGCTTTTCAAGAAGTTTACGAGAATATTTTTCCCTGATTTGGAGTTGTCCTAAGCTTTCCAGGGCTCCCCATAGACTTTTTCTTTTTTGTTGGTTGCAGAGTTTTGTGAAGTTGCAAGAGGGATAATGCATCATTATTCGCTGGTGACTCCATTCCCAATGGATTTCTTAAGGCCATTGATCTATGCTTAGTAGGCAAGCATCCCGTTGAGTCATCAGGAATGTTGACTATCTTTTTCCCCATTCAACCCGACATTGATATTGATCTGAGAGATCTTCAACAAAATAAATTCCTTGTAAAGGCATATCATCATGCTATAGATGGTGGATAACATTTTATGTTAGCTCAGTCCCTTCATTGACCTAGTTGACTCTATTTGTTCTTTGATTGTGTTGGCTTAGTTTCTTCATTGATCGAGCTGGTTCAATTTGTTCTTGGTTAGGTTGACTAATGCTATGAGATCCAAAAACTCTCATTTTTTTGAGAGTGATCTGTCCATCTTTCAAAAAGTGCAAGATGTTTCCATACATAACTATTTTGACTCTTCCTCATACTACAATGGTTTCTAAAGGCTTTGAAACCTAGAATTCTACCATGTGGTAGAGTGTCCCATCTCTAGCATTTAAGTTAGCCCAACATGTGTGTCCACATATCAATGATGAAGATTCAATAGAAGATTAAAAGATCATCATCTATTTTGTCAAATAATAAAGCATATCAATGATCCACGTGTTTTTGTGAGATGGTCTTCTCATCTCACAAAAGTGTGCAATATTGTCAAGTGTTGCCATTTTGATGTTTCCTCATATGCTAGTGTCTTCACAAGAATTTGAAGCCCATAATTGTGTGAGATGCTACCATACATTGCCATTTTGGTTTTTTCTCCAAATGCATTGTTTCTTCAATGCTCCAAAGCCTAGAACTGCATCATGCTACCACACGTCACCTTTCTAGCATTTCCTCACTTTGTATTTCTTCTATAAGGCTTTGAGACCCAAAATTGTGCCATGTGGTGGGGTCCCCACCTTTCATGCCATCCACTTCCTTCATTGGGATGAGTCTCCTTGTGACATCTTAGCTGTCTATTGGAAATAAAGCTCATCTACATTGACAATTGTGTTTTAATCCCTTGTTGGGGAGTTTTTTTTAGCATTTGGGCCATCTATTTCAAAAGGGAGATCTTCATAGATGGTATACCATTTTTGGGGCAAATTAGATTTATTCCATGCAATTCAATTCTGTATTTTTTGTGGGTGGTTAACTTGCATGTTTCCCACCCCACATTTTTTGATAGCATTGCAAATTCATTTGTTGCAGCAATGACAAGTTACAAGGGCTATCCATTTAATGTAGAATATCTCCTTGGGGCTTGTAACACTGATATTGATGCTTTTTAATGCTTATTTAATAATTTTTGCAAGGAATGATGTTCCTTTCAGCTACCAATGTATTTTTTGGCTCTTCTTGTCACCTTCATGAGCTAAGTGGTAACAGAAATCAAATTCTTTTTTGATCCTTCATTTATTGCATACTCTGTAACCTTAGCTTTGGTGTTGTTGGAGTTTAAATTCAAGGTTGTATCTGGGTTATGCCTGTATCCCATAAAGGCAAGTTTTGTAGTTATTCTCACAATCTCTTTTCTCTAATCTTTTGTACATTTATTTTCTATAAATTCTTTTGCCTCTTATTCAATAGAAATTACTACTCTTTCATCCATTCTCAACTAGTTAAATTTGTGCAATCTATTATGCCTCATTTTCTTGGATGTATTTTGGCAATTATAACACCTTATGATTATGTTCATTTCAATTAACTAATCGGTTAAGTGAATCTGTTGCATTCCTTGCATAGTTATGTTGATTTCTTGGCTTATTTTATTTATTAAGGTTGAAAGAATACATATAGTGGTATGTCTTGTAGGGTCTTTTGGATTTTGGTGTAGCTATTGAAAGAATTAGATCAATAATCTATCTAGTATATCTCCACATTTTTCCCTTTAGTATTTTGAATTTCTATTTCCTTCTCCCTTTTCCCTCTAGGTCTTAGTTAGGTGCACCCAGATTGTGAGAAAGTTGGCCTTCTCTGGAGACTCAATCTCTAATTGCAAAGTCCCACACTTTGGATATTGTTTCCATGTTACATAAGGTCACCTGGGGATAACACATCAAACAGGAGTGTAGACTTTTGTGTCAATAATTACTTTTAATGATAAAATTTGGGAGGTTTTAAAAGGTTCCCTTGTAGTAGCAAAAGGTGTGAAAGTAGGCATCTTATATCTTTGTACAAGCCATATTGTTCCTTCTACTTTAATTATTTTAGACAAAAAAATTATTTAGGAATAGTTGATGTAGATTCTAATATAGGGTTATGGCACAAAAAGCTTGGGCACATGTGTGAAAAATTTATGAAATTACTTCATTCAAAGAAAGTTTTACTAGGGCTGAAATGTGTCAATATGGATTATTGTGAAAGTTGTTTGTATGGAAAACAAAAGGGAGTAAGTTTTGTGAAGAGTGGAAAGAAAAATAAAAGTATGGATTTATTTCCTTAGAAATAAATGTGATGTATTTATAACTGTTAAGAAATGGAAATGTTTGGTTGAAAATAAGACTAGTGAAAAATTAAAATGTCTCAGACCTGATAATGGTGGTGAGTTTTGCAACGATGAATTTGAATATTATTATTCCTCTAATGGTATTCATAGATAGAAAATTGTTCCAAGGATTCCACAAAAAAATAGAATGGCTGAAATCATCAACATGAATATAATGGAGTGTGCAAGGACCATGAGGTTACATGGTGTGATATGCTTAAACATGTGGGTTGAGGATGTCAACACTGTTAAATATTTTATCAATAGAGGTCCCTCTACTCATTTGGCTTGTGGTATTCTAGAGGAAGCTTGGATTGGTAAGAAGGTGATTTATTCTTTTCTTAGAACCTTTGGTTGTGAAGCATTTGCACATATAGATTCTAAAAAATAGAACCAAGTTGGAAGCTAAGTCAAATAAATGTGTATTTGTTGGATATGGCATTGATGAATTTGGTTATAGGCTTTGGGATTTTGAAAATTGTAAAATTATAAGAAGCAAGGATGCCATATTCAATGAGAAAGTGTTGTACAAAGATTAGTTGTAGAAGCATGTGAAGAAAGAGTATAATTATTTAGTGCTAGATGATACTCAAAAGGTATGGTGAACTCTTTTGCAACTATTCTAGAAATTGAAGGTTCTAAATACCATTGATGCTAATAGTTTTTCCTTTGACCCTCAAAATATGGGATGGTAAAGAAGCCAAATGAGATTATGACTCGTGAATGGGAACTGGGTATTGACATTTGGAACTAGAAGGGATCCTAGGTGAGGTGATGGCCTCAAGACCTAGTCAACTAAGTCATTTGCAGTGTATTTAAATATACTATACTTTACATGTCATTTAAAATACACTTTACTTTACTAGGAATTTAAAATACATTGTACTTTTTCTTAAGTATAGGAAATTTTAAAATATCCTTATACAAAATTAAAATACCCCCATTTTTATGATTTATAGTAGTTCCTCATACTCTGCAACAATAAATACTACACACCCATAAAAATATCAAAAAGGCTAAGTAAACCTCTGGGCATATTTTATCCCTCTTTGTATTTTATTTTATTAATAGATGCTTGTCAACCTAAATGTTATGGTGAAGTTGTGCAGGTGGATACAAAGAATCAGTAGGGAGTCAAAAATGACAAAAGAAATGGACATCTTGCTAAAAAATAAGGCTTGGGATCTAAGCAAGTTTCTTGTAGGTAAAAGGGTTTTACAGAATAAATGGGTTTACAAGTTGAAAGAAGAGGATGGAGGTAAGAAATATTTAAAGTCAGGTTAGTTATAAAAAGATTTGTACAAAAAAAGGGCATTGATTATTATGAGATATTTTCTCTTCTTCTTAAAATTACTCCTATTCATACTATTTTTAAGTATTGTGGATACTGAAGAGTTCCATTTGGAGTAGCTTAATTTTAAAATAGATTTTCTTCATGGTGATCAAGATGAAGAAATATATATGGTACAACCATAGGGATTTGAGGTCAAAGGTAAGGAGAATCTAGTGTGCAGATTGAAGAAAAGTTTATATGGATTAAGGCAATAACCTCAACAATGGTATCTTAAATTTGGTAGTTTTAATGATGAGCACGGTTATACTGGATGTTATTATGAGCATTGTGTTTGTTTTAAGAGGTTAGATGATGATAGTGTTGAGATTTAAGGTCAATTTTTCTATTAGGGACTCAACACTTATTTAGTTGGTTACATTACTACCAAGCTTATCATTTATCCAACAGTGTTAACCAAGTTTTCAATTGCTACCAAGCTAAATCGTTAGATTACAATTCATGTTGAGATACATAGTGTTTACTGAGCAGTTGAGATAGTTTATAGTATAGCCCAAGAATAGCAGTGTCTTCTAAGCTATCTAATAGAAGTGATGAAGATTTTAGTGTTAACCAAGTTCTACAATGTCTACTGAGCTTGTAGTGTTAACAAAGTGAATCCAATGTTGATCAATTCATGCAGTCTCAACTGAGTGATTCAATATCTACTAAGTCTCTTAGTGTTCACCAAGTCATATAGAGCTGACCGAGTTTGAGCTACTCAAAGTGATTACTATGGACCGAGCTCAACTTCAACCAAGTACCACAACATGACAAGCATTGATAGTATTTTTCAAGTGTTAGAACATCACAAAGTTTGTCTTTTGAACCCAAGTTACAATAGTTGGGTTGACTTTGTGAATTATGGAAAATTTAGTATTGTAGCCGACTTTGTTAAGTAATTATTTGGATTGATATATATGTAACTCATTCTATCATATCCAAGTGTGTTAATGAGAAGTAATATGAAGTGTATGAGTGTGAATTGAAGAAGGCTACAAGTAGTATAAGGGACAACATAGATTTATCTATCACAACAAGGTGATCTTTGCAATTCAAGGAATCTCATTCAAAAAATCATAGTTGTAAATCAAAGATTAGCCATTGATTCATTCTAACAGGTGCATCAACCAAATCCTTTAACCAAGTGGACTTACTAGTCTTTTGCTAAATCTCCTAACAGAGTGCATACTTCATTGTATGTTTGTGAATCCTTTAAAAAGGTGGACCTCACAGTTCTTATTGCTCCTAAAAAGGAAGATCATCAAAAGTGATCAAGTCTAAGCCTTAATAGGTCAACTTTATATTGTAGTACTAAAGCTTTTGGGTATCATCTCCAGACCAATTTTAGTTTCTAATTTGAAGGTGTATGGGTTTCCATATCTTGTATCAAAGTGTTATGAATGTTTTATTTCTTTCATTCTTTCATGCATGCAATTAGATTAGAAAAATATATGGACTAATTGATGAAGTGAGATACATTTTATTGGTTCTTGATTTACCCCTCCCCTTTCAGTAACCTAGCCTACCTTATATTTCCAACAATTGGTATTAGAGCTACTAGTTCTCATATTGGAAGTTCAATAGCTTGAGAAAAGATCAGAGGCAATGTAGGTATATAGGCTAGATAAGTTTATTGAGAATGAAAACATGGATCTTGAATTAGCTATTTGAAAACTCATGAAAACAAAGGAGAAACTCTCTCAATCATTGCAAAGAAGAAAAGTTCTTCCACTAGAAATAGATGACAATTTCTACATTGAAGAAAGAATTGAAGACTTATGTCTAGAAAGAAATTTAGATGAAGTTATGCAGAAATCAAAGACCTACTTGAGAAGAATTCCAATTTTCAAGAAGAAGTCAAAAAGATGAAAAGAAAGCAATAAATCTAATCAGTCAGATTATGTGAAGTTATGGAGGAAAAAGACAAAGCCAAAGAAGATATAAAAGAAAACACTAAAATTCAACAACTATCCCCTCAAAAAGAAGACTTTATTGATCAAATCAATGATGCAAATAAAGAACTTATCAATCTAAGGACAATGAATGAAATACTGCAAAGCGATCTCAGTATTGAAAAGTTAACCAATGAGAGAATGATGAAATCTCAAGAAGCATGATTCAATTGAATGAGAAAACTCAATATAGACACAAAAGCAAAGCTAGATTAGGATATATAGAAGAAGGTGAATCATCTCAACAAGGAGCTCAAAAGAACAAAAGACCTACTTGTAATCATTATGTTATGATAGCTCATACATCAAATAAGTGTTCGAGCAATGGTAAAGAAAAATTTAATGGAAAGTGAGGATGGTCATAGAGCAAGTGAATGCACAAAGAAATCTAAGTTTGAAGGAAACTATCACAATTGAAACAAACAAGGACACAAATATTTAGATTGTAAGACTAAGAAGTGGAACCTAGCAAAGCAAATTAAGAAAGAAATATTTGGATGGGATTACAACATATACTTTTGATGTCACTACTATGGTGAGTTTGGGCACATTGGAGAAAACTATGTAAAACATCACATGAGGAAAAAAGATACTAGAAGGAGATGTTTTATTTGTATAGAACTTGTAAACCTTGCCAAGAACTATATGAACATAGGTAGAACTAAAGATGAAAAGAAAGAAAAAAATGACAATATCAGAAAACAAATGATGCAACAATGGGTATAGAACTCTTCAGAGAATGCAAGACAAAATCCTAAAATTGTTGACACCCAAGTCAATGAGTTGGGTGGTCTAATAATTTCAACTTAGTTGCTTATGGAGATCACTAGAACTATGATTTAGAAGAAGTCATTAAAGATCAATTCTAGTTAGCAAGTAGAAAGATCCATATAACCATTTAAGAAGCACAAGGATCACTAAGTGATGATGAAAGTTCAAGACCTTATCAAGCAAGGTCAAGTTGCAAAACCTTACCAAGCAAGGTCAGGTTGCATATCTTTTTCAGGATTTAGATGTCGAGTTGGTAGATCCTACTGAGTAAGGAGATCTTATTGAGTTAAAGGTGTCTTCTAAACATTAAAAGACCAAACAAGTGGAGAATAACCTATGATTGGGAAAATATGTGTACGAAGCATTAATGCCAATTTTAAAGACTAAAATTCATTAAAAGGAGGAAATTGAATGTATTATTTCACCACAAGTTTTTAGAGCACAAAGCAAGAGAGAATTCAAAAATTTTGAGTGATTTAATTAGTCACTATTGAAGATTACTCCAATATTCAAAACCCTAACAAGTGATGGAATCTTCAAGTGGCAAGATTAAGAAAGGTTCAAAAATGTTGGTTTGTGGGGTTGATTGCAAGGCTCCCACATTCAAATTGAGTTTGAAAATTGCACAAATACTTGACGTTGCTAGAGCACAATCTCAGATTCCACCCAAGGTACTTCTTGTCTACAACATCAATTCATTTTATCATTGTTCTATTTAGGAGCCTGGAACCCTAGAGATGAACTATGTATGGGTGGTAGTGTGAACCCTAAGCACAAAAATTTGGAGATAAAGGGCTTGACACATATCTTACATATGACATGGGATTGCAAAGTGGATCAAACTCATCTTGAGCCATGTTCATAACATGAATTTATGGATAAATCATCCTATTTTGATAACCAAGAAGATGATACATAACATTACAGGATTACCCATGTTGAATAAGGCAAAGAAAACTAAAACCCTAGGTTGGGTTGAACTGACAAAGAATACTCTTGCCAAATGGGATGGAAGAGGCATAAAGCTTAGTGGTGTGACTGACATAGAATTTAAGTTTTGAATTCATGTGATAGCTCACAAAATCTATAGCTCTAGTTGGTTGAACAACATGTCATGTGAAGCAATTAACCTAGCATACAAGGTGGTGAAGAATAACTTATCTTTTGACCTTCCCAAAATACTATTGAATCAATGGAGCAAGAATATGGAGAGCATCCAAGTATCAAAGAACAATCTGTGTAAGTTTAATTCTCTCTTGATGTGTTTATTTTTCTATGTTAAGAATTTTTTCCCTTCTAAAAGAATTATAGTATGGAAGAAAGATAGTCCAACATTATATCAAATAAATGAATTCATAGTAGAGATGGGAGAAAAATTTGATAGTATTATGCACAATAATTTTGAAACATTTAAGGAAAAAATGCAAAACAGATTTAGGATACCTTGGAAACTTGTAGAAGATTATGAGCATGACATATGTTTTATGGTTGACTATGACAAGGTTTACATTTAGGTAGTTAGACCTAGAGTGACATAGGTTAAACCTTCAGAGTATGAGTTTAACATTGATTACACTAAAGATATTGTTGAAGCTCTAATGAATGAACCTATGGATCCTAAAGCTACATATTTTGGCACTTATGAAGAGGCCAAGGACACAATTGAGCTTGAAATCAAGTTACCTCAAGTAGTAAACAAAGGAAGGAAGAGGACAAAGAAAATAATCAAGAATTCTAAGTCATAGAGTTCTCCTCTCATGATTTCCAAGGGTAAAGGAGATGATATAGGAGATGAAGATGAAGATGATGATGAAGAGGAAGAAAAGCTTGAGGAAGAGGAGCCTTTGATGAAGGAAGGAAAGGTTATTATAACCAAAACTACCAAGTCTTCCCTTATTGTGTTTACAAGAAAAAATGCTACATCCAAGAGGAAATTGAAGTTATTTGAGGAAGATGAAGCTGAATAGATCATCTTTCAAAGGTCTAGACCTACCCTTTAGGAAAGATTAAAAAAAATAGAACAAGGAAAAGGTATGGCATGTTTTAAGTCTCTTAAGTATGGGACCAAGAGTAAAGATGAGAAAAATCAAATTGAGGATAGCCTTATGACAAAATTGGTTAAGTGGAAGCATTCACCTAATGAGATTACACAACAATTTCCTGATATGCTTTTGAAAGTAGTCAATCCTCAATAGGAGAGTGCAATGAAAATTGCTAAAGACATTAGTGAACAAAACTTGAGACAATTTATGCCAAGTCTTAGTGAGAAAGAGGTGAAGAAATATTTGAAAGATAATGTGAAGAATCTCAAACAAAAATTCAATACATATCTGATACTTTTTAAGGAAATTGAATATGTTCTGAATTCTACTACTACTAACAAAAGAAAATTTATGGGCTGCACAAGCCTAATGAATTTTTTGTACAAGTTGATGACAAAAATGGAGAAGAAGATGATATTGAAGAAGAAGTAGAAATCAAAGATGATGAGATAGATGATGTCAATCTTGATGATGAGGAAGAAGAATAAGAAGCCACTAGAGGAAGTCTTCCAAAAATATATAGTATTGAAGAATCTGATGTAGAAAAGATTGCTACAAAAATTATGACTTCCTTTGCTTACTCTCTAAGCAAAGCCTTAGTGCAATTGCACTCAGAGAAAGCTTCTACCAAGTTGGTTGAGGTCAAATCTGCTACACCAAGCATACAACCAATCTCTAGAATTGCTTTGTCAATTATTTCAATGCCTAAAGTGCTAGCACTTCATCTTCCAAGAAATACATCTTCCCAACATCAGGCTTGACCAAGAAACAATAATGTATTCCTTTTGTTAGTGCTACTTCTACTATTAGTACTATTGATGCTATTTCTACCTTTTCCACTATTCTTTCCACCATGGCCAGTGCAATGATAGTTGAGAATCAGTCTCAACCAAGCATAGAAGTTTCAAATAAGGGTAAAGAAATTGTTCATTCTACCATTCCAAAGATTAAGGGTACAAAAGAAGAAGAAATTGATTTGGATGAGGATACTATTATTCCAAACTAGGATACCTTTAACCTCACTCCTGAAGAGATGGATACTAGTGTGAACTTTAGAAGAAAAGGACCAAGCAAATGAAATAACATATTTGTTGATGCTCTGAATATTGAGGCTGATGGGAAATAACCTATTCTAGATCAATTAGCTGAAATTATCCACAAGTACAATGAAGAATTGAATGGACAAGAAAAAATATTATAGAGAGTTGAGAGAAAATTTGAAAATCAAGTTTTGGAGTAGGTAACATAGAAGGTTGTTATTGATTAAGTAGAGCTATCTACTATTCTAACTTCATTGGAAACATCTTTTAATAATGTTGTTTCTTTATTTGTCAAATTCAGTGACACATCTATCCTCACAAAGGAGATCAAGGATAAATTATCCAAGATAGATGAGGACATGAAGGTAAGTGCACACTATCTATCACTTGATCCAAGTTATAGTTTTGTACACTTCACAACTATCAAATATATGACAAATCTTTAGGAAAAACTATTGAGGGAAGTGTTGAGCTATCATTTTGCATGATGCTTAACAACAAGAATCCTTTTGAACTCCTTTCTTGAAAAGTTAATCTAGGATCAACTCCAAGGTTTTGGGCAATCTTGCAACCTACTAAATCTGCTCAGTTGAAGATAAATGTGAATATTTGTGAGGAGGCCTTTGCTGGTTCTTTAAACGATTTGGATACGATTTTGAATCTGCTTGCTATCTCAAAATAACAACCACACAAAAGAAATATATTTTTTGTATTTTTATGTTTTATGATGAATCAATATAACTATGCAACTTTATGAATTCCTAATTTAACCAAGGGGTTAGTAAAACAAATAAAAAATATAGGGTAACAAGAAATTTAAGCAAATAACATAAAAAATAAAATCCTAATGGACATAAACCACATAAACTATGCACCTGTGAGTTAAGCCTTTAGAAATATTAGTAGTTAATCAATGAAAATAGGTGTAGTGCTTCCTTAATTCCACTAATGCAATTGTCGATGGGAATTCAATAACTATAAGATGTTTCACTTTTCATCAAATCAAAAGGCCATAGAAAGTGTGTTCATGCGAGACAAAGAGATATGTAGGAACAATATGGTGATCTCTTCTCGAACTAAGTACATTAGTAAAATTTGTAGACCTGTAGCAAACACCAAAATTAAAAGATCACACAACCAAAATAAAGTAATAAAATTACTAGCTCAATTACATTCCATGAATATACATCCACAAAATATAACACACTTAGGTAATAATCACTACACTCCAAATGCGAGCACCAATAACATATATTATTGCATCAAAATAATGGTGGTCTGGAATGCATATTACATTTATGAATTTTTAGGAAATCATCTCCTCAATTTGTGTTGAGAGAGAGATTTCTTTATGCAAATATATGCTTCTAAACTAATAAAACAAATCTATTTATGTACAAATTGACTCTCTAATAGGTGCTAAGTAGGACTCCATCCTTATTTATATCATTTAATAGATGCATGAGCCTTTACATGTCTTAGAAACAAAGAAAGCATTAGAAAATAAGAAGAAGAAAGTCATTAGATGATGTAGGAGTCTCTAAAGATGCCAAAAATAGAAGCTCCATCTTCATTAGGTTTTTGTAGGAGTTAAAATGCCATCGAAATGTATTTTTGATGCATGGAAAGCTCTAAATTTAGAACTGGTAGTTAAGTGTTAGTGTACCTCTAAAGAAGTGCACATGTGCACTAGCTCACTAGTGCGCCTTGGGAGAAATTGGTGCAAGGTGCTTAAATCACCAAAAAATTAGAGTTATTAGTTTTGAAAATGGTTTTTGGGTTTTTCTCAAATGGGGTTTTAGATCACTTTTGTGTACTTACTTTGATCCTTTTGATGATTTATATCGTCTTTATAGCCAAAAAATTTCATAGACCTAAACTCTTTCTGCTTCTAAAATCCCAAGGCATTTGTGTTGAATCTTGTCATTAATAGTTGCATAAGATGAAGAACCTATTCTGGTTCATGTGTCCAACCTCTATATCTTTGATCTTTAGTATAAATTGCTTGATTCTTTCTTCTCTTTGACTACCTAATCCTTCCCAGTCAGAGACCAAGTGATCTTGACGATCAAATGTTTGATCTTTTTTCATATTTTTCACAAGTTTTTTCTAGGTCCTCTTAACTAGCTATTTTAGAGGTCTTCTGCTCAAAATTTCAAGTTAAAACCTTCACCAATCCCTAAATCTAGGTAGCCAAAGGCTCATTAATTTAGGGATTGAAATTAGATTTTTAGTTCTTCTTTCCAATAGTGTAACAGTTTTGAATTCTGAGCTCTAGGTCAAAAGTTATGACCATGACAAGTTAAGGATGCCTTTTTATCTGCACCAAGAAGCAAAAATTAGTCTAAAAAGTTGAAACAATTAATTATGACAAAAAACCAACCCAAAAACCCTAACTATTAAAAAAACTCAAAAACCCTATTAAGCACCTTTAGAAAACAAAAATGGCACACCTTGCGCACCTCAAAGGTATGCTAGGAGTGCCTTTCTACACTTGGAGCCTTAATACTAAGGGTGTGCATCTAGCGCACCTCATGGGGTGCTCTAGGTGTGCACCCTTATGATAGAAAGGGGATGTTTAGCCTTAGTATAAGGTGTGAGCTTCACATCCTATACTAGGTGAAGGCTTAGCTTAGGTTTTTTATGAGTTTTTTATAATGCTTAAAAAAAAAAAGATGCACACCTTTTGGGGGTGTGCAGATGCACACTTTCCAATAGGAATACACTCTTTTCCCTAAATGACTAGAGCACTAGTGCACCTGGTGAGGTTCACTAGGTGTGCTATGTGCCTCTCAACATGCAAACCTAATTTTCACCCTTAGAAACTATTGATACAATTGTTCAATTGTGTGTTGTCTTTGATGTTACACAAATGTCATATCAGTTATCAGTCAATGTCTATAGAGCTTAGTTGGTTAGCAAGGAAAAATAAAAAGTTTACCGAGTTCAAAAGGTTCTACTGAGCATTCTCAGGCTTTACCTTGTACAGACAGTTGCTACCAAGATTTCAAGGTTAATCAAGGAAATTCAGTTGTTATTGAGCTCACTCGATCATCAAAAGGAATTATGGCAATGACAGTTCTTACCAAGCTCTCATGGTTAGCAAAGAAAACTCAGTTCTTATCGAGTTAACTTGGTAGCCAAAGGATTTTTCTATATTAACCAAGTTGAGATGGTTAACTCAGGAAATTATTTCAGTATAGTACTTACCGAGAAAGGTTGGCCAATGAAGGATTTCATTGTTTTTGAAATAAAATTTATTTGTTCAATATAATACATGTAGCCAATTGATGTATGGTTTATTGGTAAATGTAACTTGTGAATGAGTCGACTTGATAATTTGAATGGTATATATATGAGGTCAAGCTACAAATTCTAAGTGTGTGATGGATTTTATGTTATGTGAATAAGAAGGAGGATTGATTATTGTGAGAGTGAATTTTGAAGGATGATCAAAGATCATTGAGGAGCAGCAAAGCTATATTTGATCGAGAAGGATCTAATAGTGTAGAATAGAGATCTGTAATCAGAAAATTTAGTCACATCTTATTCAAGTCAATTCATTGTTACTTTCTAACAATTGTAGCAGTGATTTCAAAATCTCTTAATAGAGTTGGTTTAACAGCCATTTTGTAAATCCTCTAACAAGGTGACAATTTAGTTGAATTGTTCTAAAGACCTCTAGCAAGGCCACTCTTAACAAGGTGATTAAATCCTCTAATAGGGTCACACCTAACAGTGTGTTTTGCAACCTTTAATCAGGTTGGCTCCTAACAAGGCTCACTTCAGAAGAGTAAAAATTGGTAGCTAGTTACTTGGTGGTTTTTCCCATATTGGGTTTCTACATTAAATTTGGTGTCCTTTGTGTTCATGTTATTTACTTTTGCATGTATGTAAATAATAATAAATTCTTGGAGACCATTAACAAATCAATCTACCAAGTTACAACATTTTGTGAAGTGATTACCGAGTATCAATAGTAACTAGTTATTTAAGACATCTAAGGGATATGTGAATTGTTTTTGTAGTAACTAATTCCCCCCCGCCCCCCTTTCTTAGTTACACCATCTATAATTCAAATAATTGGTATCAGAGCTTTTGGTGCTTGCAGGAAAATATTTCAAGGATCTAAACTAAAGGTTAGAATGTCTTATAAGAGGGAAATTCCAAGACTTAATAGGGACAACTTCTCAGTATGGCAGGGGTTGATGAGACTTCATCTAGCTTCTATTAGTGATACATGACTGAAGTACATTGATGAAAAATATGCAGAACCTGCTGGTACATTATTTGTCAATGATATTGCTGAAAAGAAGACTCGCAACAACATGATGATAGATATTGCATCTACTCTAAGTTATGAAAAATTTGATGATATCAAAGATTGCAAAACTGCTTTTGAAATGTGGAACAAGTTGAAAGAGATTTATGGAGGTGATAATAATGTAAGAAGAGCCAAGGAAAAAAGTTTGAGAGGACAATTTGATTAAATGAGGATTAGAGAGGATGAAAACATTGCAAAATATGTTGAAAGAGTTAAAGCATGTGTTAGTGCAATAAAAGTGTCTAGAGGAGATATCAAGGATGAAATAGTTATAAGTAAAGTTCTTAGAACTCTACTTCCTATTTATGCAATCAAAGTTTCTACAATTCAAGAAAGAAGATGTGAAGCAAATCACAAGATAAATTTAGAAGCCATAGTTGGAAGATTGACTACATTTGAGCTAGATAACTATGACAATTATGTTCCAACTGCCAAGAATGTTGAATCAACATTTGAAGCCAAGCTTTCACTTAAGGAGAAAGGTAAGAAGACAAAGGATACCCAGTCAGAGAGTGATGAAGAATCAAAACAGAATTTAGATAGTGATCTTTAGGTGGTTGAAGCTTTGCTAGCAAGGAAATATTCAAGAGGCAAAGGGAAATACAAAGGTAAGGTACCTCTAATCTATTTTTATTATGAAGAAATTGGACATATTGCTGCTAAGTGCCCAAATAAGTAGAACACGAATGAGAAGAAAAGTCACAAGTGCAATGGCAAGAAAAAATTCAAATCATTCAAAGATAAAGGTAAGAAAACATGTTTCATGGCTAAAGATTATAATGATTCTAATGATGAAGAAGAAGATAAAATTGTTTACATTTCTATAAAGGATTATTTTGATAATGATGGGGAATGGCACTTATTTCTCATGTGAGCAAAAATGATACATAGATTATAGATAATGGTTTTTCTCATCACATGACTGACGATAAAACTAAGTTTGAACATTTTGAAGATTATGATAGTGGCAGTGTGACATTTGGCAATAATGAACCTTGTTGCATAAAAGGAAAAGGAAGAATCTCTCTAACCAAATAACTTGTATGTGATAATGCATATTAGGTAGAAGGACTAAAAAAAAATCTATTGAGTGTGGAACAACTACTCAATAATGGATTCAAAGTGGAATTCTGATGGGGACACAACCCAAGAACAGAATGGAAACAATAGAAAAGGGAAATTATATTAACTGAGAAAATAAGCTAGTACAAATAGTACAGGAAAATAAACTTCAAAACATGCCCTAAGGGTTTACAATAGCATAAATCTAGAGATAAATTCTCCTTATGGTACCTCCTCTCAAACTCCACTCCGAACTGCCTTTTACAATGCCAGAAATCTCCTTAAATAGACCCCGGAGGGTTAAGGACTAGGAGTACATTCTAGAAAGTGCTAGTAGGCATCCACCAACCAAATAGAAGGTTCTGGAAGCTGCGTTAGAAGTCAGTCAAATCTAGAAGAATCCAGAAACGGTAACCGAACTTCCGGGAGGCATAACTTTTGAACTGTAGCTCTGATTGACGAACCGTTTACATTTTTGGAAAGCTCTCGAAGCGCTCTATAGCCCTATGGACAAGCTTCACTCATCCCCCATTTTTTGACCTTTTTCAAGGTCATTTAATGCCCCTAACCCGACTTCAAAGCATTCTTAGGGGGTCTCCAAAACTTGAAAAATTGTAATAACTTTCAAACCGTGGGGCCTTTTGACCTGATTCTTTTTCTGGAATGCTCTAAATCACAATTATATTCATTTGGACAATTCACACCTTCTAGGTCACCAAAATGATGGCCAAATTGCATGCTCCTATTTTTTTAGGATTTTCAAACACACTGATAGTGGAACTGTGAGAGTTGGAACCTTTATTTGACCCAAATGGGTATCCAAAAATGAAAAGACATGAAATAGAAACTAAGTTTAAGTACAATTTTTTTTTGGGTGACATAGGATTGCCCTTATACCTCTGGATTCTCCTACATCAGACACCCAAGGTAGATTGAAAAGTGACCCTGTCACTTTATGGATGGTAGAGGAAATCCCAAATAGGAAACCTCAGCTGCTAAAATCCAAGTTGAGTCCTCAATCGGTCGTCCTTTCCATTTGACCAAATACTCTTCATACTGCCTATTTCTGGTACTCCTACCCACACGATGATCTAGAATGTCTTCTATCTCCTCCTTCTTAGAAGCAAGAATTGGACATGGCTCTAACACCAGCTCATCATCTGCACCATCATCATGATACTCTGTTAAATCTGCAATGTTGAAAATGGGAGAAATGTGAATACCATCTGGCAGCTCCACTTCATATGCATTTCCTGAGTCATGTTTCTTCAAAATTTTGCAAGGGCCAAATTTCTTCATTTTTAGTTTATTGTAAGTACCGGCTGGAAATATTTCTTTTCATAAGTGCACCATGACTAGATCCCCTACTTGGAATTCCTTATGTCTTCTCCTTTGATAAGCCCTAGCTTTATATTCTTGATTCATCTTGGTAATGTGTGCTTGAACCTCCTCATGTAGACGCTTGATATGTTCAGCAAATTCTTCTGCTTCAACACTTGTCCTCTCCCCTTGTTCTATCTTCCTCATCTCTGGTGTAGTCCTTGGGCTACTCCCATATACAATTTGGAATGGTGATTTTCCAGTACTCCTATTTACAAAGTTATTATAAGCAAACTCTGCCTGTGGTAGAATCAAATCCCATCGCTTGGGCTTATCCCCAACTAAACATCTCAAAAAATTGCCCAAACTTCTATTTACCACTTTTGTTTGACCATCAGTCTGTGGGTGATGCGTGGAACTAAATTTTAGGTCTGTTCTCAACTTCTTCCACAATGTCCTCCAGAAATACCCCACAAATTTAGTATCTCTGTCAGAAACTATACTCCTTGGAAGACCATGTAGTCTTACCACCTCTTTGAAAAACAAGTCTGCAATATGGACAACATCATGAGTTTTGTGGCATGGAATGAAATGTGCCATTTTGGAGAACCTATCAACCAGCATGAATACTGAGTCATTACCCCTTTGTGTCCTTGGCAATCCAAGAACAAAATCCATACTTATGTCCTCCCATGGCCTTGATGGAACAGGCAATGGCTGATATAGGCCAGTATTGTGACTAAACCCTTTGGCAACTTTTCAAACTTGGCAACTCTGTACAAACTTCTTCACATCCTATGAAATTTGAGGCCAAAAATAATGTTCTCTAAGAATGGAAATGGTCTTATCTCGACCAAAATGTCCTGCCATTCCTCCACTGTGTTTATCCTTAATCAGATTTTCCGTCATGGAACTCCTTGGAATGCACAATTGACTACCTTTGAACAACATGCCATCCTGAATCAAATAGTAAAACCACTTGGTTCTATCTACAACAATAGGTTCTTTACAAGCTTTCCATGCTTCAGCAAAATCAGGATCCTTGGGGTACAAATTCTTGAGTTCATCAAACCCAACTACTTCAACTTGCATTACTGTAAGCAGTGACTGTCTCCTACTTAGTGCATCTACAACCCTATTAGATTTTCCACTTCTATGCTTCAACACAAATGTATAACTCTGCAAGAATTCTACCCACTTCATATGCCTCTGATTCAATTTACCTTGGCTATTTAGGTACTGTAATGCCTGATGATCAATATACAAAAAAAATTCCTTTGGCAATAAATAATGCCTCCATTTCTTTAAGGCCTGAACTATTGCATAGAATTCTTGATCATAAACAGAATACTTCTTCTTTGCATCATTCAATTTTTCACTAAAATATGCAATAGGCTTACCTTCTTGGCTTAATACAGCCCCAATAGTGCTACCACTAGCATCACAATCCACCTAGAACACTTTTCTAAAATCTGGAAGTGCCAACACAGGCTGTTATGTCACCTTCTTCTTCAGCAATTCAAAACTTCTTGCAACTGCTACAGTCCATTTGAACTCTTTTCTATCCCCTCTTATTGTATCAGTTAGGGGTGCACATATGCCACTGAAATTCTTAATAAACTTCCTATAAAAACTAACCAGACCATGAAATGATCTTACCTCAGTAGCAGTCCTTGAAGTAGGCCATTCCAAGATGGCTTTTACCTTCTCTAGATCCATTTTGAGACCTTTAGGTGATATAGCAAATCCCAAATAGACTAACTCCCTTTTTGCAAAGACACACTTCTTTAGATTAATTAACAATTTCTCTTCCCTTAGCCTTTCAAGGACACTACGAATATGCAGTAAATGTTCTTCCAAAGTCTTGCTGGAAATTAAAATATCATCCAAATAGACAATAACAAATTTTCCCAAGAACTTCTTAAGTACCTCATTCATGAGCCGCATGAAGGTGCTTGGGGCGTTCGTCAATCCAAAGGGCATGACTAACCACTCATAAAGACCCTTCTTGGTCTTGAAGGCTATTTTCCACTCATCTCCTTCTCGAATCCATATCTGATGATAACCACTCTTCATATCTCTCTTTGTGAAGTACTGAGCTCCACTCAAGTAGTCCATAATATCATCCATCCTTGGCAAAGGAATCCGGTACTTGATGGTGATCCTATTTATAGCTCGAGAATCTATACACATCCTTCACTCTCCATCCTTCTTTGGTGCAAATACTGCAGGTACTGCACATGGACTTAGGCTCTCTCGAATCAAGCCCTTCCTCAACAACTCCTGAACTTGTCTATTTAGCTCCTCTGTTTCAGTAGGAGTCATCCTATGGGCAGCCTTGCTAGGCAAACTAGCTCCTGGAATCAGATCTATCCAATGACTGATTTGCCTTACTGGTGGCAATCCATCTGGAACATTATCAGAGATAATATCTCCAAACTCCCCTAGTAAATCTGAAACTTCAAATGGTATTTCACTACTACCTTCTTTATCTTTCATAGGAATCAAAGCATAGCACATATGCTGATGTTTCTTGCCATCTAAAAACTTCCTTCCATCAACAAGACAAATCCTAGCACTGCTACATACCTTTTCATCTTCCTTTTTCATGGGCTTCAATTTATGGCGAACTCCATCCTTTGTGAGAGAGTATGTGTTTGCATGTCCATCATGCAATGCATGTCTATCAAACTGCCATGGTCTACCCAACAATAGATGGCAAACATCCATCGAAATAACATCACAGAGAACTTCATCATGGTAACTCCCAATTTTGAATTTTACTAAACATTGTTCACTTAACAGGACCTTATGATCATCTTTTACCCAAGAAATCCGATAGGGCTGGGGATGTTTCTCCCTCTTGAGCTTTAGCTTAGAGACCATCTCTTCTGATACCAGGTTATCAGTGCTACCACCATCAATGATCATGTCACAGCATTTATCCTCACACTTGCATCTGGTACGGAACAAACTCCTCTGTTGTCCTAGTTCATTCTCACCACTTAGTAGGACTCTTTCATTTACCAAGGTCTCTCCTCTTTCTGCATCCTCTGAATATGATGATTGTGCATCCTCATCCACATGAGCAACCCTAGCTTGGCCCTCAGCTCTCCTATCTGTCCTTCCTTGTTGTTGAGGGCATTCAAAGGCATGATGACCTTCTTCATTGCAATGGAAATAGGTAACACGAAAGCTTCCTCTTCCTTGTCCACGTCCTCTACCTCTTCCTCTTTGATTTCCAAAGTCTTGATCATGGGAGTGGTTGAAACCCTCATTCCTCTAGTTCCTGCTAGTACCCACATCTTCATTTTTCTTTTGGGTTTCATTGCGGCCTCCAGATGATCTACCACTTCCCCTTCCTCCTTGATCGCGCCCTCTTTGTCTTCCTTCAAACCTTTTATTCAACTTCTCTTCAACTCGTAGGGAAAATTGGTATGCCTCTTCAACGCTGGTCATTCTTACTAGACTTAATTCCTCCTAGATGCTAGGTCGCAACCCACTGATATAACGAGCAACCTTCTCCTTATTTTCTTTTGCATGCCCCGCTCTAATCAAGAGTCGGTAAAACTCCTCTGTATATTCTTGGACTGATCTTCCTGCTTGCTTTAACCCATGCATCTTCTTAAACAGATCAAGCTCGTAGTCCACAGGAATGAACTGCTTCTTCAATTTGTCCACCATGCGATCCCATCTTGTGATCTTCTCCTTTCTTCTTCTGTTTCTTTCCAATTGAACCTCTTGCCACCAGATTTTGGCATGGCCTTTCAGTTTGGCCTTTGCAAACTTAACCCTATCTGGGTCCCTAATATCCTCATACTCAAAGTATTCTTCCAGTTCATTGATCCAATCGATCAACTCATCTGGTTTCAGATTTCCTGAAAATACACCCACTTCAATTGTAGGTCTTTTCCCAAACTTAGTAATGGCCCTAAAAAGCCTTTCCTCTACAGGATTCAGAACTTCCCCATCAAATTCCTCTTCTGGTCCCATTGCTTCTTCTTCATTGTCATCCTCACTATTGTCACCTGCGGCAACATTTTCTCCTCTACGAAGCTCCTCTTGCAATGCCTGCACCTGCCTTTGGAGGGCTCTAACCTCCTCAAGATTAATAGCTCTGGCCCTTCCACCATGCTCTCTTCATGGAGGCATCTTCTAACTCGAACCCACAACCACACAGTCCTAGTGCAAACTGCCTCACAGTCGGCGTTCTGTCTACACACTCAGGAAAACTCGCTCTGATACCACTTGATGGGGACACAACCCAAGAACATAATGGAAACAACAAAAAAGGGAAATTATATTAACTGAGAAAATAAGCTAGTACAAATAGTACCAGAAAATAAACTTCAAAACATGCCCTAAGGGCTTACAATAGCATAAATCTGGAGATAAATTCTCCTTATGGTACCTCCTCTCAAACTCCACTCCGAACTGCCTTTTACAATGCCAAAAATCTCCTTAAATAGACCCCGAAGGGTTAAGGACTAGGAGTACATTCTAGAAAGTGCTAGTAGGCATCCACCGAGCAAATAGAAGGTTCTGAAAGCTGCATTAGAAGTCGGTGCAAATCTAGAAGAATCAAAAAATGGTAACCGAACTTTCGGGAGGCATAACTTTTGAACCGTAGCTCCAATTGACGAACCATTTACATTTTCAGAAAGATCTCGGAGCGCTCTATAGCCCTATGGACAAGCTATGCTTGTATCCCATTTTTTGACCTTTTTTGAGGTCATTTAATGCCCCTAACCTAACTTCAAAGCATTCTTAGGGGGTCTCCAAAACTCAAAAAATTGAAATAACTTTCAAACTGTGGGGCCTTTTGACCTGATTCTTTTCTTGGAATGCTCTAAATCACAATTATATTCATTTGGCCAATTCACACCTTCTAGGTCACCAAAATGATGGCCAAATTGCATGCTCCTATTTTTTTGAGATTTTCAAACACACTGATAGTGGAACTGTGAGAGTTGGAACCTTTATTTGACCCAAATGGGTATCCAAAAATGAAAAGACATGCAACAGAAACTAAGTCTAAGTACAATTTTTTTTTGGGTGACACAGGATTGCCCTTATACCTCTGGATGCTCTTGCATCAAATTCATGCATGGAAAAGAAAGACTGTTAGATGGAAAAGGAAAGCTGATTTGATCTGGCACTCAAACAAAAGGTAACTTGTTTTATCTTGAACTTGGTGAATGTTCCTGTTTTATTGCTCAAGTTGAAGAAATATGGTTGTGGCATAGGAGGTTATGTCATGTGAACTTTGATAACTTTGTAAAAATAAGTAAATTTAGGAAATGATGATCTTTGCAAAGAATTTTTAGAACAAATGAACAAGGAATTTGAAATGTCAATGTTTGGTGAGATCAAATTGTTTGTTGGTCTTCAAATTCAATAGAGTAAGAATGGAATCTACATCACTCAATCTAAATACATCAAGGAGATACTAAAAAAGTTTGGTATGGAAGACTGCAAACTAGTTGGGACTCCTATGTGTACTAGATTGAAACATACCAAAGATGATGAATCAAAGAAAGTGGATCAAACATTGTATAGATCTATGATTGGAAAGTTGCAGTATGTAGTGCATACAAGACTAGACATTTCCTTTGTAGTAGGAATTGTGGAAAGATTCTCAACAAAACCAAAAGAAAATCACATGATGGCAATCAAAAGGATCATGAGATACTTGAAAGTAATTGAAGATTATGGATTATGGTATAAACTTGGAGGAAATCTGGATTTAAAAGTGTTTACTAATGCAGATTGGGTAGAAAATGTTGATGAAAGAAAAAGTACAAGTGCAGGAGCTTTCTTTCTTGGAAAGAGGTTGGTTTCTTGGACAAGTAAAAAGTAGAACTGTACTTCCCAATCCACAGAAGAGGCTAAATATGTTGTTATAGCAGTAAATTGCTCAAACATTGTTTGGTTCAAACAATTATTGGAAGGTATGAAGGAAGAAATCAAAGAACCTATTGTTATGTTTTGTGACAATACAAGTGCAATTAACATATCCAAAAATCTAGTGATGCATTCTAAAACCAAGCATATTGCTATAAAATATCACTTTGTTAGAGAATTGGTGTAGGATAAGGAAATTAGATTGGAATATGTCCATACAAAGGAACCAATTTTTGTCATATTCACAAAGACTTTATGTAAGGATACATTCTTGTACCTAAGAGGTAAGTTAGGGGTCATTCCCCTATCTGAAGCTCACTAAAATATAGTTTTAGAGATGCATCAATAGGCACAAAATTTAAGATTTATTATTTGATGCAACAAAGTAATGAAGACATTGCATACGAATTAGTACTTAAGGTACATTGAATTTCATTTAAGTTGTGTTGTCTTTGGCATGTGTTGTCAAAGAGGGAGAGTTTACTATCATATCTTTCCAAAATTTGCAATAAAAAGAGAGTTTATGTAAGAAGGAGAGATTACTATGAAAGAGGAAGATTACTATAGTTTTGTGGAATGAAATGTAAGAAGGAGAAGCATTCTGTTAGAAAAGATTTGTTTTCAAATTTCATTCTGCTATGACATGTTGTTTTGCCATCAATGCCAAAGAGGGAGATTGTTGATACAATTATTCAATTGTGTGTTGTCTTTGATGTTACACAAATGTCATATCAATTATTAGTCAGTGTCTACTGAGCTCAGTTGGTTAGCAAGGAAAAAGACAAAGTTTACTAAGTTTAGAAGGTTAGAAAAGAAATTTTACAGTGTCTACCAAGAATTCTTAGGCTTTACCTTATACAGACAGTTGCTACCGAGCTTTCAAGGTTAATCAAGGAAATTCAGTTATTACCAAGCTCATTCAATCATCAAAGGGAATTATGGCAAAGATAGTTCTTATCGAGCTCTCATGGTTAGTGAAGAAAACTCAGTTCTTATCGAGTCAACTCTACATCCAAAGGCTTTTGCTGTATTAACTGAGTTGAGATGGTTAACTCAAGAAATTATTTCTAGAGCAGTAGTTACCAAGCTGGGCCTGCTAATGAAGGATTTCATTGTTTGTGAAATAAAGTTTATTTGTTTAATATAATACATGTAGTCGACTGAAATTGGTTTATTAGTAAATGTAACTTGTGGATGAGATGACTTGACATCTGAATGGTATATATACAAGGTCAAGCTGCAAAATCTAAGTGTGTGATGGATTTGATGTAATGTGAATAAGGAGGACTGATTATTGTGAGAGCGAAGTTTGAAGGATGATTAGAGATCATTGAGGAGTAGCAAATCTATATTTGATTGAGAAGGATCTAATAGCACATAACAGAGATCTGTAATCAACCAATTTAGTTGCATCTTATTCAGGTCAATTCATTGTTACTTTCAAACAATTGTAGCAATGATTTCAAAATCTCTTAACATAGTTGGTTTAACAACCATTTTGTAAATCCACTAACAAGGTGACAATTTAGTTGAATTGTTCTAAAGACCTCTAGCAAGGCCACTCTTAACAAGGTGATTAAATCCTCTAATAGGGTCAAACCTAACAGTGTGTTTTGTAACCTTTAACTGGGTTGGCTGCTAACAGGGCTCACTTTAGAAGAGTGGAAATTGGTAGCTAGTTACTTGGTGGTTTTTCCCATATTGGGTTTCCACGTTAAATCTAGTGTCCTTTGTGTTCATGTTATTTACTTTTGCATGCATGTTAATAATAATAAATGCTTGGAGACCAGTAACAAATCAATCTACCGAGTTACAACATTTTGTGAAGTGATTACCGAGTATCAATAGTAATTAGTTATTTAAGACATCTAAGGGATCTGTGAATTGTTTTTGTAGTAACTGATTCCCACCCCCCCCTTCTTAGTTACTCCATCTATAATTCCAACAAGAGAGAAGGTTTCTAGCATATGGGTTTTTAGACAGAGACCTAGATGAGATAATAACACCATAAAAAACCCTAAAAAAGACTAAGGCTCTAGACTAGGGACCCAAAAAGCTAAAAAAATTAAAGTAGGGGGTCCCCATTTCTTAGCAAAATGGGGCATGCATTGTGAAACCAAAATAGGAAGAAGCCAAAATTAGGGCCACACTTGCAGAAATTCAAGGCATGATTCTTCCAAATATGGATGCACTGTAAAAGAAAAATCAACATGAAAAGACTCTTATCCATGGTAATACCTCCTCCATAGTTGAGTACATGATGGAACTATTAGCAGAGGTGCAGATAGCCTTGCATGCAGTTAAAATATTGTAAGAGAATTGGGACAAGACTATGGTACTAATCTTAAAGGTACATTTTGATTTCTTGTCACATTTTGGTATTAACGTGTAGATCTATAAACCTTTGGCATTTATGTCAAAAAGGGGGAGAAGAAGATTATTTGCATAAAGTATGGGAGAAGTAAATGTAAATATGCTTATTAATAATACAGAGGAACATATTATTGATAAAAGGGGAGAACAATATTATACTTCAGATATATATATATATATATATATATATATATATATATATATATATATATATATATATATATATATATATATATATATATATATATATATATATATATATATATATATATATATATATATATATATATATATATATATATATATATATATATATATATATATATATATATATATATATGGGAGTAATAATATGTACAAATAAGTAGTAAATATGTTTACAAAGGTAATTTTGAAAGATCGAAAAAATAAAATTTACCAAGCTACAACAATAGAAAGTCAAAACTGAGTTGAAGACACAGAATGTTGAAAAGGAAGTTTTGACTTGTAATTTTGACAATTCAAATTTTTGGTTTGATAAGTGTTTTTATCACTAATTCCAAAGGGGGAGATTGTTGACATTTAAGGTCAATTTATCTATTAGTGACTCAACACTTGGTTACATTGCTACCTAGCTTATCATTCATCCAGTAATGTTAACTGAGTGTTTTAGCTACTACCAAGCTAAATAGTCAAATTATAGATCATGCTGAGCTACATAGCATTTATTAAGCAGTTGAGATAGTTTATAGTATAGTCTAAGCATAGTAGTGTCTACCAAGCTATCTAGTATAAGTGATGAAGATCTTAGTATTAACCGAGCTTTTTAGTGTTAACAAAGTTCTACAGTGTTATTGAGCTCACAGTGTTAATGAAGGGAATCTAGTGTTGACCGAGTCATGCAGTGTCAACCGAGTGATTTAACATCTACAAAGTTTCTTAGTGTTCATTGAGTCATTTAGAGTTGACCAATTTTAAGCTACTTGAAGTGATTAGTATGGACTAAGATTCAACTTCAACCAAGTGCCAAAGCATGTCAAATGTTGATAGTGTTTTCTGAGTGTTAGACCATCACCAAGTTTGTCTTTTGAACCTAGGTTATAGCAGTTGGGTCGACTTTTTGAATTATGATGAATTTGATATTGTAGTCAACTCCAATAAGCAATTATTTAGATTGGTATATATGTAACTCATTGTATCATATCCAAGTGTGTCAATGAGAATTAATATGAAGTGTCTGAGTGTGAATTGAAGAAGGTTACAAGCAGTATAATGGACAACAAATATTTATCTATAACATCAAGGTAATCATTTCAATTCAAGGAATTTGATTCAAAAAATTATATTTTTAGATTAGAGATCAACCACTAATTCATTCTAATAGGTGCATCAATCAAATCCTTTAACTAGGTGGACTTAACATTCTTTTGCTAAATCTCCTAACAAAGTGCATACTTCATTATATGTTTGTACATCCTTTAATAAGGTGGACCTCATAGTCCTTATTACTTCTAATAGGGAAGATCATTAGAAGTGATCAATTGTAAGCCTTATACTAAAGTATTAAAGCTTGTGGGTATCATCCCAACCCTATTTTTACTTTCTAATTGGAAGGTTTCTGGGTCACCATATCTTGTGTCAAAGTGTTATGAATGTTTATTTCTTTTATTATTTCATGCATGCAATTAGATCTGAATAATATATGAAGGACTAATTGGTGAAGTGAGTTAAATTTTTATTGGTTCTTGATTCACTCCTCCCCTCTTAGTTACCTAGCCTATCTTATATTTCCAACATATAGCTACAATATTTTATGTTTATATGTTGTTATATGTTTGTAGCTAGGTGTAACATGGATTGCACTAAGGGGTTAAAATAATAATTATCACATTCATTTTCTATGAAGGATTTGGGGGCAACAAAGGAAATCCTTGGTATGGAAATTTGAAGAGATAAAAAGCACATAAAATTGAGATTATCTCATGCTAATTATATTGAGGTGTTACAATGTTTCTCTATGAAAAATGCTAAAGTTGTCAGTACACCTTTACCTAGCCATTTAAAATTGACTAAGGAGATGTGTCCAAAAATATAAGAAGAGGAGGCTAAAATGTCCAAAGTACCTTATGCTTCAACTATAGGAAGTTTAATGTATACTATGGTATATACTAGGCTAGATATTGCACATGTAGTGGGAGTTTCTAGAATGTATACGAATCATCTAGGGATTGAGCATTGGAATACATCCAAATGGATTCTCATATATTTTAGAGGAACATCCAAAAAGTATTTACATTTTGGGGGCTCTAGTTGTGATTTATAGGACTACATGTTGACTTTGATTTGGTAGGGGATATTGATACTAGGTGGAGTACTATAGGTTATGTATTTACTATTGGTGGGATAATAGTGAGGTGGATTTCTCAATCACAGAAGGTCAATACATTATCAACTATAGAGGGTGAGTATGTTGCTACTACAAAGGCATCCAAGGAGATGATATGACTTCAATTCTTCATAGAATAATTGGAACATCCATAAAGGGATAATTATTTGGTCATAAATGACTAGACTATCATTCATCTTGTGAAGAATTATGTTGTACATTTAAAGTCAAAAGACATACAATTGTGGTATCATTTTATTTGATCAATTTTGGATGATGGATAGTTAATGTTGGAGAAGATAAATATAGATGATAATCTAGGAGATAAGTTTACCATGGTAGTGAAAAGTGAGAAGTTGAACTCCTCTTTAGCTTTAGCTGGTCTTCTAGATTGAACAAGATAAAATAACAATAGAGTCCAAGGTGGTTTGATATTCTAGTGGGAACTATACGTTTAGAAATGCTATAATTGGTCTCCAAGTGGGAGGTTATGGGTATGGAGCCTGGTCAATCTCCAAGAGGGAGATTATTTTAATGTGGAGCCTTATCAAACTTAGATTTTGGCATAATTCCCCCCTATATTATTACTACAGGAGTTTGGGGATAACACCCCCAAGATGGAGCCAAGGGGCAGTGCCCCAGGTGCGTTCCATGTAGTAGTACAAGGTGGGGTTGAGGGGAAATGCCCTTAAAGGGGATTTTGGGGGTAGAATACTCAAAGCCAAAAATGACTCTATTATTTTAAAAAGTATCAACTTTTTTTCTATTAGACAACTTAATCTAGCCTTAATTTTGTAAGTGGAAAAAAGCTTGTATAAAATATCTTGGGGTTAGGGATTTTATTATGTATGATGAGATTGTAGCTTCTTGTAGTGGTATTGAGCTCTAAGAGATTGCAGCCTATGGTCATTGGATAATAATAATTTTGGACTTTTTGTTTATGGACGTAGCCTAGGGATTGGGTGAACCATGTTAAATCTTTATATCTTGTGTTCTCTTCTATGCCATTTATTATTTTCTGATATTGGTTATATCTACATGTAATTGTTATTTTTGTCTATCATTGATCCTAACAAACATGTCACCATTATTCATTCTTTTGAATCGAGCTCTATTAGGAGCTAACCCTATTAAAGGTTACAATACACACTATTAGGTGTGGCACTTTTAAAGGATTTAATCACCCTATTAGGGATGACCTTGTTAGAGGACTTCATAACATTCCATTAGAATGTCACCTTGATTAAATGATTTACAAATAGACTATTAGGTCAACCTTGATTAAAGGATTTCAACTGATACAATGGTTCTAAAGTAATAGTAGGTTGATATGAATAAATACTACTCACATTGCAACTACATATCACAATTTAGTTTAATGGCTGACTTATTGACTAGCCTCCATCATCATCTTCATCACTATTTCACTTGGAAACCCTTCAAGAAATAGCTCTTCTCCTCAAATCTTCATTGTTTAGTCTTCTGCTCAAGTTCACCAATCAATATAATCAACAAATACTCCAACCTTACTAGGTTATCCCTAATGCCTCCTTAAATAGTTAGCTTGATCTTTTCTACTTAAACACCACCATTGGTCTTAGGGCTAGGTTAGATTCATCAAATCCTTCCATCATTTTTTTTCCTCCTTATCCTTCTAGAAAATTTTCTAAACTTCTTTTTGAATCCATGCTTAGAAATCCTAAAACATGATTTCCCTTGCATTAAATATTCTAGCTCATCAATCCTTATCTTCAATATGCTTTACATATTTCAAGAATTGAACTATGTTAGTTAGGATCTTAATTCCTTCACAAACTATAAAATGTTTTCACTCAGCCAACATTATGTTCCTTGGCCTCAATCACACTAGATAACTTGGTCATCACTAATTGTTCTTGTTTGGCTTACATTGTCTTCGCTCATTCCTTTTATTGGCACTTGGTCCAACTTTTCTATACTCTATCTTTTAGTGATGCTCAATTGATACTATATTTTCTCAGCTTTTAATATACACTTGATTGACACTAGCATAGCTCATATTCAACTATTGGTTCCTTAATATTTTACTTTGAAGCTTGGTTAAGCCTAAGTATTTGTTCTTCATCGATCATCTCTTTTAGGCTTCAACACAACTATCTTGTCCATTTAGTGTTATGATTAAACAACACATTATATTGTCAAATTCCAACTGATCAAGTTCCCATGATAATTTCTCATAACTCAACCTTTCCACTAGGTCCTCTTGTTATATCTTCTTCTCAAATCCTCTTCATTAATCATCTTGATATGGCATTCTACTCAGGTAGCAACTGTCTCACCAATATAGTTTGACATTAATAACAATATAACAATTGTACCAATTATAGTTTTCAACAATCTCCCTCTTTGGAATTGATGGAAACACCTCTAGTTACCATACAAACCAAAAATATTTGACTTGCTTCAAGAAACTTCCTTTGTGTTTAGTATCAGGTCTTCATTAATATCCTTAGCTTCATTTTGATTCTCATTTATACAACTCTAATATGAAACGCCTATAGTTATAACAACACATAGGCTCCCTCTATCATATCAAAACATAGTTTTCCTTTTTTATATACATCTTCTAAACTTATTCACTATCTCTCTTGATGGAAACACCTCACTCTTTGATTACTATGTAGGTAATTGACAATTCTCTTTTACAATTTAGACAATCTCTCCCTCATTACTCATGTGGATGGAAACCTTTGAACTTCTCCCTCTTCCATCTTACATGTATGGCTTCTATGAGCTCTCCCTCTTTTCTTTTTCATATGGTAACTGCATAATCTCCTTCTTTACTCAAGTTTCCATAATAACCATATAATCTCTCCCTCTTTGACAATCAAAGATGCTTCCAAAGATACTTCAACTTCTTTAACAAACTCTGCCATACATCTTCAACATGCAAATATTTCTTTTTCAATCCTTTGAACTAAGTTCTTTTTTTTTTCATCTTGATTATGACTTATTCAATAGCTTGTGCTTCTCTCCTTACAACTTTAGCCAAGTCCTAAAGTGTGAACTTTTGCATCAACTTGTAAGATATTCTGATCAACACATTTGATGTAGAGCACCATCTTAGCTTAAGTAGCCTTAGTATGGGGAATCACCCCCAATTTGTCTCTTAGTTATTCATTTTCATCTTTAGATAAGGCTTTTTTGAATATTAGCTATCTATTCCTTTGTATTTACATGCTCCAATTTTACTTCTTTGTCTTGTACCAACTCTCTTGAGTAATGATACTTGACAAAAATGTTGACACCTAAAATTACACGTGTCAAATTTGAAAGGGAAGTATTTTTTCAAATATTATTTCATTAAAATATTAGTGTTTTTTTTTTAAAATTATTAAATATTATACACACAATAATGTTTTATTTATCCTTCTCTAGTATTAATAGTTTTATTATTATTTGATACAATGATCAAATTAAATCAATATGATTATTCTCCAAAGTGCAAAAAGGTAAAGCTAAGAAATGAAAAATTTCAAATATTATTTGATGCATTAATTACTCCCTTTTTGAAATAAAATTGGTTTTTGTTAAAAAGGACGGGGAGAGGGAGTTGATATCCTCTTTCTTATCCTAACTACCCCATCTACCCTAACCAATTTCTTTATTTTATTCTTCAAGAATCATAGTTATATAAGTGTTATATTTAAAATATTTTGTTTTTCAAGTAAATTAAAGGGATAATTAATCTTTTTTTGGGTTATTCGCATAGTGAAACTCTTTTATAGGGTAATGTTTGTTCTAGAAAATTAAACCTACCCTAAGGGTGAAAAAAATTGAAATTTTAAAAGGATATTTTTAATTTACCTTTCAATGATTATTTCTTGAGATGAGTTTTATATGCTTTTAGTTTATAAAGGTAAATATTTAAAATCATATAAAGAGTTGTTTTATTAACATAATATTTTTTCATCTCTTTGTAAAAGAGTAGGTATTACCCTAAGTTTATGAAGAATAAAATTCATATGAAATATATATGATGTCTCTCTTAATTTTTGATAAAGTACTTTCAAATTTAGTTTAGGTAATGCTTTCATTTTCAAAATTATGTATTTTTCCCTAAAGTTAGAAAGTAAATATTAAATCTTGTTATATTCTTCATTAGCAATATTTGAGAGTTAAATATTTTTAAAAAGTATTTATGACTAGAGAGAGATCTTTGGAAAATATGAATCCAATGTAAACCCTAATTTATTAGTTTTATTTAATTTTCTCATTAAGTTATTTTATGTGTGTGCAAGATTTATTGAAATTTTTTAAGCACCCATCGAGAGAGTTAAAAGGGAAATCAAAGAGGCTTTGAAGATGAAATATTTGATTAATTTTTTTTGCATTGTAATAAAGTTTTTAGTTACATTTTAGGGTTTTTTAAAGAAGAGTCGTGATGATTCGAAGCTTGTATGCATCCTTTGGATTTATATAAAGGATATCAAGATCATCATATTAGATATACATTCACGCTTATATTTTATACTGCATATTTTGTCAATTGAGAGGGGCTTCTTCTTATCATTATGTATCCTATTGTTATCTATATACACTAGCAACACAAAATTTTGTGGTGAACAATTTGAAAGCAATGAACAAATTTGACATGCTCATTTGATTCTTTGGTGATATTATTCTTCTCTCATTTATTTTGTTCCTTTGATTAAACTTAAAAGTTCACTTTGATTGATAGTCCCATTTATTGAGTATTAGAGAGTTATACTTCAATACTTGTTTAATAGTAATGTTGTATTGATTGTTCAATCTAAATTGCTATCTTATTGGTCTCTTGAGGGGAGTTAAACTCAATAGGACTTAGTATTGAAATTAACCTAATTTTCACATACTTCATTAAAGTGATAACAATTTTTCTTAGAGGGATTTTCTAATTGTCTCCTAGCATTACATTAACATTATAAGTGATTGATAGAAAATTGATAGAGAGCATTGGTCTTCTGCTTCTTCTTTTTTTGAGTGTTCATGCTTATTGTAGAAAGGACACAGGTCCAGGTGATAGAGATATTTGATCATTGCACATCATATACATATATATACATTATTACAATTATAAACTTTTACCAACTATTTAATCTTTCAAGACGCCCGCAATCTTGTAAGTGATCTTCTTAAAGCCTCTAGGGTGTGAGGTATAGGCCTACCAAGCTTGGCTATGCAAAGCCAAAATTGTAGAGGTTCACATCTTATTTGGGTGGAACCTGTCGATTGGAAAATTTATATTAGGAATTCCCATAATTGGATCATAATTCCATAGGAAATCTAATCTATCAATTTGGGTGCCAAAAAGAAATATGCTTAGTCATAGTGTGCATCACATGATTGTTAGATATGTTTATAGCACTTGTGCTATCATAAAATATAACAATAGGTGCAGTGATCTCTTCCTTCATTCCTTTCAACAATTACTTGATCCATACAATGTTAGAATAATTAACTACAACCACTAAAAATTTATCTTCTTTTATAGATTGGGAGATGAAATTTTTCTTCTTGTTCATGAAACTAGTCTCTTTCCTAAAAAGAAAGCTCCACGACTTAATCTACTCTTTCTATAATCAACATTTCCAACCCAATCTGCATCAGTATTCCCTTTCAGTTCAAACTTGTCATTCTTCTTGTAATACAATCCATAATCCTATGTACCTTTTAGATATCTCAATATTCTTTTCACAACCATCATCTAATTTTCCTTAGGATTTGCAAATTGTTTAGCAATGATCCCAATTGCTAGTGCAATATATAGTTCGTTATGAACAACATATTGAAGCTTTCCAATCATTTATCTATATAAGGTTTGATTTACATCACTAATATAATTAATCTTTAAAATTTCATGTCCAGTGGCCATGGGTGTTCCAATTGGCCTCAAGTCTTTCATACCAAAAAAATTTAGTATCTCCTTGATATACTTTGATTGAGTAATGTAGATACCTTTCATTATTTCATACACTTGTAAGCCAAAAAAGCATTTGATTTCTCCAAACATAGACATCTCAAAATATTTCCTCATTTGATCTATAAATATCTTACACAATGCATCATTTCCTTCAAATATGATATCATCAATAAATTTCTTAGTTAATAGTGTCCCTTTTTTAGATTCAATCTTCAAATATAGATTTTCATTATCATTTGTTCTTGCAAAACCAATCTTCACCAAGTATGTGTACAACCTTTTATACCATTATTTAGGGGCTTTTTTCAATCCATACAAAGCTTTGTGCAACTTATATACCATATCACTATTATTTGGGTCAACAAATCCTTCAGGTTGTTCAATATAGACTTCTTCTTCCAAAAATCCATTGAAAAATATAGACTTGACATCCATTTGGTATACTTTGAATCCTTTGTAAGTAGAATATGCAAGTAGAGTTCTCACTCCTTGAAATATTAAAAAATGGAAAAATGTCTCTCCATAGTCAATACCTTCTTCTTGTGCATATCTCTTACAAACTATCCTTTCTTTATTTCTTGTGACTTGAACTTTCTCATTCAACCTATTTCTGAATACCCACTTTGTTCCAGTAACTTTCTTGTCCTTTGGTCTAGGTACCAATGACCAATTTTTTTCTTTTCTATTTTTTCAATCTTTTCATTCATGTTATTTAAATCCAATTTTCATTATCCAAAACATCTTTTACTATTTTCGGCTAAAATTCACATAGTAGGAATGTTTCACTCCTCAATCTTTTTCTTGTCATAACTCTAGTCTTTATTTCCAATGATTTGATCAGGTGATGTCTTCTTACATATTTTTCAATGTAGGCTCTTTTCTTCTTACTTATTTAGGTTCATCTTGTATATTTGATTCATATACGACTTTGTGTATTTTTTCTTGTTCTTCTATTTGTTCGACAATCAATTATTGTTGCTTGGCATGCCTTTCCTGTTGCTTGGCACCATTTTCCTAATGCTCAACATGTTGTTGTTGTTGTAATTCAAAATGTATTGGTTATTTCTACTTAGAAACTTTCTTCTTAGGTTTAGGTAAGGTCTTGGGATCACCATTATCAATGTATGTAAATTTTTTATAATCTTCAAGTTCCTTCCTACATTCAAGTTCATTCTTTTCTATATATTCATCAAATTTCATAGTTGTACTTTCCATAACTTTTTTAGTGTTAGAATTCAAACACTTATATGCTTTGCTCTTAGTGGAATAACCTAAGAATATGCCTTTATCAATTTTTGTATCAAGTTTTCCATTTCTGATGTCCTTCAATATATAACATTTGCTTCCAAAAACATTGAAATATTACACTTTAGGTACATAACCATACCATAACTCAAAAGGTGTAACACATGTACCTTTCTTGACTTATACTCTATTCAAGGTATAAATAGTTTTACTTCAATCTTCTCTCTAGTAATTAGGTGCAACATTATTCTCCAACATAAATTTCCTAGCATAGTTCATGATTGATCTATTCTTCCTTTCATCTATACCATTCTATTGAGGGGTCCTAGGTGCAAAAATTTATCTTGATTCCTTTATCATTGTAGAATATGTTGAATTCCCCAAATATGAATTCATCTCCTCTATTAGATCTTAGACACTTGAAGATTTTACATGTTTCCTTTTCAAATCTATCCAAATAACACTTAAACATTTGAAATGGATCAATTTTTTCCTTTAAGAAACATCACAGTCATCATTCTAGAGTAGTCATCAATAAATATAATAAAGTACTTGTCACCATAGTAGCTTTGCACATGAATAGGTGCACAAAGGTTAGTAGGAACCAACTATAAAATAACATTAGAAGTATAGGTCTTTCTCTTGAAACTAGACTTTGTCATTTTCCCAATTGACAATGTTTACAAATCTCATTATCATGTTTCTTCAATCTTGGTAACCCTCTAACTTTCTTCATCTTACTAATGTTTACCAAATTGCCAAAGTTCACATGACATAGCCTCTTATTCCATAACCATATACCATTACATTGTGAAAATAGACATTGATAGATCTAGATAGAACAAGTTACCTCTATTTAAGTCTTGACTTCTAATAATTTCACTAGAACCATTGTATATCTTAGCCTTTTTGTGTTAAAATTAAAACTTTATAACCTGAACTATTCAACTATGCCACACTCAAAAAATTGTAGTTAAGACCTTCAGCCCAATAATCATTATTACATTTGATCTTACCAGTCAATTTTATTGATTACTTACCTTTCACAAGACATGGTCCATCATTACCAAACTTAACACTACCTCCTTTATAATGTTGTAAGGTATCAAAATTTCTTTTATCACCAGTTATGTGATGTAAGAAACCACTATCAATTATCCATCTATCACCTTTACTCACATATAAAATAAGTTTAGTTTTCTCATCTTCATCATAATCATCTTTCATAACAACATAAAAAACTTCTTCATCATTACTATTAGAATCACTACAAGTCTCTTCTTTAATAATGTAACAAGACTTCTTACATTTGCCTTTGTAGTTTTTGTATCCTTTGTTGTCTTTTTCATCAATTCTTCCTTTGAACTTCTTGTCTTTCCTCTCGTCCTTGTCATCCATGTTAGGACATCTTGTAGAAATATGACTAACTTTATTGCATGAAAAATATATTAAGTTTAACTTTATATTTTCATTTGGCTCTTGGTTGTCTCTTAGCCATTAATGCTTCAAGACCATCACCAAAAGATTCACTCTCACTAACTTCATACTTTCCTTTCTTCTTCTTAGACTTATGTAAAATCAGTTATGACTTGAAAAAAAATTCAATTGAAGGGGCATTAAAATTATCAAAATTTGACAATTCAAAAGTAGTGAGTCTACCAACAAGACTATCCAAGGTTAGGTCATTACTAGGACTACATGTTATTTCTTGTACTGCAGAAACTTTAATAGTATAAATAGGAAGTAAATTTCTCAATACCTTTCTAATTAGAGTCTCATCACTTAACTTTCCATCAGCTCATCTAATAACATTCACAACTTCTTTGATTCTTCCTATTAGATTGTGGTGACTGATCAGGATAGTACTATACATACTCCATAATTCTTTGGGGTTCAGGGCATCACCCGATTTTTTTTTTTGGGCCCTATTTTATCGAGATTTTGGGCCGACATGTAATTATTGATTATAACCCTAAAATGTCATAAAATATTTGTATAAAGGGTTTAGGGTTAGGTATTTTTTTCATTATGATGTGATGCAAAATTGCTTCTTGTGGTGGTATTGAGCTGTAAGGGATTACATATTGTAATTAAGTTGTAATCACTGGATTGTAATAATATCAAACTTGTAGTTTGGTGGATGTAGCCCAGGGATTGGGTGAACTATGTTAAATCTTGGTGCCTTGTGTTCATTTCTGTGTGATCTATTATTGGTTATATTTACATATAGTTTTTATTTTTGTTTGTGGTTTTATCCTAACAAGTGGTATCAGAGCCTAGTTTTTTTTAGTTATCCTTTGCAAGAAAGTCTCACGGTTGAGTGGGAGCAATGGCAGATGAGGGTAAGCTGAGGGTTGATAGGTTTAATGGGCAGAACTTCCAGTTATGGAAGATGCAAATGGAAGACTATTTGTATCAGAAAGGCACTTGGAAGCATTCAATTATTCCTAGCACCATCGGTGACATTTAATATTACAAAAGAAAAGATGACAGAAGAATTGATGAAAACCCTAGCGACACTATATGAAAAGTCCTCTGCTTCAAACAAGGTATTTCTTATGAAGCATTTATTTAATATGAAAATGGAGAAAGGTGGATCTGTTGCAAATCATTTAAATCAGTTTAATACTATTACTAGTCAGTTATCCTCTATGGGTATCAATTTTGAAGAAGAAATTAGGGCTCCCTTGATTTTGTGTTCTTTGCCTAAAAGCTAGAATGGCTTGGTAATGCCTGTGAGTAATTTTGTTCTTGGATCTAGTACCCTAAAATATGATGATGTGATCGGTGTTATTTTAAGTGAGGAAACTTGTAGGAAAACCTCAGGTGGATCTACATCAGGAAGTTCTTTGAATGCACAAAGTAGGGGTAGAATGATTGAGAGAGGAGGTAATTCTTGAAATCATGGGAAATCAAGAGGGAAGTCAAAGGGGAAGATGTCTCAATTGAGAGGATCGAATGATTGTTGGTACTGTGCAAAACTAGGGCACAAAAAGAAAGATTGTTTTAATTGAAAGAAAAATGAAGGAGATAAATCAGATGGAGACAAGGAGGCAAATGTGGTAAGTAAAAAATCTAAAGAGGATGCTTTTCTTCTATCTTTAGAAAGTGTTGATGATTCATGGGTATTAGATTTTGGTGCTTTATTTCATGCTACACCTCATAGAGGTTATTTCATTGATTATGTCCAAGGGGATTTTGGGCTTGTTTATTTGGGGGATAATGAACCCTGTCAAATTGTTGGAAAGGGTAAAATTAAGATTAAGTTGCAGAATGGGAATCTTTGGATACTACATGAGGTAAGACATGTTCCAAGGCTAAGTAGGAATTTAATTTTAGTAGGGCAACTCGATGATGAGGGTTGTGTAGTTACTTTTAATGATAAAAATTGGAAGGTTTCAAAAGGTTCCCTTGTAGTAGCAAAAGATGTGAAAGTAGGCACCTTATATCTTTGTATAGGTCATATTGTTCCTTCTACTTTGATTGTTTTAGAGAAAAATGAATGTTCAGGAACAATTGCTGCAGTTGAGTAGGGAGAACAAATAGTCTCTGTAGATTCTGATACAACGCTATGGCACAACAGACTTGGGCACAAGAGTGAGAAAGGTATGCAAGTACTTCATTCAAAAAAAGTTTTACCAGGTCTAAAATGTGTTAATATGGATTTCTGTGAAAGTTGTGTGTATAGAAAACAAAAGAGAGTGAGTTTTGCAAAGACTAGGAAGGAAAACAAAAAGGAGAAATTAGAGCTTGTGCACACAGATGTATGGGGACTAGCTTAGGTATCTTCCTTTGGTGGCTCTCATTATTATGTTACATTTATTGATGAAACAACTAGAAAAGTATGGGTTTATTTACTTAGACAGAAATATGATGTATTTTAAACTTTTAAGAGATGGAAATTCTTGGTTGAAAATGAGACTAGTAAGAAATTAAAATGTCTTTAGTAAGAAATTAAAATGTCTTAGATATGATAATGGTGGTGAGTATTGTAGTCATGAATTTGAAGATTATTTCTCCATTAATGGTATTCATAGATAGAAATCTATTCCAAGGACTCTACAGGAAAATGGAGTGGCTGAACGCATGAACATGACTATAATGGAGCACGCAAGGAGCATGAGGTTGCATTCTAGGTTGCCCTTACACATGTGGGTGGAGGCTATCATCACTAATGTATATTTGATTAATAGAGGTCCCTCTACTCTTTTGGGCTATGGTATTATAGAGGAGGCATGGAATGGTAAGAAGGTGAGTCATTATTTTGTCAAGACCTTCAGTTGTGAAGCTTTTTCTCATATAGACTCTAAAAATAGAACCAAGCTAGAAGCTAAATCAAAGAAATGTGTCTTTGTTGGATATGGCATTAATGAATTTGGTTATAGGCTTTGGGATTTTGAAAATCATAAAACTGTAAGAAGCCAGGATGTCATATTCAATGAGAAAGTGTTGTACAAAGATCTGTTGTAGCAACATGAGAAGAAAGAAGATGATTATGTAGTGCTGGATGATACTCCAAAAGCTAATGTTCCAGTCATTTCTCATGATGTGCAACAACCGTAACAACAAATTCCACACACACCAGTGAATGTTAGACAGTCAACAAGGAAAATTAGACCTCCACAAAGATTTTCTCCCTCTTTGTATTCTATTTTTGATGCTGGTGAACCTATAAGTTATGATGAAGCTGTGCGGGTGGATACTAAGATTCAGTGGGAGTCTGTAATGAAAGATGAAATGGACTCTTTGCTGAAGAATAAGACATGGGATTTGTGCAAGTTGCCTACAAGTAAAAGGGCTTTACAGAATAAGTGGGTTTATAGGTTGAAAGAAGAGGAAGGAGGTAAGAAAAGATTTAAGGTTAGGTTAGTTGTAAAAGGATTTGCACAGAAAAAGAGAATTGATTTTGATGAGACATTTTCTCCTGTTGTTAAAATGACTTCTATTCGTACTATTTTAAGTCTTGTGGCTACTGAAGATTTGCATTTAGAGCAGTTTGATGTTAAAAAAACCTTTCTTCATGGTGATTTGGATGAAGAAATATATATGGCTTAGCCATAGGATTTTGAGGTCAAAGGTAAGGAGAACTTAGTATGCAAATTGAAGAGGATTTTATATGGCTTGAAGCAAGCACATCGGCAATGGTATCATAAATTTGATAGTTTTATGCAAGAGCATGGCTATAATAGGTGTCATTCAAATTACTGTGTTTATTTTAAGAGGTTGGATGATGATAGCTACATTATTTTATGTTTATATGTTGATGATATGCTTGTAGCTGGGTCTAACATGGATCATATTAAGGGGCTAAAATTTTAGTTAGCACATGCATTTTCTATGAAGGAATTGGGGGTAGCAAAAAAAATTCTTGGTATGCAGATTTCTAGAGATAAGAAAAATATAACATTGACGCTATCTCAGGCTAATTATGTTGAGAAGGTGTTGCAATGTTTCTCTATGGAGAATGCTAAAGTTGTCAACACACCTTTACCTGGTCATTTGAAGTTGACTAAGGAGATGTGTCCCAAAACACAAGAAGAGGAGGATAAGATGTCCAAGGTACCCTATGCTTTAGTTGTAGGAAGCTTGATGTATGCTATGGTATGCACTAGGCTAGATATTGCACATGTAGTGAGAGTTGTTAGCAAGTATATGAGTCATCCAAGAATTGAGCATTGGAATGCAGTCAAATGGATTCTCAGATATATGAGAGACACATCCAATAAGTGTTTACATTTTGGGGGCTCTACTACTGATTTACAAGGCTATGTTGACTCAGATTTGGCAGGGGATATTGATACCAGGTGGAGTACTACTGGTTATGTCTTTACTATTGGTGGGGCAACCATGAGTTGGGTTTCTAGGTTACAGAAGATTAATGCTCTATCCACTACAGAGGTAGAGTATGTTTTTGCTATAGAGGCAACCAAGGAGGTGATATGGATTTAGTTCTTCTTGGAAGAATTGGGACATCCTCAGAAGGATAATTATTTGTTCACAGATAGTTAAAGTGCCATTCATCTTGCCAAGAATTCAGCTTTGCATTCTAAGACCAAACACATATAGTTGCAGTACCATTTCATTCAGTTAGTTTTGGAGGATGGACAGTTAAAGTTGGACAAGATACATACAAATGACAATCCAACAGATATGTTGACAAAGGTTGTAACAAGGTAGAAGCTGAACTCCTCTTCAGTTTCGGTTGGTCTTCTAGATTGAACATGAATAAAGGAATAGTACAGTCCAGGGTGGTTTGATCTAGTGGGAGCCCCATGTGGTAGTAGTATTGCTACAGGATCAGTCTCCAAGTGGGAGATTGTTGTTTAGTGTGGAGCCTGATCAGTCCCCAAGTGGGAGATTTTTAGATTGTGGTGATTGATCAGGATAGTACTATACACACTCCATAATTCTTTAGGGTTCAAAAATTTTTTTGGGCCCTATTTTATTGGGATTTTGGGCAGACATGTAATTATTAATTATAACCCTAAAATGGCATAAAATAATTGTATACAAGGGTTTAGGGTTAGGTATTTTTTTTCATCATGATGTGATGCAAAATTGCTTCTTGTGGTGGTATTGAGATGTAAGGGATTGCAGATTGTAATTAGGTTGTAATCATTGGATTGTAATAATATTGGACTTGTAGTTTGGTGGACATAGCCCAGGGATTGGGTGAACCACGTTAAATCTTGGTGCCTTGTGTTCATTTCTATGTGATCTATTATTTTTTGTTATTGTTTATATTTGCATGTAGTTTTTATTTCTGTCTGTGGTTTTATCCTAACACTTCCCACATATTAAGCAATGTTCTTACCTTCTATCATCTTCATGTCATCAAGATTTCCTCTCAATATTTATGATTTGGATCTAAGTACATTCTTATCTCCTCAATGGATTGTTGCCAAATTTTTCCACATCTTCTTTGTAGTATTTTAGTCCTTTATGTCATCAAACTCTAAATAGCTTTGGGTAGATGCAATCTCCAACATAGCATTATTGTGTTCTTGTTTATCATTTATCTGATGGGTTATCAAAGGTGCATGTATAGTTACATATTCATTCTCCAAGTAGAGTACTATAGAAACTCCAATTCCAACAATGTACAACTTCATCATACTTTTCCATACATGGAAGTTCTCCTTGTTCAACTTGGGTATCTCCTTCCTATACATCTTGATCTTTAGCTTTAAATCCCTTCAAACTTTTCCCTATAAGTGCCACTATTATTATACCAATTGTTAGAATGCTTTAAAATAACTAAGAGGGGGTGAATTAGTTATCCTTGAGTCCAAATGTACCAACTACTTTTAAACACATCATACAACTTAGATCTAATCTTTTATCCACCTAGTCTGTATAACAATATATCAAGAACATAAAATTGAAATCCATTATCCGAATAATAACAAACTTGAAAAATGTAAAACATTAAATAGTAAACATCTCAAATAACATCCACATAATTAAGATACCAATATTTAATGTGGAAACCCAATTTGAGAAAAAAAATAGCAACATGTCACCAAATTTTCACTCTTCTAAAGTGAGCTCTATTAGGAGCCGACCCTATTAAAGGTTACAATACACATTGTTTTTGAAATATAAAGTGACCAAAACAAGGGGGTCAGCCCTTACAAAATGAGCTAGTAACCAGCACACTACTAGCAAACACCTACAAAAATAACAAGGTGCAACCTAGCCACATAGACAATATCAACCAAAAAGCACTAGCGATAAGGAAGCAAAACCAGCAAAAGTCTAAAATAATCTAACTAAATAATGTTCATGAACGTATAATCAAACACAGTAGCCAAAAACTATAGTACTAAACAAACTATAAAGTTTCAAATAAAAAACTATTGGCTCAAACAGGCCAACCCAAGTCTTAGTAACAGCTGTGAACCAACAACTATATTTTAGTAGAAAACAAACAAAAAACTAGTATCCTTAAATCCCTTAAAAATAGTCAAATTTTTTATTTTCCTTTCTTAGCTAGAAGGACCCAAGCCTAGTCATCAACAAGAAACTTGTATAGGAGCTTATTATCTTCCATGCCCATCCCCGAATCATCCTTCTCCTATGCCAGCAATCGGAGGGTGGTAGCCACTGTATGAGTGACCTTTAGTGAAAATTTAGAGAAAGTATGAAATCCCTCCTCCAAGGTTATAACTCTTTTTTCTAGTGGTGCAATATTTTCATTTTGTTCCTCCTCTTTTTTGTTTCTATCCTTATCAACCTTTCTAGGCCCCTCATTAGTCTTTGTCAATTGATTTTCATCCTACGAAACTTGAGGGTTAGTAAAAACATTACATTTTTCTTTAACCAGGGAGGAAATTGTGATGGGGGAAGTGTCTAGTTTGTTACTATATTCACAAAAAGTAATGGTTTGAAGGGTGAATTTGGCCAATACATGAGTCTTGGTGGTAATATCTTTACCAGCTAACACCAAGGTATTATGAGTATATGCTTGGGAATTATCCGTCGAGTTTTCACTTTTCTCATTTTTTTCCTTCCTCATCATCTCTCTTGGAGTCAGAGAGATTTTCCTACTCCAACTCCCTTTCCTTGCTCTCAGAACTCTCCTCTTCCTCCTCTTCCAACCTATATCTTTTGGACTTCTACTTGTACCTAGCTTGGGATTTAGCCAGCCTTCCCAACCTTTTCCTACCCTTACCCCCTCCCTCCTCTCCTGACTCCTCAATTTCCACCTCTATAGGTTTTTCAACCTTAATTTTTTTACAAACTTTTTTTCTATAGCCAACTCTAGTTTTTTCTTTTTCTTAATATCTCTACTAGGGGAGGGGCGCGGGGTGTAGATTTTGATACCTATGTTGGTACTCAGGGGCGGGGGGAATTCTTGTTTTGGCACTAGTTATCAACCACTCTAACCCTAGGGGGACAAAGGGAAAGGTGGAATTGATAGAGCCTAAAAATTAGGCCTCTTCTTTTTTCCCTAACATCATTAACCATAGCCTCTAGAGAATGTAAGAGAAAAAATGAAATAGAAATGAAATCCCTTTTTCTAAAATGATTGAGTAGTGGAAAGTGATAGTAGTAGTAAAATCCAAAATTTCCTTCAAGTGAAAGGTATTTCATAATCACCAAGAAGACATTGTCCCATGGAGCCAAAAGCTTGTCCCTTTTGAATCCTGCCCTATACCTCACTAGTTCTTCATTCTCCTCAAAAAAGTTGATCATACTAGCCTCGTCAACAGTTTTAGTGACCTTTTGCCATTCCCCCCCCCCTCATGGACAAACCAATAGTCATTGCAATAACCTCCTCATTAACTTGGAATGTAATGCCATTTACTATGACCCTGCACTCATTCCAACAATTCACAAATTGGAGTACACAATTTTTGTCATATCCTGCAATCGCCTGCATAAAGGAAAGAAATCCCTCCTGCTTCAATAGGAACCAGGTTACCATTCTATCTTTAAAATTTTCAATCTTTGATGGTTCCAATCTATTCAAATCTCCACCCATCTCCTCCTCACTAATTTTTGACCCTCCAACCTTAGCAATTCGCATTTGAATTTCCTGTTGTCACTTAGGTTTGCACCCTTGTCCAAGGCCTATGCGCGAGGACAACCTAGTGAAACATGGAAACAACCTCCAAGCTATGGGACTTGAACTACGAGGTTGAGTCTCCAGAGAAGGCCAGCTTCCTCTTACTGTCAGGGTGCACCTATCTATTCTCAGAAGGGAAAGGGAGAAAGAGAGCGTTAAAGAAAATCTACCTAGTCTAATCTAAGGCAGTGATGCACCAAAACAGAGTGTTCAGACTCATTCCTGCCCATATATACACTACAAAACCAGGGTAACATACAAAAGTCATAGACATCCAGACTTATATCGATCAATACTCACATACAGATCAGAGGACCAACTGAAAGACACCAGGAAAAGGGGATTTCACTTGTAAATTATCCAATAGGCCAAAGATAGACACAGTATGCAGATCACTGATCTCAACAATACACCAATGGGAGGAAAAATGATGCTCATGCACACTGATGGCTGAAAGAGATGATACAGGGTATTACATGGCTTAGAGGCAAAGGGATTTTACACTGCAAGTCTGCAAGCAGTAGCAGAGAAAATCAGGAAGAGTCGACCCCTAGAAAAGAATTGCCAAATTGCCTTTATAGTTTAGGCATAACTGGGATTTTGCTTCTACATTTACTGCTCAACCACTGGCATTAATCCCCATACTGAAAATCTGATCAAAGATCATACTTGAGCATGGTGCAGGTACAAGACAATCTGATATTCCTCTGAAAGAGAACCTCGAGAAGATAGAAATGGCACCATGAAAATCTCTTTGACCAAGTAGATGGATCGACAATGAGTGGAAAGTCCCTTCGTTACTTTAGCATTCATTCTGGAGTGGGTGGCATTGATCACAGAATCAGATTGTGGAAAAAATCATGAATTTTTTTATCATTCTGAGTCGTGAGACAGCAAGGTCAAATGGGTCAATCAAGTTCCAACAACCAACTGGGCCACGCGGGCCAATCACTCCTCATTACTTTGCCACCTACGATCATCTTAATGCGTTTGACCATCATTTACTTGACTGGGCGCTATGTCGCTATGGAGGACTTACCCTAAAATTCCATTAGCGCCATAGCGCCCAGTGGTTAGATTTTAATTTATTAACCACGCCAATCCCAAACTGTCATGTTTAACTGTGAAGTCTCCAACCTTAACCACAACACAAACTGCCAGCCATCCCCTGATCTATTAATACTTTTTGTGCCTCCTTTCTGGGCCCACGAGGACACACGTCCTCCAATCGCTATGCCGCCATCATAAACAACTCGCAACTTCCTCATAGCATGATGGCACCTATCATGGACTTCCCTTTGATCGTGTGGCCTGTGTTTGATGTACTATCCTTAAGAACGTGGTGGGTTCCCTGGGCGCTATGTCGTTATGGCATTTTTTGTGCAACTTCTTGATAGCGACATAATGCCCACCATTGATTCAGTCTCATCTGACGATCAGAGACCTCGCCGTACTCTGCACATTCTTCCTTGGGACCTCTGAACTCATGATCCACTTGACAACCTGACCTGACGTGGCACCTAGGTGCTATGTCGCTATGCAAGAATCGAGGGGAACTTCTCATAGCGCCCACTATGAATTTCTCTTGTTTGATGCAGATGTGGCTCTAAGGTGTACTGAAAACTTTCCAGCTGCGCTAACCGTGATGAAGCATAACCATCTGGGTTGCTACCTTTCTCGGCCCGTGAAACAATGCTGGTGTTGACTGTGCTAGCCACGTTGAAGATCCAGTGCCATCTCATGCCTGCATTCTGACCCAGCACACGTGGCTGTTTCTAATTCGCTGTGGACCCTCTTTCCCGCGACTAGGCCCATCTGAATCAGTGCCACCTTAGTGATGCATCCTGCGAGACCTGACCCCACTGACACACGTCAATTGGGCGTGATGTTGCCATGGTAAAAATCTTGCAGCTTTACTAAGGTGACATGGTGCCTACCGTTGATCTTTTCTCATCTAATGGTCACAAATCTGACTTCTCGCGACCTTCCTTTTCTCGTGATTTGTCGGGCCCACGAATACGTGGCATTTTTCTGTTGGTTTTTTGGTCATCCAACCCTAACTGCTTCTGGCAGCATGAAATGCAGCCCTGCTAGGACATGTGGCACACGAGCGCTATGTCGCTGATGCTAAAGTTCGAGTAGTTCTCGATGGCGAGATAGCGCCAGCCATAGATCTTTGCAGATCTGATGATCAGAGCGACGTCGTACTTCACTCGCCATCCCTTCTGAAAACTACTGGGCCCGCGGTACACCGTGTTTTGACACATACACATGGCATCATCTGATTGGTTCGATGAACACCAACTGGCAAACCCGAGACTTGATCCACAGAATGGCCATGTGGCGGATGGGTGCTATGTCACCATGATAAAATTTGTGCATCTCCGCTATAGCGAGATGGTGCCATCCGTTGATGCAATCCAATCTGACGATAGAGATTATAACTTTGACTGTGCTAACCGTACTAACAGAGACTCCAGCCTGGTTACACACGACTACTTCTAATTTGTCACCGCGACGCTGGGCTGACAAACTGTACATGCAGAGTACCGTTGGGACCCACCTGTCTGGTCATTCTTCGCCGTGATGAACTTTTCCATTTGGGTGCTATGTCACCATCGAAAAATGCGTTGGTTTTCCGTTGGCACCATGGTGCCTCGCCGGTCTTTGGAACTCCCAGCCCGTGAAAACCCGTTGCCCACCGACGTGAGACTTCTAATCTGCCGAATGCCGAACCCACCCTTGCAACGTATCGCTAGGGCATCATCGCGCTATCGTAAAATATGTGCACTTTCTTTATAACGTGATGGCGCTTACCGTCAATCTGCCTAGATCTGACGGTAAGAAAACTCGCGGGTCGGGGCATTAAAGTAATAATTTTTTAGGCTAATCGTTGAACAAGCCGCGGATTTGAATTTAAATCTTTGGCGGTAAAACCAGAGGTAACATTTCCTTATCGTCAAGATTCTTGTAAATATTAATCACCAATATCACAACAATTCCATGATTAACACCAACAAGGGTTTTAATTGTCTCCCAAACTAATTTTTGGGTTGCTTTATAATCCAATCAAAATTATGATGGGATTCACACGTACTTACCATTATTATTCTCACATCCCTAAATGTATTGACAATCTTGGTATTGAATGTTTTCATACTTTTGAAAAAGAAGTAATTCAAATTTTGCCTTGTGTTACCATAATGACAAAATAACTGCGACCTCAAATCGCCTCTATTTATTATCCAATCGGTATGGTACTATCTTATCAACTTCCCCTTAAACTTTCCATTAAATTTAGCACATTTCATCTTCCTAGGTTTAATATTGTCGAAATTGGCACTAACCTTTATTTGCCAAATCATGCTTAACTTTTGCTCCCCTCCTTTTCCTTGATGATCAAGGCCTTCATTTCCTCCTTTAATTTTTCTAAGTTTCTCTAGTATGTCAATTTCCTTAATTCAAATCCCATGGAAACAGTAGCATCTGCCACCATATTTCCTTCTCTGTAAATATGTTGTAATTGGACTTTCTCCATCCCATCTAAAATATGTCTTATATCCATGATAACAATTTAGGATATTCCAGCCAGGTTTAGAAACTCCCTTCACCAAATCAATGATTAATTTGGAATCCCCTTCTATGGTTATTTCCTTTATCTATATTTCCCTTATAAATTGTAAGCCCTAGACATTACTTCCTCCTCCAACATTTGCAAAAGATACTAGCAACACATCTTCATTTCTATCTCTCAACACACCACCCACTGCTCCTATACCCCCTTTTGCAACACCATCAAAATTTATTTTGAGCTGTGTTAAGGTTGGTGGTTCCCATTTTGTTTTCTATCTATTTAAGACCTTGGAGTTATCAAAATGATTGAAACCCTCCTGGATACCCCATCTCTCTACTATTTGTGTTTCTTTTCCACCTGGTTCTTCCTTTGGTAGCTTGCATTTAGCAGTCATTATATTTTCCTTTAGCAATTTTTGCATGATTCACATGACAACCTCCTCTGGTTTTTCCTCCTTCCAAAATATTCTATTGTTTCTTTCTTTCCAAATGTGCCAACAAATATAGGGTGGAACACTTTTCCATTGAAGTATTAGTTTAAGGTGATAAAAGGAACAATCCTAGTTTTCCACAAATTAACTTAAGTTATCCTTCAACACCCAACATAATCCCAATTTCTCCCAAAAGACTCCCATATCTTTAAAGTATATGGGAATTTTAGAAATAGGTAGGAGATATTCTCCTCTTCTCCTTTGCAAAGATAACATCTATTTGGTACAATAAAACCCCTTTTTTCAGACTGTCCAATGTTAGAATTGTGCCATGCTGAACAGTCCACCAAAAAGAATACAATTTTGAGGAGGACATTTCTTATCCAAATTTTACACCATATTAGGGGGTACAAGTCTTTACTCCATAGATGTTTGTAAGCAAAATTTACTATAAAGCTACCAGTAGGAGTTAAGTCCAATAGCACTTTATCCTCTTGAATTAGAATTGGGATTCTTTGTGCTTTCATTATTTCTTCAAGTTCTTTAAGGAGTTGAATATCCTCCTAAGAATACGTATCATTTGAAAATTTCTTCCACCTTCTTCCCTGGTCAATATAATCCACCACGCGTAGTCTTATCACCTCCTTCAACTTCTCCATTAGTCTTCTAAATTTGTTGTAAACTAGCAGTTTCCCTCCCATTCCCACTATCTTCCTAGAACCTTATTTTGTGCCCATCACCCAAGATCCATCTTACCCCTTCCCTTACCAACCACCAACTCTTAATAATATTCATCCAAAATTTGGAACCTCCTAGAAGATCATTATTAAATAGATTATGGGAGAATAGGGAGTTTGAAACATATCTAGCTTTCATGATACTGCTTCAATCAATATTTCCTTCTCCCAGTCTCTATACAACTTTTGCAATGAGATCATTATTCAGATCTCAAAGTCTTCTAACTCCCAATCCCCCCTTTTCCTTCAATTTACAAACCTCCTCCCAACTAACCAGGTTTAATTTATTCTTATTTTCCATTCCCGACCATAGAAAGTTCCTTTGTATTTTCTCTATTTTGTTAGCCATGTTCTGATTAATCTTAAAAAGGGACAAAAAATAGATTGGAATGCCTTGGAGGGCTGCAAAGAGTAACTAAAATTTACCAGCATTACTTAAAATCTTCCCTTTCCATGCTGCCAGCTTCCTTTGGGTTCTTTCCACAATAGTGTTCCAAATTTCATTAATCACCTCCCTAGTGGTTAATGGTAGTCCTAGATATGTGTCCAGGAGATTGGCTGACTGATAACCTAATATGTTCCTTATCCTCCTTTGCATAATAGCCTCAGTATTGAAGAAACAAAGCTTACTCTTAGAGTAATTTATTTGCTTCCCTGAGCTTTCTTCATGATTTATAAGTATACTTTTCCAAGCCTTAGCTTCCATAATAGAGGATTTAGCAAAAAAAAATGTGTCATCCACAAATTTCTATAACACATCAGTATCAATAGTAGTTGTAGGTTTTATTCCTTTCACACATCCTATATTAACCAATTTAGAAAATGATCTCCCCAACACCTCTACCACCATAATAAAAAGATAAGGAGACAATGGATCACCCTGTCTTAGTCCTCTTTCTATAATAAAATTACCCCAAGGAGATCCATTTAGAAGGACAACATACTGAACCATCCCTACCATCATCTTAATAAGGTTTATAACTCTATCATTAAACCCCACTCTTCTAAGAACATTATAAAGGAAATCCCACTTTACCTTATTATATGTCTTAGATATATTGAACTTGAAAGCATCTAGAATTTGTCTACCTAGCACAAACCCCTTCTGTGGTGTTCCTATAATACTTTCTAGGAAAGGCTTAATTCTATTCACTAACACTTTTGTAAATATCTTATACATTGTGTTACAGAGGCTTATCAGTCTAAAATCTAGTAGACTTATTGGTGTCGGGGTCTAGGGAACCAAGGCAATAAAGGTTTTATTTATCCTTTTTAGCATCTTCCCTATTTTAAAGAAATCTTTGGTAGCCCATATCAGTTCACTTTTAATGACCTCCTAAAAATGTTGGAAAAATGTAGGAGGGAAGCCATCTAAACCTAGGGCCTTATAGGCTTTCATTGAGAACATAGTCCTTTTCACTTCCTCTTCCATGATGTTACCTAAAATGTAATTATTTTCCACATCTCCGAGCACCTATGGGATTGTACTTATCAAACTTCTTCTGATTACCTAATTTCCTATATTGTTATCCTTCTCATAGGCCTTGCATAAATATTCTACCACATGTCTCCCCATATTCTCTTGATCCTTATATTCTCTTCCCCCTTCTCCTTCCAAACTATTAATCATGTTTCTTCTTTTATGATTGGAAGCAAACCTATGAAGGAAAGTAGTGTTCTTGTCTCCCTCAATTAGCCATTTAACCCTCAATCTTTGCTTCCAATAAATTTCCTCCCTTAAAATGATGTCCTTCAATTTTTTTCTATATTCTTCCTCTTCTTAAGTAACATCATCCAAATTATTACCCCCCGTAATCTCTCTTTGCAGCTTTTTAAGTTTTTCTTCCACTTCCCCTTTAATTTTGAACAAATCACCAAAGGAACTCTTGGCCCAACCCTTAACATTCCTCCTAATGTTATCTAACTTCTGTGTTAGTCTATTCATAGCAGTACCATCTATTTTTATATTCCACATTCTTGGATACGATCTTTGAATTGTGGATGGGATTGCCACATAATTCCATATCTGAAAGGTTTTGTTCCTCCTCTTAAACCATCCTTGCAATGAAACATTAGAGGGGAGTGATTAAAGATAGTTCTTGTGAGATTCTCCAGAAGAGAATTACCCAATCAGTCTTGATTACTTGAAACCATTAATCTATCCAGTCTTACTTGGATTAGATCTCTTCCTTTTCTATTATTAGTCCACGTGAATGGATTCCCTCTTAAATCAACATCAATAAAATCCATTTTACCCATAAAATCATGAAGATCTTGCAAGCTTTTAGGGTTGTCTCTATTTCCCCCTAATTTTTTTGAGTGATAGAGGGGGGTATTAAAATCTCCCATACACATTAACTATTCATCTTTCATTGTATTTATAATCCTTTCCAGCTTTCCATAGGTTTCCTTCCTCTCTACCTTGTTATTAGAAGCATAAATGTTAATAAACCCCCATTTTTTATTGTTAGTTTAGAACTCCATTATTATAAAAAATTGTTCATTCCATATCTTAGCCCCAATTATAGAGCATAGGTTCCACACGATTACAATACCCCCTAAGGTTCACTCAACATCCATATGTACAAAGGTAGCTCCCAGCTAGACATGACTAACTAGTCTAACAAAATTAGCACTAGACATTTTTGTTTCTTGAATTAACACAGAATCAACCTTTTCTTGAAATATATATTGCTTTAGAGCATATTGCTTTTGGGGGTTATTTAACCCCCTTAGGTTCTGAAAGAGAAATTTCATTTCTTACCTCTTGTTATATTCTCCAGTGTAAGCTTCTTACCAATGGCCAAACCCCTTGCTACTTGTTTTTGTCCTGGTTGATTTAGTAGATGGTCTTCCCACTGTCCTACAAGTTCCTACATTTGGTTTCTTCCCCCCCTCTTTCTTCCTATTTTGCACTTCCCATTCCCCATTCTCACCCTCTTGCAGTGAGATGGGACTTAAATCCTTTTCAAATTTCTCCAAACTTTCCACTACTCTAGTAGTGATCTCCATTGGGGAGGCCTTTATCACTCTTAGAGGAGTACACACCTATTCTTGGGTTCCATAGTCTATCTCAATATGTTCTTGTAAGCACATATCACCCAAACTTGTTGGCAAACTAGGAAGGGAGTGGTATGCCACCATTTCACCCTCTTCCATTATTTCTCCTTCCTTAAGCCCCCTCAGTGGTGAACTTATTAATTCCTCTATCTCACGTCTAAATTGGTACTCTTCCATTTTCCTATTCTCCTCTAGAGCTTCCCTTGCTTCAGGCACACTCTACCCCTCGACTCTCTTAACCAAGGTATCATGAGTCATGTTATCCTCTATATTTTGGACATCAACACCCCTCCCAATCTTGGGGCATTCGAAGGTTTCCCAACAATCTCTTTAACTATTCTAGGGGATCTAACCTTTTGTTTCTCTTTTTGCATTTGGATTTTATAGTTAATAATAAGATGTCCAAATTGCCCACATTTCTAAAAGAAAAGCCCAACGTTCTCATAATCTATGGATTGGTACTTCTCTCCATACTTAGTTTTTAAGGTAACTATAGTTGGAAGAGCTTGATTCAATGCCACATTCACATAGAATCTGGCATACACCAGCCTAGATTTTTGCATTATCACCTTACCCACAATTACAAAGTGACCAAAGGAATTTCCTATCCACCTTAGTATCTTCTCATCCCAAAATTCAAGTGGTAATCAAGGTAGCCTTACCGAGATAGGAGCTAGCTTATCGAGTTCCACACTAGCATGAAATCCTAGGTGCCACCTTGTTAATGCAAGACAATGCTTCCCATAATACTAGGTTCTCGAGAGTATAAAATTGAAATCCTCCTCTATAGAGAATTTAAAATAGAAAAGGCCACTCAGCATAGTAGAGATATCAACACTACCCATTATCTTCCATTTTTGGCTAGCCCACTTATGCACCATCTCTATCATGGGTCTAAAGGCCACAAATCTTCCAACCAAACAAAATTTTAAACCAAAGGTAACATGGTTCACCCAATCATTTAAGAGGGAGATCACTAGCCCATTGGTATTATGAGCTATCTTGGGTTCCTCCTTAGAAATATTAACCACTTAGGATCCCACAAGAGCATTCCTCCAACCTCCCATGGTCTCATTTGTCATCTTCTAACCACTTACCATGGAGCAGCCTGCTAAGACCCCATTTTCCAAAAGAGTAGGGTCAAAAAGATTCCTTCCCATCTCCTACATGGACCCACACCCATCAATCATGACCTCCAAATTTATGTGCAAGGTCAACACCATCTACAGATTAGGGTAGGGTGGAGGGTCTTAAGGCTTAGGGCCCACCATGGAAAAACTCAAATTCAAACTTCAAAAGAGTGGAAACTTGTATGGTGGGCTTAAGGGCACAAAATAATTGATCCTAATTGATATCATTTGTTACTTCTACAATATACATTGTTAGGTGTGACTCTATTAAAGAATTTAATCACCCCATTAGGAGTTGTCTTGTTAGAGGACTTAAGAATATTCCATTAGAATGTCATCTTGATTAAAGGATTTAAAAATGACTATTAGGTCAACCTTGATTAAAAGATTTCAATTCATACAATGGTTATAAAGTAACACTATGTTGATCTGAATAATTACAACTCACTATTCAAATATAGATCATAATTTAGTTCAACAACTAACTCATTGAATGGCCTCCATTATCATCTCCATCACTTATTTGCTTGGCAACCCTTTATGCAATCACTCTTCTCCTCAAAACTTCACTATTCAACCTTCTACTCAAGTTCACCAATAAATAGAATCAACAACTACTCCAACCTTACTAGGTTAGCCCTTATGCCTCCTTAAATAGGTAGCTTGATCTTTTGCTACTTAAACACCACTTTTGATCTTAGAGTTATGTTAGATTTATCAAATCCTTCCATCATTTCATTTCCTCCTTCTCCTTCTAGAAACTTCTCAAAACTTATCTTTGAATCCATGCTTAGAAATGATCAAACAAAATTTCCCTTGCATTAAATATTCCATCTCATCAATTCGTGTCTTCAATACGCTTTATATATTTCAATAATTCACCTATGTCAACTAGGAATCTCAATTCCTTCACAAACTTTAAAATGTCATCACTTTGCCAACACTATGTTCCTTAGCCTTGGTCATCACTAACTATTCTCACTCATCTTACAATTTCTTCTCTCAGTCCTTTTATTGGCACTCGATCCAACTTTTCTATACTCTATCTTTTACTGATGCTCAGTTGACATTGTATTTTCTCAGCTTCTATTGTACACTTGGTCGACACTAGCATAACTCAACTTCAACTATAAGTTCCTTAATATTTTTCTTTGAAGCTTACTTAAGCCCAAATATTTTTTCTTTATTGATCATCTCTTCTAGGCTTCAATACAACTATCTTCTCCACTTAGTGTCATGATTAAATAACACATTGTCATGTCAAAGTCCAATTGATCAAGTGCCCATTGTAACTCCTCATAACTCAACATTTCCACTAGGTTCTCTTATTATCCATTCTTCTCAAATAATCTTCATTAGTCATCTTGATATGGTACTCTACTCAGGTAGAAACTATCTCACCAATATTGTTTGGCATAGATGATAACATAACAATTGTGCCAATCGTAGTTTCCAACATTTAGCAACATAATTATAGGCAATTCTAGAGTTTTTAGCATCATATCTAGAGTATATTTATGTGTTTATCTTGTTAGATCACTCATCTATATAGATCTCATATAGGTTTATCAAATCTTCAAAGTATCAACATAGATCTATGCAATAGCTTAATCTCATTCTAGGACTACTAGTAAGATGATCTGACAACAATTTTGGCAGCTATAGTTAAGGGGACATAGGACATTCTTGAATTGTTGATTTGGTATTTTTTTCTTAGGTCTACTTTAGATTTTCTATCGTTATCTAACACTTCACATTAAAGTCTCATGAATACACATTTCCTCATGTAAAGTTGAAACACTATCTTTTTTAGTATCATCCAATGCTACATAATCATTTTCTTTCTTCACATGTTGTTGCAATAGATATTTATACAATAATTGCTCATTGAATATGAAATCCCTTCTTCTTACAATTTTATGGTTTTGAAAATCCTAAATCCTATAACAAAATTCATCAATAAAACACATTTCTTTGATTTAGCTTCTTGCTTAGTTCTATTTTTAGAATCTATATGTACAAATGCTTGACAACCAAATGTTCTAAGAAAAGAATAGCTCACCTTCTTACCAATCCATGCTTCTTCTAGATTACTGCAACCCAAAGGAGTAGAGGGACCTCTATTGATAAAAAATACAATAGCATTAATAACCTTCAACCAAATGTTTAAGGGTATCCCAACATGCAACCTCATGCTCCTTACAAGATCTAATATTGTCTTGTTCATGCATTCATCCACTCCATTTTCTTGAGGAGTCCTTGGAATAGTTTTTGCCCTGTGAATACCATTAGTGAAACAATAATCTTCAAATTCATTGTTGTAATATTCACTACAATTATTAGATCTAAGATGTTTTAGCCTTTTACTAGTTTCATTTTTAACTAAGCATTTCCATTTCTATAAGTTTCAAATACATCATATTTATGTCTAAGGAAATAAACCCATACTTTTTTAGTTACATCATCAATGGATGTATCCTAATAATGAGAGCCACTAAGGGAAGATACCTGAGATGGTCCCCATATATCTATATGCACAAGCTCTAATTTGTCATTATCTTTTCCTTCCCACTCTTCACAAAACTAACTCTCTTTTGTTTTCCATACACATAAATTTCATAGAAATCCATATTGACACATTTTCAACTTGGTAAAAATTTATTTGAATGAAGTAATTTCATACCTTTCTCACTCATGTGATCAATTTTGTTGTTTCATGGTGTTATTTTAGAACATGAAGTAATTTCATACCTTTCTCACTCATTTGATCAAGTTTTTTGTTTCATGGTGTTATTTTAGAACATACAACAATAGTTTGTTCTCCTTGCTCAACTACAACAACTGTTCCTAAACATTTTTTGTTCTTTAAAATAATTAAAGTAGGAGCAATATGACCTATATGAAGACATAAGGAGCCTATTTTCACACCTTTTTCTACTACAAGGGAACTTTTTGAAACCTTCCAATTTTTATGATTAAAGGTAACTGTGCAACCCTCATCACCCAGTTGCCCTATTGAAATTAAATTCCTACTCAGCCTTGGAACATGTCTTACCTCTTGTAGTAGCCAATGACTCCATTTGTGCAACTTAATCTTAATTTTCCCCTTTCTAACAATTTGACAGGTTGTTTACCCCCCAAATAAACAAGCCCAAAGTCCCCTTGGACATAATCGATAAAATAACCTCTATGGGGAGTAGCATTAAACAAAACCCCTAAATCTAAAACCCATGAATCATCAACACTTTCTAAAGAAAGAAGAAAAACATCTTCTTTGGGTTTATTACTTACCGTATTTTCCTCCTTGTTCCCTTCTTGTTTACCTCCTTCATTGTTCTTTTGAGACCAATAATATTTCTTCTTATGCCCTAGTTTCCCATAGTAGCAAAAATCTCTTGGTCCTCTTCATTGAGACCTCTTCATCTTTGTTTTTTCTCTTAATTTCTCACATTTTTGAAAATTGTTTCCTCTCTCATTCATTATGTCTCTTCTTTGTGTATTCAAAACACTTCTTGATGTAGATCCACCTGAGATTTTTCTATGAGTTTCCTTACTTAGAATAACACCAATCACATCATCAAATTTTAGGGTATTAGACCAAGATACATAATTACTCACAACTATAGATTTAAAGCAAAGAACACAAAATCAAGAGAGCCCTAATTACTTCATCAAAATTAACATTTACAGAAGATAATTGACTTGTAACTATATTAAAATTATTTAAATGATTTGCAATAGATCCACCTTCTACAATATTCACATTAAATAAATACTTCATGAGAAATACCTTGTTTGAAGCAAAGGACTTTTCATATAGCATTTTTAGGGTTTACATTTACTCTTCAATTGTCTTTGATTTTTTAATATTAAATGTCACCCATTACACTAGGCATAAATAAATACTTCCAAGTGCCTTTCTATATAAAATATCTCAATCCTCATCTATCATAGCAATCAGTTTCTTTGATTTTCTTTACAATAGCAACCATAAATTCTTCTAATAAAGATAAAACTCCATTTGCATTTTTTATAACTAAAATATTTTCCCATTAAACTTCTCAACCTTCATCTTACCCTCATTTACCATTTCTCCTACTCAAACATGAGACTCCCACTCAACCATGAGGCCTTCTTATAGAGGATAGCTAAAAAAACATTGCTCTGATACCACTTGTTAGAATTAACAAGATAGAAATAAAAATTATGTGAAAATATAACCAATATAAGAAAATAACAAATTACATAGAAGAGAACACAAGAAACAAATATTTAACATGCTTCACCCAATCCCTGGGCTACATCCACCAAAAAATGAGTCAAGAAGCTACAATCTCATCATACAATATGGAATCCCTAACCCTAAGCCATTTATACAAGATTTTTTTTCCTTAAAAAAATTAGGCTATAATAATTCATCCAATGGCAAAAAATAGTAGTCGAGGCCTTTTAAAATGATAAATTTGGTCGAGCTTCTAGGGGCACTACCCCTTAAAAATTTTGCTGGGGCATTTCCCATAGACCTCAACCTATACTATAATAGGGAGTGCACTTGGGGATTTTCCCCAAGACCCTATAATGGGTGCTGCCCCTTGATTCCATCTTTGAGGAATTGTCCTCAAACCCTCATAGTAAAATCTAGGGGGAATCTATGTCAAATAAAGTGGGAATGCATTAATTTTTGAGTCTTATTATGCACCACATCACAACAAAATCAGAATTCCTTAATGGTTACATAGATGAGGAATTTTTATTTGGAAGAACCTATTGGTTATGAAATTCTAGAAAAAGAACACTAGTGTACAAATTGAAGAAAGCCCTTTATGCATTGAAGTAAGCTCATATTGCCCGGTATGCTAGAATTGATAGATATATCATGAAGAGATGATTTAACAAAAGCTACTCACCATCTACCTTGTATTTCTAGTGATTGATAATGATATTCACATAGTTTTCCTATATGTTGATGATCTTATTTACATAGGAAATAGAAAATCTCTCATGAAGAAGTTTCAAGCAGAGATGAAGCAAAAATTTGAAATATTAGATCTAGGACTTATGTGCTATATGGAAGTACAACAATCATCAAAAGGTATATTTGTTTCCCAAAATAAGTATTTTTTTGATTAATTGAATAATTTTTTAATGGTGGTATGAAAAGAATTTGCAACCCTATAGCACTTGGTGAAAAATTAACCAAGGAAGATGTCAATCCCAATGTTGATGCAGTTCAATATAGAAGTGTGGTTAATAATTTTATGTACGTACCCAACTATTAGCCTTAATATTATGCATGTTGTGAGCCTCATTTCTCAATTCATGCAAGATCCACATAAGTCCCATTGGTGGGTTTCTAAGAGAATATTGAGGTATGTGAGTAGTACACCAAACTTTGGTATTGAGTATTCTCCAACTGATAAGTTTGAGCTAATTAGTTATAGAAATTTAGATTGGGTCAATTTAGTGGATGATATAAAATCAACATGTAATTAGGTTTCTTCATTTGGTTTTGGTGTTGCATCTTGGAGTAGTAACAAATAGGAAATGGTGTCTTTTTCTTCTATAGGAGAAGAATACATGGAAGACTCCTTGGCAAGTTCTCATGTAGTGTGGATTAGAAGGATATTGATATATCTTACATGTGATTCTAGAGAATTTGACCACTATCTATTGTGATAATAACAAAACTATTGCCATGAAAAAGAATCTAGTATTTCATGCAAGAGTGAAGAACATAGAGATCCTACATCACTACATTCATGACTTGGTTCAAAATAGACAAGTGGAGTTACAATTTTGTCCCTCATATAAACAAGTTGTGAACATATTTACCAAGGCACTCCCCAAATTTTTTTTTGAACCTTTACACATCATTTAGGTCTCACATCCATTCAACATTCAAGGGAATATTGAAGATATACTTGATGTGTTGGAGCTAAGTTTGATTATTTTTAAAAATATTTTTATTTTATTTTTCTAATTATGCTTTGTAAGCATTGGTATATGTAGTGAAGTAATTTGTTTTAGTTTTTCTCTCTTTTTAGTATAGTTTATAATAGTTCTTATATTATTTGTTTAGTTTTTAAAGCTTTATTTTATGTAATTTATTGTTGAGAACACAATCTCGTTATATTGGGACTGTGTAATTATTCTTTGAAGTTTTAATATCAAGATTGTAGTTCTAGAATTTAATTACAATCTTATTTAAATTTTATATTTTTCACTTATAATCTTTCAGGAAAACCCTATTTAATAAAAATCCCAAAATATTTGAATAAATAAGAAGCATTATAATCTAGATAAATATTATAAATTTCATTCATATTCCTTGGTACATGAATGTAAGGGTGAACGGGGGTTGAAACGACATCATCAACATTTCCTCACTATCATTACTAGTGGAATGCATGAAAATGTTATTACCTATAGAATTTCCTTTCATGTTGATTAGAATTTGTAATCCAATCTACTTTATAGAGTGGAGGACCTTGTCCTCTTTATTATTCTAATGAGGTTCTTGTTGAAGATTGAACCAAGCCATTCCCTTGGGGATAGTAATTCAAGGAACTGCTCAAATATATTCCATGTTCAAAAACCCAAGGGCATATATGAGTTCCAAGAAAAGACTTAGCATTATCAGATATGATTATTGAAGGAACACCAAATCTGGTAACTATTCCATCGAGGAACTCAACTCCTAAAGCCTTATATATGTCCTCATCTCCAATGCTTTTGAACTAATAATGAATATAACTTAAAAAATACTCTATATGAAGCACATTCAATGGGATTTGTGAAAATTTTCCTAATGGATTATCCACTAAAGAAACAAATGGGTCTTTCTTGAACTTATACCTTGTCCTATCGCTTACATCATAAACTGTCTGACTTGCCATAATTCTTAACTATATACACTAGAAATTTAATTCAAGCTTTGTAACATTCTCTGGTTTCACATAATCAAAATGAAAAAATATAAGGGGATGACCTTTAAGTTAAGCACACAATAGGAAGGGAAAACTATACTAAAAAAACAAGAAACAAAACAAGGAACACAATAGAGAAGGAAACCTACCTAGATGAACTCTAACTACAGGTGTTACCTACTCTCAATTATGGATTTGATATAGCTTCAGGTCCTGGCCATTATAGTATTTGATATAGCTTAAGCTTAGGATGGAATAGGAATAATGATTCAAGGTATACAAAGTGTTCAACATGGTTTAGTTTAGTGACTCATACATTGTATCAGTTAAGTCTATGACATGCACTTCTTCTAGATTATCTAGAGAGCTAGAGGCATAGAATTACTTGCTAAACTCATCTTAAATCTCTTCTAGGAAGAAGTCTAGAAATAAAGTCTAGAACTCAAATCTATCATTATGTTCATCATTAGTCTGTGGTGAGGATTTATGTGCTTGTTCCATGTTTTCTTTTGAACTAATCTATGGAGTGGAATATTGTGTTGTGAAAGCACTTTGTGTAGGAATGTGAAAAAAATCACATTCTTTATATTGAACAGACTCTTTGGATAATCAGTCAAATTCCCACTTGGTAGAATTTTCATCATCTTTGTCATTAGTGTTGTCTGTGCATTAGTCTCTTCTATGATGTAGATCAAAGAAGGACAAGTTCAAACTCTTTGGACTAAATTATTTGACATCCTTTTATTTTGGCACCCATACTAGAGTAGAGCAAGAAGATCTCTACATATAGAGCGAGATTTATAATAGGGTGTGGAATTGTCATTTTCTTGTTTTGAATAGCTCAACCCTATTTTTAACTTGTTGAATCTGAAATGTGTTGATAGTGGTTCCACAATACCTTTTCCTTTTCCCAAGGGACCTTCTCCTAGATAACCCATTCTCTTCATTAGATCATAACCCTTACCAAAAGGGTGTGGTGAGATATCAATATTTTGTATATTTTTTCTTTCTTCCTCTAGAGTGCTTGGAGATATGCCACTTTCTTTAACAAAATGTCCTTGATAAGTGTTCTTTGTGTTTGACCTACCATGAGATTTAGGGGATAATGGTGGGTCAAATAATGAAATTGAATATTCACCCATCCTCTTATGCTATATTTTTCAATTCCTATCAAATTCTTTCATTAAATAATCCATTTTTTCATAATGGGTTATGTTAGAGTCTTTGGGTGGTTGTGGAACAATCTACTTTCTCTTTACCCTTAGTCGATGTGGATAAGTAATTATTATCTCGACTAGTGGAGCATGAAGTATCTATTGATGTAGATAAACTAATGTCATTTGTCAGGATGTTGGTTTCTTCCCTATTATGAGGAACAAGGGAGTTATAATATTGAGTATAATTTTGATCCCTAAGTATGGTCATCTCTTGACCCATGTATGGAAATTTGAGACATTGTTGGTAGGTGGAAGGGACTGTTTGCATATCATGGATCCATGGCTTGCCTAGTAGAATATCGTAAGTTAATTTCAAGTCTAAGACTTGAAAAAAAATTTCTTTTACCACTAGGTGAACTCTAATCGGAAGAATAATCATGCCTTTCGGGGATCTCTCTTCATCATCATAAGATTTTATGGTAATCCTTTTCCTAGGATCTACAACATCCTTCATATACCCTAGTGCCTTTACCAAGTTTAAGGTGGAAATGTTTAGACCAGCCCCTCTATCAACCAAAGCTCTTTTGAATCTATTTCAATGGATGAAGACTTCAATGTGCAACAAAGAGTTTTGTAGATGTGTGAAGGACATGTCATCTTGTATTGAGAAGGACACACAGTGAGGGGCAGCTAGGTTACTTACCATATTTTGAAATCTATTGACATCCAAATTTTTTGGCACTAAGGCTTTAGTGAGGATCTATTTATACTTAGGAGATATTTGCAACAACTTTAAAATAGAGATATGGGTGGAAGTTTTCAATAACTGGTTGACCAGACTTTATTTAGATATGGGGGCGCTCACAGTGGCTTGGTCTAGACTAGTGGTTAGCCCTTGTAGGAATATTTTGGAGGCTTGACCTTAGGTAACAACATTTAATGGTTTCTTCTTATGATTTTCTTTAACAATGATGACATTAACAACATTTTCAAACCTATAAATCAAATCATATTATTGTAGTTATGAGCATAGTTGAATTTGTCATTTGAGGATGAGGCTTGGTTGTTTTTGGATGATTCTCCATTCTCATGTCTCAAGAAAGGGTTCTTGAAGACTATGTGTTCTTTATTATTATGAAGGATATTTACTTTAATAGTGCCATTATAAATTAACTTTTGGATGGCTCCTTTTAGTGCATAACAATTTTTGGTAAGATGCTCTTAGTTGTGGTGGTAGGCACAAAAATCATTTTCACTCCACCACTTATGTTTGACCTATGGTTCATAAGGCTTGGCTTCTAGTAGTATGATGAGCTCATCTTCTAAGAGTTTTTGAAAAACTCTTTCATAATTCTTGCCAATGGGAGTATAGACTCTAGGTTGATCAATAGATTTGTATCCTCTTGGTAGAGGGGCTTGGTTATAAGCCACTTGATGGTTGGAGATATTTTAGTTTAGAGTGTTTGCATTCCTATGATAGAAAGAATGAGCATGATCTTTGTTTGGTGTGTCCTATCAAGAAGTCATCTTGGTGTTGTTGATAGTTGGATATTGTTGATTGGGAGATGGGGAAGTTGTGAACATGATTAGCTTCTACCATGGCCTTGTTTGTCATGTATTTATTGTTATTCCTCTACATGATTTCTATTTATTACCTGATCAGTTAAATGAATTGTTTGAGAAACCTCTTCCATATTTTGATAGCTTGATGATGTCATAATTAATCAAGGTATCTTCTACTTTGGTTGCATTTTCTAATGTGGTCTTAAATTCCTTAGGCCCTTGAAGTTGCAGCCAATAGTTCATTAGCTTGGAGAGGCTATTAATGAATATATCCATTTTTCTTTATATAGGATGTCCCGATGATATTTGGAAAAGGTATGCCTCCATATTTATAAGAACACCTTGAAAGATTCTCCTAGGAGTTATTTTGTATTGCATAGGTTGATCATGGTGGTCTCCCTTTCGATGTTATAGGAATATTGTGTGATGAACACAACACCTAGTTGGTTAAATAATTTGATGTTGGAGGAAAGTGTGGAGAACCACTTGGTCGCTTGTCTCCTCAAAATCCTAAGGAATAGCCACAAGAGGTAGATTGTTTCATGGACAAATTCCATACTTAAATTATATAATTCATGTCCAAGATGATCTTGTAGATTAGTTGTGCCAAAATATTTATCATATTTTGGTAGTTGCATGTTTTGTGGAAATGGTGTCAAGGTAATGCTTCTATCAAAGAAGAGGGGACATACTTTCTCAAGACTAAATTCAATTGGTTGAAATTTGCCTCATTTCATTCTTTGCATCTCTAGTTTTAGATCTTGAATTTTTTGTGTGACAATGTCTAGTAGTGATTCTTCTTGATCCTTCTTAAGGTTGAATATGTCAAAGTCTGATGATAACTTTTCACTTTGTTGTGCTAGTGATAGAAAATAGAATTATTTATGTCATTATAGTATTTTTTCCATTATGTCAATGAGTTTTGGATTTTATTGAAAATATTTAATCTTTGTTTCAAGGTCATTTTTGCCCCATATATTAGATGAACCCATTTCATTGGGTCATTTGAACAAGGGTGATTCATTGGCAATGGTGGTTGATAGACAATCAATAGGTGTAATAGGCTCAATGATGTTTGGGGATTGTGCAGATTTGATAGTTCATTTTTCTATTTTGACACTTACCCGTATAGGAAATTTTTTAGGTTCCTTTTGTTTTGTAGCTAAACTAGTTTTATGTAGTGGCATGAGATGTGGACGAGACTCCCTTAATTCTTCTGCATTTTGATGGTGTGAGGATTGTTTCTAGACCAAAATGTGTTGGAACATCAAGCTATGTTTCAAAAAGGTGTTTGATGAAATTGGTGATGATAAGTCTCAATTTTATGCAGTCAGCTAGGGGACAAATGTGTGTTTCCATTCATTTATGGCTTGATGTATGAAGTTGAGATAACAATGGCTATTGGGTAGGAGAGTTGATGTCAAGTTGGAACATTGCTTGGTTTAAAGATGGTGGTCAATTTTAGGATTCCTTAATTTTTGTAGAATGTAAATGAGGGAAAGGGTTTCCAAATCTGTTGGTCATTTATGAATATTACCTATGCAGGTAGCCTCTATTTTGAGATTTCTCTTAGATGCACTACAACCTTGAAATGTACTATTTTAGTGGTTATATTCAATATGTTATGGTGTGTTAGGTGCTTTTATGTATGGTGTAAGCACTATTATATATGTAGATGCACTATTTCATTTCTTAAATGTGCTATTTGTTCAATCAAATGCACTATTGTATCAATTAGATGCATTGTTCTAGGTATTGGATGTATTATTTAATGGTACACAACAATGTTCATGTTTGATTTAGTACCAGTTTGTAGGTGTGTTTTAATTAGCTTGGAAGTATTGTAATATGAAGTTCATTAACATGTATTTAAGTAGACACATTCAAGCATAGTCAATAGTAGAAATGACAATGACATAGACCTACACACACCTAGAAAATGAAAGAAAAATAGCTTCCTAACAAGGCTTGCTAAAGCTGGTGACAATAGGGTTATAATATTTAACCAATAGTGTTCAAATTTACCTCTCTTGTGATAGAGATCTTCCCACCAATGCAAAGGAGGTTTGGCACAATCTCTTGTGAGGCTACAGGAGGAAGGACATATTCTAAACATGATTGACTTGCATTTGATTAGGAATGCAAGATGGAAGGCATTCCCTCTCACTGACCCTACTAAGGAAAATCTTAGGAGGTAGCCTTTCTATAGATGAATAATCTACCTAGTAAAAAATAGGAAAAATAGAAATTTGAATCAAGTTTGGTAGTTTGATCACCCTAAAAGAGTGAGAGCATATCCCAACTACTTCGATCTCCCAAACATGACAAACAAGATTGTTTAGTTATGAGACTTTACCTATGAAAGATAGGAGGCTGCTATTTAATCTACATGTTTGTTCATTCCTATCTTGATTGTTACTAATCCTTATAGAAGGTTTGACATTCTAACCAACTGAGTGAGTTGAGTGCATAGGCCTACTTCTGAAAAGATCAACAAAATCAAACTTCCTACTTAAGCTAGGTTATGAATTTAGAAATGCCGTAATCTAATGGACAAGGTTTCAAGCTTACCTGGTTTGATGCTAGCAAAGGCTAAGCACATTTTTTATTGTCTTCATTCCCTTCTCATGATTTAAGTATTCCAAGAGTTCTTGTCTAGTCTAGAAGAGACCTATAAACAACCAACAATCAGATATGCAAGTTAAATATGTTAGTTTATAGCTCTGATTAGATGTGCTATAGAAAATTTCATACGAATTATAAAAATGTACAAATTGTAGAGCTATAATTTATATGCTTAAGGAACACAATGTTAGAAAGAAAAGCATTCAAACACATAAAATTAAGCTACACTTATGATAAGACAAAGAAAAAAATTAAGGAATGCAAACCAAAAGGAGGAAACACTCCATGCTTCCTTGATTTTGTAGATGTGTCCCTTGATGTGGATGTATGCTCAAATTCTCGATTACTTCAATGTTGGATATGGATAATGGCAAATTGGTAGCTTTGTGAGCTCTCAATTTGGCATTATAAGGGTATGATGGATGGATTTTTGCTTCTCAAAATGGCATTATAACTTTACTTGGAAGGTGGATGATTTTAGTGAAGGGAGGGGGTTAAATTTATAGGCAAGAGGCTTGAGCGATCGAGGGTTAAGATGCAAGGAGAGATGAAAGCTTAAGGAGGGCTAGGATGCACTCAAAGGGAAGCACATGGATTGTGCTTATCTAGCACCAACTAGGGAGTGACACATGTCACAGGGTGAGTGGATGGAGGCAAGGGGATGGATGAGTCAACAAAGGAGGCTCAAGGCCTTAAAGACCCTCATAAATGGCTTGTAAGAGCAATGAATGTGCTTGTAAGAGTCTTTATGGCCTTGTAAGAGCATTGAAGGCATGTGGTTGGGATATTTTGGAGGGAGTTGAGATTGTTGACTTTGCTTGGCTTAGGAAAGTCTTAAGCTTGTTTAGGGAATGTGACAAGGTTAGGGGGGGGATTAAGCTTAGGTTTTAGGATTAGATTAAGGATGTTAGAGATGTGCAAGTGGATAGCATTCATGAGGGTAGGTGAGTTAGTGGCTAAGCTAGGTTAGTATGGGTGGATGGGGTGGATTAGGCTAAATGGAGGATTTAGGATAGTTTAGGGGTTATTAGATTTGAGGGCTTTATTTATCAAATAGATTTATTTAATAAATGAGGGTTTTGGAATTAGATAGGAGAATAGGATTAATTGATAAATAATGGGTTATTTGATTTATCAATTAGGACTATAGATGATTAATTAAATTAATCAGCTAGGGGATGGCCAAAGGATTAATTAAATAGGAATTTAATTAATGATTCCTTTAGAGATAGCTAAATAAGATTACCAAAGCGGTGTAATCAGATTTAGGTGTCTACACAAATATGTTATAAAACAATGCAAATGCATTACATAAAACTTCAAATGTGTTATACAACACTTCAAATGCATTACAACACACTTCAAATGTGTTATAAGATAATGTGGAAGTCATAAAAGAATTCTTAGAAGCGTCAAAATGTTAGAGAAGGCTCAAATCTAATGTTTGCGAGCTTAGGATTGTCTTCAAAAGGTTGTTGCTCCTATCATAGGTCCTCCCAAATTTTGTAAAATCTACAAAAAGTTAGATTTGCACAAGAAATTAGAGGAAAATATAAGATTAGAAAGAAAAGTTGAAGAACAAAGAGGCCTTGAGACAAAGTGCAATGGTGGGCACCAATTTGTACATGGTGAATCATGTATTAATGAGATCTTAGTGCATAGTACAATCAGAATAACAAAGAACTAATCTACACCCAATATATCATTGTTAAACAAAGATTCCATGAACGTCTCATGTTTCCCTAACTACAACTGCTAAAATAGTTCTTAGACTAGCATCTTAGTGATAGTTCTAGAATATGAGTATGTTATAATGTAGATCTAGGTAAGTCTATAGGAGATCTACATGAAATGCCAACTATATGAAGATAATAGCACTAAAATTCTATGATATGTACATTTCATAAGACTAAAACTATGCTAAACAATGTTAAATAGATATCAAAATGATGCTAAAATGAAGCTAACATGACATTAATTCTCAACAACAATGATGCTAAAAGATAAATCTAAATGCCTATAGTATGGATGCCTACAAACTTGGGTCCTTTTGCTCTTGGATTTCCCTCCTATCTATAGGATTTTAAAGGGGGTTGGGATAAAGATCCAAAATTTACTTTTTATTGGAGGGTAGTGGTGAAACTCTAAATATCTCATAAGGTGCCAAGAGGAAGAGTCCAACAGACTTAGTTTGTGAGGATAAAAGAGGATTTTTCCAATTCTTTTAATTGTAAAAAGAAGGATTTTCAACTTTGTGAGGATAATGACTTTTATTAATTTATTAAATGTTCCATTTATTTTCAACTTTTTTCTTTTCCTTTTTCCTTTTTTTATTTCATTTTATGATTTTATGAATTGCTTTTCCTCTTTTTAAAAGTGATTTACGTCCATTTTGATTTGATAGGTGATTGATTGATTAATGACTTGATGTTACGATTGATTTGAAAGTTTTTTTTTTTCTCCATTGTTTGAATTTGTCCTTAATTTGTGTTGTTTGATCAAAATTTGCATTATTTTAGGCCTTTGCCAATTTTAGGGTATCTACACTTATCTTCCATTAACTTTATTTCTTGATTATTTAGATTGATTTTCTCTTATTAGAACCTCTTCATGTTACCTAGTTGGATACTTTTGGGCTAGGGTATAAGAGAGACCACTCCACACATCTACCATACATACACATGCTCATCGCATGATGAATGCCCATAGATAATGCAATTTCCCAACCCAACCCTAATGAACATAACTCTAGCATTATCAACTGGGAGTTCAGGTCTCACAAGAACTCGACAAGTACTTTCTTGCATGCTCATGTGTGGCATCACTAGCTATACGAAGGTCATAAACAATAAGGATTGGATGAGATTAAAAAAAACCACCAAGTATAAAAATCACTCAATTGAGCACATTGCCGGGAGTAGGGATTTGATATGAATCCCAATGCAAGTAGCATACATCTATGTCCAGATTGGAATCATCATAGATAATATGAATCCATGACCAACATTAGTGCCAAGAAACACCTTGAGGAAAAGTAAAAAATAACCAAAATTCAATGTTGACAAAAATCAAAGAAATTAAACCCATTTTTATGATCTAGTATAAAAACCTCAAATACCAAATAAAATTTGGGTTCTGACTCTGTATGCAAAAATGGCCAACATAATGCTCTGAATACACAAAATCCTATGTCAAAAGGAAATCAAATGCTCGTAATCACCCAACTAGGTAGAGCCAACATACAAAATGGAGGGGAATACTAGTTCTCTACCTCCTAGTAAACTACTATCCAAAATAGACTCTAAAATGGACCTAAAATGTAAAAATGGGAGAGCCCTACCTAGCAACCAAAAGGGAAAATATGGGAATGCTCATGATAAAATAATCACTTTGCTAAATTTTTTGAAAGTCTCAAAAAATCAAAGTCTCCCCAAGATTGATCCAACAAGATCAATCTCGCATTGATCCCACACTTACAACTCCCACAATGAGCAAAACAATAATTCCTCCTTAAGAGGATTTTGGGAAATTTTCTCTCAAAATCAAGTTTTAAAAGTGAGAAGTAGAAAGAACTCACTTTTTGGGATATATATTCACTTAAAGAGTGAAATATTAAATAGCAAAATAATTGGCTCACTTAATTAAATCCCTTTTAAAACTTGACAAACTGGGCAATTCCAATTAAATGCAATTCAACTATGGAAAAGTTACTAGTAATTAAAATAATTAAATCAAATAATAAAATTCCATTAAGAAATTAAATTACAATATTCCTTAGTAAATTTCATGACAAATATGGATATATAGATTCATAGATAGAATATTGGTCTAGTCACAAATGCAAATGAATTTGGATTTATTAAATTGCTAAAGGGTTTAATTAAATAATTAAATATGATACGCCACCCATATAATGATGACATTTGCTAGTTATGAACAACCGAATCACTAACTTTGTGTGTCACTGTCAAGGATATAAGTGCTGCACAATCAACAAGTACATGACCAAGTATAGATGCACAAAAATAATATAGCCAAAGCAACAATGCATGAAATCATGTAAATAATCATTTAATTAATTGCATTAAAATAATCTATTTAAATCATTCATTTGCATCATAATAAAAAATTTCTACAAGAACAATATAAATATCTATAGAAAATACATCAACCATAATCCATGATCCAATAATTCCATCATATAATCATAAATAGAGTATATGTTTGAATACAAAATAACTAGATATTATCATTGTAAGCATGCTTCAGAATCTGAGTTCTTAAACTTTGCAAATTGGTCCTATGGGGAAATTGTTTTAGTTTCTTGTCAGTTTTTGTTACTAATAATGCCTTCATAAGGCTTGATCTACAAAGAGACAACATCCTAATATTGTGTTGAACTTGAACTTGAACCATAGGTTTCAAGTTCAAGTTTAAGTTCAAGTTTGAAGGTTCAAAGTTCAAGAATCAACATCTACCAATTCAAGGATGTAGATTCAAAAGTTCAAAAGTCCAGAAAGATGAAACAAGTTCAAGTTCAAAATCTGGATTCATTAGGGATCCACCATTAAAAGATTCAAGGTTCAAATTTCAAGACTAGGTTCAAAACTTAGTTCAAATTTTAAAATACAAATTCATCAGTTCGAGAGTTTAGCTTCAAGGTTCAATTCTAAGTTTCAAGTTCAATCTCTAGAGTTCAGATATCCAAAGTCAAAGTGCAAGTTCATGTTTGAGTTCATAGTTCAAATTTCATAAGAACTGGCTTAGATTCAAAATGACTTCCAATATTACATGTTTCAACTACTAAGGGAATTCACAATTCTTAATTTCAAACTTTGAAGACAATGCATTGTTCTAAGGTATGCAATATGAAGGACCAATACATAGTATTATTCCATTATAATGACTTATTAACAAAGATAAAGGACTAGGTCATTATAACCTAATGTTCCACATAATAGTAACATCCTCAATCAATAAATCAATCAAACCCAAAGGTGAAGGTTCTTATCTACCAAAATATTTGTATCTGATATAGCAAAGAAGTCTCCCATATGAAAAAAAAACCCATGTTTTCTTTAGTTCACTCATCCCAATGGCTCGATACAAAAGTAGTTCTCATTTGAGATCTCAATGCTATTGCACATTAGTGTAAATATCACTATGAATATAAGACAAGTGCATAAAGAATCAATAGATTGGTAACAACATACATTCCCAATTTACCACTACCCTTCTAGAGACATGCATATAATTGTGAAGAACATATGAATTGCATGAACTATCATCAAATAGACCATTCATTTATTAGCTAGGAGGAGATGGGTGTCTTATCACCACTACTCCAATCAAGATGTTTCTTGAATTTCCAAATCTTGTGATCAATTTCCAAATTGTGAAAGTATAGAGAATGCCATTATACATCATCAACATGAATGGGTCCAAGTCCAAGTTTGACTTACCATAGTAGTCACCATAAGGATTATATGGCATCACTGATCATGTTGAAGAATATAAACCTGCATGAAATTTCATGTCATGCTTATAAGATGGAAAGGTTGTGTGAATCCAAAGGCCATTGTAGGAACATATTATATAGCCTCTAAAATCATTGAAGAGGGCAATATTTTTTATGCACTGAACAACATCAACAACCAAGTTTAATTTGTTTAATCAGAAACTTGGGAGTTGTTAGTTCATAAAAATCATAACAAGCTCGATGCCAACATGAGAACTATTTGAAAAAATTCTTGAGTTCATCATTTTTTGAATGATGAGGTGTAACTTGTGCCTAATTTAGATGAATAGATTTGATGGATTAAAAACCATAATAAGAATCAATGGGAATTCAAAGACCCAAGAAAATTGGATGCCACAACCAAAAGATCTTCATGTGATATCAAAAATGTATAATGAAGGGTAAAGTAGTGTGACATTGTGTCAAATTCATTTGATATGTAATGGATAATATTCAAATTCACATGCATGTCATAATTCTAATGATCCATTAAAGGTAAATGTGCAACCAAAAAAGAATTGACATAGCTACTAACTGTTTGATAGAATGTTTGAATGAAAAGAACAAAATTCTAGCAAATTTTGATGCCAAGCTCGATACTAAATATGATTGAACCATGGGTTTTCATCTAAAATGATATAGGAGAGAGGTGCACTTAAGAATTGAAATTGATAAATGCAACAAGGGTCAGCAAGAATACAAAATATTGTGGAAGATTCCATTGTTCTATGGTGAATAAGATAATAATAATAATAGAGTACTCGACAGAATGCTAAGTGAAGGAATTTGGTAGTTTCTATGTAATAAATGTTGGAAATAATTGAAAAGATAATGAGGGAGATTATTGGAAATGATCATATATAAAAAGTAATGGAAGTAATGGAACTAGTAAAGAATGTTCTCAATCATTGTTTTGTCATTGATGTCAAACTTGCTACTTGCAGGAATGACAATTTCTTTAGTGATCCAAA